>JANAVB010043420.1:6094713-6167213 GCA_029216955.1 Iris pallida | reverse complement strand
TTGCTTGAATCTCTAAGAAGGTCATGAGTTTTTACATATATAGTTAAAGGAATATTAGTTAACTCATAATGGCAGGACAGCCGTACATTGTCGCCATTTAATCGAATTATGGATACCATGGGTTCACTGCTGTCACCCTCATTTTCCGTATTTCGTATTATGCCCGTATTTTGATTTTGCGTATATTTTCAATTTTGCCTAACTTGCGGTATTTCGATATTTCTCGTATTTTCGTATTCGGATTTTGGTTCGGCTTTTCGGGTTTTCGGTTTTGGTTCGGTTGGTTTAATATGGCTTGGTTTGGTTTGTAGGAATGAGAACACCTTTAGCTATCTTGCACCCTCAAGAACACCACAACAACCCCTATTAAATCCCACCAACTTTTTCTCTCTCTCCATAACTTTCATTTACTTCTTCTTCTTCTTCCTCCTACCACCACCAACACCCACACCATAGGCAAGTTGCATCTTGCCATTTAATGAGGACCCATTTTAATTGACCTTTAGTTAGACTAGAGCTCTAGGACCAATGTTAGAGCTTGGCATTTTGGGTTTTGAAGCTTGGATTTCCCTAGATCTAGACTTTGTTCATTTTCGGATTTCTTTAGATTTGATCTATTAAACTTGATTTTTGGTTGGTTTTATTGTTCCCATGTTGTAGAGGGTGAAATTTTACCCAAGTTAGAGCCTTGGAAGTCCGGATTTGGAGCTTGGATGGCCGACTTATGGTGTTCCAAAGTTTTGGAACCCATGGGTTCTCTCCTCGGCTCGAGGAGGAAGACGACCTCCAGGCGCGCCTCCTTGGCCGATCGCGCCTACTTTCCTGGCCGCGCGCTATTTAGCGCTGCGCGCCTCCTTGGCCGATCGTGCCTACCTTCCTGGCCGGGCGCTCTTTAGCGCAGCGCGCCTCTTTTGGCCGCGCGCTGTTTAGCGCTGCGCGCCTCCTTGCGGGCCACGCTGTTTAGCGCCTGGCCCGATTGCGCCTGCTCCCCTGACTAGGCGCGCTTTGCTGGCCCCACCTAGGCGCACTTTGACCCTTGGATCCTAGGCGCGCTTTGCTGGCTCGACCCAGGCGCACTCCAGTGCATCTCAACCTGACTAGGCGCACTTTAGCGCGTGGCCCATCCTAGGCGCACTTTGACCCCTTAAACCCTAGGCGCACTCTGGTGTGCCGCCTCCCTAGGCGCACTCTAGTGTGCTGCCACCCCAGGCACACTCTAGTGTGCTGCCACCCTAGGCGCACTCTGGTGTGCTGCCTCAACCAGGCGCACTCTAGTGTGCTGCCACCAGGCGCACTCTAGTGTGCTTGTTCCCTGGCATACCCTAGTTCACCTACACCCCTAGTGCCTTAGTGCCTGCTTATAACTTGGTTTTCTTTTGATATGATTGGAGCTTTTTTTTTGAGATTTTGATTGCTCACATGCACAACTTGACTAGGCCCAACACGTCTTGGCACGGACTTTTGGGATTTTGTTTCTTGTTATCCTCCTTGGTTTGGCAGTTAATTGAAACGGAAATCTTGTAACTTGTGACTGAGCATGATCAACTTGTAACCTGATTACTTGGTAGTGACCCATGGGGTGCACTCTCGACTTGTAACCTGATAACTTGGTAGTGACCCGAAGAGGGTGCACTCTTGACTGGTAACCTGACTTGCTTGACACCGTGGGTGGTTCTTCTTGCTTGCTTGTTAAATCCACTTGTCCAGTCTTGCATCATGTCTAGGATGGGACTCCTGAGTACCACGGTCAGGAGCACCCACTAAAATGGATTAAGGATAAAAACTAGAATAACACAGTAGTCATGACGAGATTGACACAGCTACAGGCAATCCCGTTACCTGGGCGCTTCTTGGGAGCTGTAGCCTGCCGTCGAGTAGGGCACATTTCCAGCGCACTGTTGCGTGTTGCACCTCTAAGTCACCTAAGGGTACATGCGTCTCCTGGACGATGTACCCACCTGAATTCAACCCTTAACTTTCGACCTGGGTAGCCTGGATGGTCTGCAGGGCTTGTGGCTGTGGAACAATCTCACTGCATCTTGTTAGTAATTAGGCCTGTGATAATCCTAGTTAGTTAAAGTAGTAAGCCGTAGGACCTGTTTGGCCGTGATTGATTGTATGAGGTATAACCAATCTAGTTCTGTCTTGATCCAATGCAAGGTTAATTTCTGTCTTGATTTCTTACATTATGATCTTGCCGATAAATGGTGAGAATTCCAAGTTCTGCTCAGACGAAGGGTTATAACCCCGGTCCTTGTTTGGTTTAAGGGTTGTAACCCGGCTATCTGAATGGTCCCATGGTTGCCTCATCGTATATCACCCCGTCATGCTTTCTCTTTTAGATTTCTGTCTTTTATTATGCCATATTATATTTTGCGCTGATTTGCTGGTTTTGTTCTTATTTCTTGGCCCCTTTGTGGCACTTGCTCTTCTGGGGTTTGACCCAGCTGGTTTTGTATGGCCAGATTTCGGAGCAACTCCAGAGGATCTACCGCGTCTCCAGCCAGATGGTGGCCACTAGAAGGACGCCAGGCCAAGAGTGGGTTTTCCCTTTTTGTTTCGCCCACTTTATTGTAAATTTATTCTTTTGAGGCGTTTAGCCGACGAGCACCTGTTAGCTCGATGCATTTACTTACTGTCTGCCTACGGGCTGTATACATGATTGACAAATCCTAGGGTTGATCATGTAATGACTAAACTCTTGCTAGTCCTAACATTTTGTAAAGACTAGCTTCATGATCAGCTGAATATGTAATGTTTGGGATGCCTTACTATTGTATATTTAATGATCATACATCTTGTGATATCTACTTACTTGCTTGTGATTGAGACACTAGGTTTGTTCATGACCATAAGAGACTGTTGGCTTGTAGTAAACCTCCATATATCTAGACAGCCGTGACCGTATATCGAGGTGGTTCCCACTTCAGTATACGTAGCTGGCTATGTCTGCCTCCGCTCTCCAGTATTCTGGTTCTGGGGCGTGACATGGTTTAAGTGGTGGCCCATGCAGGTCTTGTAAATCAAGATGTGTGGGGGTTGCCAGATAGATGTCTCAATCAGTATTCGTTCTTGATTTCTGTTCGTATCCTCTGAATCCCTGGATTCTTGCCCTGATCCTGTGCTTATATCGTTGATCTGCCCTGGTCCTTTCCTTATTGTTCCCTGTGTCGTCTTCTTCAGCGGCGTTGTACCCGGTCCTACCGATCGTAGAGGTGGAGCACTTCCTGTGGGTCAGCAGCAACCCGGAGATCAAGCCCAGCATTCCGGGGTGGCTTCCAGAGTTGTGCCAACTGGAGGAGAATCACCAGTTCGGCCCGTCCAGCCCGCAGAGCCAGATGATGGTACTCTAGTAGGCCTTATCAGAACCTTGATAGCTTCCCAGGATCGTCGGAGTGATGCTCTGCACCAGACAGTTCAAGATGCTTTGGCCAGAGGCGGTCATCCAGGGAACCAGGCGGCTAACAGTTTCAAGAGATTGAACCCTCCTTTCTTCGACGGCACCGAGGATGCGGTTGCCGCGGACGCATGGCTTCAGGATACTGAGATGATTCTAGAAGCAGCCAGGACCCCTGAGAATGAGAAGGTGGCAGTGGTGCGCCTGCAGTTGTTAGATCTTGCCCGTAGATGGTGGGCAGCGCAGGCCGAAGGAATAGTGGCCCCTATTTCATGGGCAATATTTCGGGAGAGATTCCAGACGAAGTACTTTGATGCTGTGGCTCGGTACGACCTGCAGACCAGGTTTACCAACTTAAAGCAAGGAGGCAGGACGGTCGATGGCTATGCGACCGAGTTTTCTAGGCTGAGTAGGTTCGCCCCCACCTTGGTGGCAACCGAGTATGATAGAGCCCAGCGGTTCCAGCAGGGACTGCATCTGGAGATCTTGTTAGCAGTTGAGCAGTTTGAGCACCAGACGTTCGATGCTGTTTTGAAGGCGGCTAGGAGGCATGAGTATACCTCCCAGAGAATTGTGGATAGGACCGGAGGTAGGAAGCGGTCCCATAGTCAGATGCACCAGTCATCAGCTCCAGCCCCGGCAGCTAGGGGAATAACCATTGGAACTCCGAGGCGGGCGGCCTCAGTGACGTCGGTTCAGCATTTGACCCCGACGTACCCGCAGCAGCAGAAGCAGAAGCAGACTTCCGCGATAGGATGTTCTCATTGCGGGAAGCCAGGGCACGTGGTGGCAGATTGTCGCAGGGCGCAGGGATTGTGCCTGGCTTGTGGAGCAGCAGATCATCGGATTGGGGCTTGCCCGAATAGAGGTGGTTCATCCGCATCCAACCCTTCTAGCTCTTCGGTGAGAGGACCGGCCCCAGCGCCAGTTCAGCAGCAACAGTATCAGTCTTCGAGACCCTTGCCGCCTCAGTCTCAAGTATTCCAGCAGCAGCACCCCCAGCAGTATGCGCAAGCTCAAGCGCAGATCCAGAACAGGCAGAGAGGTTTCCAGCAGAGGGGACCAGCAGCCAGAGGTCAAGGTCAGGCCATGATGATGGCCACGGAAGAGGAAGTTGCACCAGGTGAGGTTGTGGCAGGTACTATTCTCGTCAACTCCTTTCCAGCTTCAGTATTATTTGATTCTGGTGCTTCGCATTCATTCATGTCTGCACGATTCGCGACACGGATAGGATTGGAGCCCGAGTCATTATCAGTGAGGCTCAATATACTTACTGGTAATGGTCTTGTGGGGGTAGATCGAGTGTTTTCCTCGTGTCAGATCGTAGTTAGCGGTAGAGAGTTCCCCGCTAGATTCATAGAGTTCCCTATGGCAGACTATGATGTAGTCCTAGGCATGGATTGGTTGAGGAACCATTATGCTAGGATAGACTGCCATGTTGGCAGAGTTGTCTTTAGTATTCCCGGAGAGCCAGAGTTTTCATTTTCCAGAGGCACAGTAGAGCCATCTCCTCCAGTGTTGCGGATGGCAGTAGCAGCAGTACAGTTGCCCCGGATAGTTGAAGAGTTTCCAGATGTCTTCCCAGAGGAACTTCCAGGAGTGCCGCCAGAGCGGGAGATCGAGTTCACAATAGACTTGATTCCCGGGACAGCACCGGTATCAGAGCGAGTCTACAGGATGGCGCCTTCAGAATTGGAGATTTTGTACAAGATGATTGAAGAACTGAGGACCAAGGGATTCATCCGTGCTAGTGGATCGCCTTGGGGAGCCCCGATGCTTCTTGTGAAGAAGAAGGATGGTACGTCTAGGCTATGTGTAGATTATCGTACCTTGAACTCAGTGACAATTAAGAACAAGTACCCTCTTCCGAGGATAGATGACTTGTTTGATCAACTCAGAGGGGCTTCAGTTTTCTCGAAGATAGACTTGCGGTCAGGATACCACCAGATCAGAGTCAGAGAGCAGGACATCCCGAAGACGGCGTTCAGATCGAGGTATGGGCATTGGGAGTTTCTAGTTATGCCCTTTGGAGCGACCAATGCGCCGGCAGTATTCATGGATCTCATGAATCGCATTTTCATGCCTTACTTGGATCAGTTTGTGATAGTGTTCCTAGATGACATCCTGGTCTACAGCAAGAGTGAAGCAGAGCACGAGCAGCATCTCAGAGTTGTCCTTCAGACGCTCAGGGAGCATAAGTTGTATGCCAAGTTTAGTAAATGCGAGTTCTGGCTCGATCGCATTTCATACCTGGGTCATATCATTACCCGTGGAGGAGTGGAAGTGGATCCTCAGAAGGTTGTGGCTATAGAGTCATGGCCGGTACCTAGCTCAGTGGCAGAGGTTCGTAGTTTTCTTAGATTGGCCGACTATTACCGGCGGTTTGTTTCAGATTTTGCAAGGATTTCAGCATCGATGACCCAGTTGACCCGCAAGGATGTGCCGTTTGTTTGGACAGCAGAGTGTCAGGAATCATTTGAGAAGTTGAAGCGAGGTTTGATTACGGCTCCCATCCTCACCCTTCCAGATGGGACCGGAGGATTCTCAGTTTATTGCGACGCTTCAGACAGAGGATTGGGATGTGTTCTGATGCAGCATGGGAAGGTAATAGCTTATGCGTCGCGACAACTTCGTGATCATGAGAAGAATTACCCGACCCACGACTTAGAATTGGCAGCGGTAGTGTTTGCTTTGAAATTGTGGAGACACTACTTGTACGGAGATAGAGTGGAAATCTTCACTGATCACAAGAGCCTGAAGTATGTTTTCACCCAGAAGGACCTTAACATGCGGCAGAGAAGATGGCTCGAGCTGCTGGTGGACTACGAGGTGGATTTACAGTATCATCCAGGGAAGGCCAATGTGGTAGCAGATGCATTAAGCAGGAGAGCCGGAGTTTATTTCCTGACAGCACAACCAGAGTTATTGGCAGACCTTCAGAAGATGGAAATTGAAGTGGTTCTTCCAACCAGTGTGGCATTGATGGCCAGTCTACAGGTTCAGTCCAGCATAGTTGAAAGGATCCGGACAGCACAGTCATCAGATTCCAAGCTTCAGCGGCTCAGAGCAGAGTGTAAGGCAGGAAAAAGGCCAGAGTTAAGCATTCATGAAGATGGTACACTTAGGCATGGTAAGCGTCTTTGTGTACCCAGTGGAGATATCAGACAGGAAGTTATGGCAGAGGCTCACAGTTCGCAGTATTCTATTCATCCCGGTGGTACGAAGATGTACAGAGATATTCGTCAACACTTTTGGTGGAATGGCATGAAGAGGGAGATAGCCCGGTATGTCTCTCGATGTTTGGTTTGCCAACAAGTTAAAGCTGAACATCAGAGGCCAGCTGGACTTCTCCAACCTTTACCGATCCCAGAATGGAAATGGGAAAACATTACCATGGATTTCGTGACTGGATTACCCAGGTCTCCGGCTGGCAGAGATGCTATCTGGGTTATTGTGGACAGGCTTACCAAGGTAGCGCATTTTCTTCCATTTAGAGTTGGTCAGTCAACGGCACAGCTAGCAGAGATGTATCTCAGGCAGATTGTCAGGCTTCATGGTGTGCCAGTCAGCATTACCTCGGACAGGGATTCAAGATTCACATCTCACTTTTGGCGCAGCTTGCAGAAGAGTTTGGGGACTCATCTTCAGTTCAGTTCAGCATATCATCCGCAGACAGATGGTCAGTCAGAGCGCACAATCCAAACCCTTGAAGATATGTTGAGATCATGCACCCTTGACTTCGGTGGTTCGTGGGAGGATCACCTGCACCTAGTGGAGTTTTCGTACAATAATAGTTTTCAGGCCAGTATCCAGATGGCACCCTTCGAGGCTCTTTACGGCAGAAAGTGTAGATCCCCGCTAGCATGGGATGATGTTGGAGAGAGGCAAATGCTCGGTCCAGATATGATTGCTCAGACAGTTGAAGTGGTCAGGAAGGTCAGAGATCATCTTCGAGTTGCTCAAGATCGCCAGCGTCATTGGGCCGATGCTCATCGGCGTCCCTTAGAATTTGCTGTCGGCGACCATGTATTCCTTAGGATCTCGCCTAACCGTGGCGTCATTCGTTTCGGCGTGCGGGGAAAGCTTAGTCCTAGGTATATAGGGCCGTTCGATATTCTAGAGCGAGTAGGAGATGTGTCCTATCGTCTCGCTCTTCCGTCGTCGTTAAGTGAGGTACATGATGTATTCCATGTGTCCCAGTTACGACGGTATATTCCGGACCCGGGCCATATCCTAGATCATTCGGAATTGGTTGTTGGTACCAACCTTTCATATGAGGAGAGGCCCGTGTCTATTTTGGACCGGAGGGAAAAGATACTCAAGAACAAGACTATTAAATTGGTCCGTGTTGCTTGGGGTCATCACTCTCTAGGTGAGTCAACGTGGGAGCGTGAGGACGACATCCGATCGCGATATCCCTATCTGTTTGGCTCGTGAGGTATAATGTCCTTCTTATGCCTTACGCCTTCCCTTCCTTGCTTGCGTTGCATGATTGTATGATTGAACTGCTTAGTGTAGCTTGCCTGTGATTAGTGTAGCTTGTCGTGGCAATCTCTAGCTCCTTGATTAAATTCCGAGGACAGAATTCTTTTAAGGTGGGTAGAGTTGTCACCCTCATTTTCCGTATTTCGTATTATGCCCGTATTTTGATTTTGCGTATATTTTCAATTTTGCCTAACTTGCGGTATTTCGATATTTCCCGTATTTTCGTATTCGGATTTTGGTTCGGCTTTTCGGGTTTTCGGTTTTGGTTCGGTTGGTTTAATATGGCTTGGTTTGGTTTGTAGGAATGAGAACACCTTTAGCTATCTTGCACCCTCAAGAACACCACAACAACCCCCATTAAATCCCACCAACTTTTTCTCTCTCTCCATAACTTTCATTTACTTCTTCTTCTTCTTTCTCCTACCACCACCAACACCCACACCATAGGCAAGTTGCATCTTGCCATTTAATGAGGACCCATTTTAATTGACCTTTAGTTAGACTAGAGCTCTAGGACCAATGTTAGAGCTTGGCATTTTGGGTTTTGAAGCTTGGATTTCCCTAGATCTAGACTTTGTTCATTTTTGGATTTCTTTAGATTTGATCTATTAAACTTGATTTTTGGTTGGTTTTATTGTTCCCATGTTGTAGAGGGTGAAATTTACCCAAGTTAGAGCCTTGGAAGTCCGGATTTGGAGCTTGGATGGCCGACTTATGGTGTTCCAAAGTTTTGGAACCCATGGGTTCTCTCCTCGGCTCGAGGAGGAAGACGACCTCCAGGCGCGCCTCCTTGGCCGATCGCGCCTACTTTCCTGGCCGCGCGCTGTTTAGCGCTGCGCGCCTCCTTGGCCGATCGCGCCTACCTTCCTGGCCGGGCGCTCTTTAGCGCAGCGCGCCTCTTTTGGCCGCGCGCTGTTTAGCGCTGCGCGCCTCCTTGCGGGCCACGCTGTTTAGCGCCTGGCCCGATTGTGCCTGCTCCCCTGACTAGGCGCGCTTTGCTGGCCCCACCTAGGCGCACTTTGACCCTTGGATCCTAGGCGCGCTTTGCTGGCTCGACCCAGGCGCACTCCAGTGCATCTCAACCTGACTAGGCGCACTTTAGCGCGTGGCCCATCCTAGGCGCACTTTGACCCCTTAAACCTTAGGCGCACTCTGGTGTGCCGCCTCCCTAGGCGCACTCTAGTGTGCTGCCACCCCAGGCGCACTCTAGTGTGCTGCCACCCTAGGCGCACTCTGGTGTGCTGCCTCAACCAGGCGCACTCTAGTGTGCTGCCACCAGGCACACTCTAGTGTGCTTGTTCCCTGGCATACCCTAGTTCACCTACACCCCTAGTGCCTTAGTGCCTGCTTATAACTTGGTTTTCTTTTGATATGATTGGAGCTTTTTTTTTGAGATTTTGATTGCTCACATGCACAACTTGACTAGGCCCAACACGTCTTGGCACGGACTTTTGGGATTTTGTTTCTTGTTATCCTCCTTGGTTTGGCAGTTAATTGAAACGGAAATCTTGTAACTTGTGACTGAGCATGATCAACTTGTAACCTGATTACTTGGTAGTGACCCATGGGGTGCACTCTCGACTTGTAACCTGATAACTTGGTAGTGACCCGAAGAGGGTGCACTCTTGACTGGTAACCTGACTTGCTTGACACCGTGGGTGGTTCTTCTTGCTTGCTTGTTAAATCCACTTGTCCAGTCTTGCATCATGTCTAAGATGGGACTCCTGAGTACCACGGTCAGGAGCACCCACTAAAATGGATTAAGGATAAAAACTAGAATAACACAGTAGTCATGACGAGATTGACACAGCTACAGGCAATCCCGTTACCTGGGCGCTTCTTGGGAGCTGTAGCCTGCCGTCGAGTAGGGCACATTTCCAGCGCACTGTTGCGTGTTGCACCCTAAGTCACCTAAGGGTACATGCGTCTCCTGGACGATGTACCCACCTGAATTCAACCCTTAACTTTCGACCTGGGTAGCCTGGATGGTCTGCAGGGCTTGTGGCTGTGGAACAATCTCACTGCATCTTGTTAGTAATTAGGCCTGTGATAATCCTAGTTAGTTAAAGTAGTAAGCCGTAGGACCTGTTTGGCCGTGATTGATTGTATGAGGTATAACCAATCTAGTTCTGTCTTGATCCAATGCAAGGTTAATTTCTGTCTTGATTTCTTACGTTATGATCTTGCCGATAAATGGTGAGAATTCTAAGTTCTGCTCAGACGAAGGGTTATAACCCCGGTCCTTGTTTGGTTTAAGGGTTGTAACCCGGCTATCTGAATGGTCCCATGGTTGCCTCATCGTATATCACCCCGTCATGCTTTCTCTTTTAGATTTCTGTCTTTTATTATGCCATATTATATTTTGCGCTGATTTGCTGGTTTTGTTCTTATTTCTTGGCCCCTTTGTGGCACTTGCTCTTCTGGGGTTTGACCCAGCTGGTTTTGTATGGCCAGATTTCGGAGCAACTCCAGAGGATCTACCGCGTCTCCAGCCAGATGGTGGCCACTAGAAGGACGCCAGGCCAAGAGTGGGTTTTCCCTTTTTGTTTCGCCCACTTTATTGTAAATTTATTCTTTTGAGGCGTTTAGCCGACGAGCACCTGTTAGCTCGATGCATTTACTTACTGTCTGCCTACGGGCTGTATACATGATTGACAAATCCTAGGGTTGATCATGTAATGACTAAACTCTTGCTAGTCCTAACATTTTGTAAAGACTAGCTTCATGATCAGCTGAATATGTAATGTTTGGGACGCCTTACTATTGTATATTTAATGATCATACATCTTGTGATATCTACTTACTTGCTTGTGATTGAGACACTAGGTTTGTTCATGACCATAAGAGACTGTTGGCTTGTAGTAAACCCCTATATATCTAGACAGCCGTGACCGTATATCGAGGTGGTTCCCACTTCAGTATACGTAGCTGGCTATGTCTGCCTCCGCTCTCCAGTATTCTGGTTCTGGGGCGTGACAACTGCAGCCAGCAGCGCACTGGCGAGGCACAACCCACAGAACTGAAATAATTCTAAAGAATCATAGTTTATGGAACATTGCTAAAACTATATTCCCGTCGACCTCTTTAGATTTTAGGTACTCTTGTGTCAATGTTAGAAGAGTGTCTGATAGCCTATCACATTTGAATCACGAAACCCGGGGTTTGCCGTAGCCAGAGTATACGGGTAAGGCATAATTCTCGGTGAAATGATTTCAGAAGTGATTACAAGTTTAGGATATCATAGAGAATAGAGACTGCCCTGTATGACCCTAAGAACCAAAACCAATGCTAGTGAAAGTTCTGTAAGCTGAATAGCGTGTCTTTCAACCTAGTCTCCCATGGTCCTTGTGATCCATTGACGAGGTAATTGGCTGACACTAACAGGTTTACCTAGAATATAGAATTTAGAGTTCCATAACTCATTTATCGACCAAGGACTTATTGATAGGTAGATAGTAGGAAGACTGTATGAGTAATAACACCAGGTAATATTTGATTATCTCAAAACTCAAACTACTTGTATCTCATTTCCAAAAATCTCGCGTACTTATATTTTGACTATCTTGACCAACGTTGCAATTACAGCCTAGTTTTGCAAGCTCACCTTGTTCTCGAGCTTGAATCAAGACATGTGTTTAGTGGGGACGCCTGCTAACATATTGTCTAATCATAATCAGTGTATTATGGTCTGATCAACCAAGATGCATTTGGTTCGCACTTCATTTAACTATCCTACGTGGATTGAGATATCGAGGTATCTATGATCTCATCCGTGAATGCTTGATAATTTCTCTTGAATTATACGTTCGCCTTTGAATCACGTGATTGTATTCAGTGACATCTTTCTTGAACTCTTTATTGTTTTTGTCTTTCACTGATTTGGAAAGACAAAAGCTCGTAATTGGTAGAGAGATACCGCGTATCCCCATGGCTATGGTAGTTGTATACACAAGTATAGTTATCATCGACTGGCCATGCGATTGAGTTACGCGTTCTCTTCTTGACCCCAAACTGCTATTGAGACCTTCTCGCCATTTGAATTTGAGAATGATTAGGGTTTTACCCTTAGTCAGAACGCCAACCTAGGAGACTATCTATTCTCAAGAAACCAAAACGTCGTGAGTCTCTAATCATTTACCGTGACTATGGTAGACACTCATTCCGAAATTGGTTACCAACAGGTATGATCCCAGCTATATAAATTTTATTATTAAAGCTTAACTAGTATGGGAACCCCGCAGTCACTAGCTTACCCAATACCATAGCTTAAATACCCTGTCATATTACGACCTACCAGTTGTCAACAATAATACATGATCACTACAACTCTTGTGACAATAGTATAGTAGGTTGACACCAATAGAGATTTAAGACTCAGTTGATAGAATTCTCTTTATGCGATGTGCCTTAAGTTGGTTACCCCGGTGACAACTCATGTACACTGTGGACGAGTAGGTCATTCTATTTTGTCGACCATATGTCATTGCACACGCACTCGTTTTCCTATTTATTGAGGAACGACCATTGACTTGGCTTATATCTACCGTATCTCGATACATCGTACCTTATTCTCCATTAACAAGAGACGAGGTGCAATATCAGGACCTTGGGATTCTTCTAACCCGTTATTCCTAAAACCCTGACCTAACTTCTAAGGTGGGTAGACTGTAAGCCTTCTAAATTTGGGATATACAAGGATTACAGAGTGATTAGAATAACTTCCACTAGGATAATAATTGGTGCCCCGTAGACTCCCACTTTCCATTTAGATCATTTTGTGTCCCCGGCCGTGCCATTAAATTTTGGAGCACGAGACCAGCTACTATCTTCCAACAAATTTCATATGCAAGATCTAGACGAGTCCACCTTCATCCAGGTATATCCTGTCCCACCCAAACACGTCCCCTTGTACTCTATTTTTATGGTACGACTTTCAGGTAAAAAGGACTAGCTACAACCCTTACCATAGTACCGGTAAACTTCTCGACTACAATTAGAGACTCAACCTCGACTCAATTCATCCGACCCAATATATGGTGGTGACCTACTCGAAGCCCACTACGTACCTGCCACTAGTATACCACCCAATTGAGGCCTCATGTGCTGCTTAAACACAAAAGACACGAAAGACGCATTTTGGGCTTTAGGACCTAGCTAACGAGCTTGACTGACAACTAGCTCAATCACTTGGATAGAAACCTATTCTAGGATACCCTAATCTAGTAAGAATAGTTTTATCGTTGGGATCTTGTCTAGTCCATATAGATTGAAACCCAATGTTCATCCCGCCAACGACTGATGTCCAAATAGAGAACCTATTAAGACCACAATATTGATTTCTCAAATTCTACTCCATTACGGGACCTTGTGTGAAGTGGAATTTCAAGAACGAAACTTCTGTATTATACAGATTGCAAGCCCCTCTAAGAGACGAAATGTTCTTCGACTTAGCAAGTGACTGGACTAGAGTAGCCCATCTAGCAAATAAGACAATAGGTTCATAAATTTTCTTTCTATCTGCATCATTAGATACTCTCCACGGCTCTTGAAATTTCATATCCACACTCGATTATTTTTCTTCTTATCTTCATGTCCTTCCTATTATAGAGTAACGACTGGTCATATTATTAGAATTTATCAATATCTCTTAGCTACCTGTATAGATTGTGCTTGGTGATTTTTGGGTTGCATGATAGATGGAAAGGATTCTAGACACCATATGTCCTAGATACCCTTGGTAGAATTATTAGCCACTAGTTAGAAGGTTATAATATTCTGGTGACCAAGTTTTAAGGAGTAGTGTGACCAAAGGTGGGTAGAAGCCCTCGGGATTTCATAATTACAAATGGCTAGAAAGGGCTATAAAATATCTTTGGGAGAAATTAAATTTGAAGAGATCAAGGTAATAGTTGATGGTGATTTCTTAAGGAATGATTAGGAATTAGAATTTCGAGGACGAAATTATTTTTAAGGTGGGTAGATTTGTAGCTCCCCTTCCCGAAATTTGTAAAAATATTTTCATTATTAATTCATTTTTATTTTAATGATGATTTTAGACTATACATAAAGGGTATATACACCATTAAAGATCTATTGCATCTTGATTATTATTTTATTATTATTATTAAGTTATCAAGGTTATATAATATTAATATTGTATCGTGGTTATTAAATAAATAAAGGATTTATTATTAATAGTTATTATTATTTTATCAGATATATATATATATATATATATATATATATATATATATATATATATATATATATATATATATATATATATATAATATGTGTTTGTGTATATATATATATATATATATATATATATATATATATATATATATATATATATATATATATATATATATATATATATATATATATATATATATATATATGTGCATATAGAAATTAGTTTGTTATATGTGTGTAAATAATATATATATAGAAATATGGATATATATATAGATAATTATACGTATACCTATATAGACATAAGTATGTGTGTTTATGTACATATATATATGTATGAATATATATATATAAAGGAATATTCGTATACGTGTATATGTATATATATATATAAATATATATGTATGTATATGTGAGTATATATATGTATATATAGTACAAAAGTATTTATGTATATTTATGTATTTGTATATGAATGAATATATATATATATATATATATATATATATATATATATATATATATATATATATATATATATATATATATATATACATTAGGCTTATAAAATATAGATAAGAATTAGCAAAGCCCCATTGGCCCATGAAACTGCTGTTTTTCCTCTTTCCTTTCTGTATGTGTTTCTATCTATGAATGAGATCATGGAGCAAAGCCCATCCCGAGCAACGAGCAGCCATCCCATTCCAACTCAGCCCCGAACCCTTTTGAAATCCCCACTGTGTAGCCCAGTCGAGTAAACCAGCAGCCTGCCCCCTTTAGCAAAAGCCCTAGCCAAACCGAGAATAGGAAACTGAGCGTTCCCGAACCCCCTTATAAACAACCAGAAGAGTATCGAGAGATAGAGAGTTCGAAACTCATCAAAACCCTAGCTTCCATGCCGACACCCCGCGAACTCCTCTTCCCTGGGCGCACCCTCAGGCGCCGCAGGCGGCCAACGGACGGCCGACACGCGCGCGCGCGTCGGAGAAACAGAGGGGACGGCAGCAGCAGTTGCCCCATGAGGACAACTTTGCAGGTACCTTACTGACTCATCCCATCACCGTTTCTTGAACCGATTGGTTCGCTAGGAAGACAACCTATACGAGTTTATTTTCCTTCTTTTAGTTTGAATTTAGAAGCCCTAAGTTGCTCGATAAATCGACGCGAACATCGCGAAAAACCTGTCCAAAACAGGACAGTAAACCGTCCCAAAGGCCCACCTTTCAAGGCATTTTACGATCTGTACGATAAGAATTTTAGAAAACTATTTGAACACACTTTTACACAACATGTAGGGCATCATAACCCTCCTTGTGGATTCGGATTTCATTAAGTATATAAGAAGATATTCGATTCTAAAGTTCAGGAAAAACCTATTTTCAAAACTAGAAAAACCATCCACACGACGTCCGTCCCGCCATTCCGGGCGACGTGGTCGCATACCGAAAGCATCGAAAGCTGCGTAACGGTTTCGTGGTCGTGTGGGCTTTGACGGAATTCAAATTGGTCGCGTGTGCGCGACGAATTCGATGCATATCCGTCGAAATCGCCCCGTATCCGTCCAATGCAAATTTAGTCATAACTTTGTGCACGCTCGTCAGATCGAGACGAAACTTGCGCCATTAGGACCGTATCATTTTTCTGGTCCTGCATGCCAAGTTTGGTCCGATTCTGAGACAGTTGAATCTGACGTCGTTTTGCGGGCCCCATGGTTCTACTCAACGGGCGATTTTGTGCACGGCCCGCCAGAATCCAAGTTTGGACATACGGTTGGGTTCGTATCGGAAAACCGGATCCGTAGACATATAGTTTGACGACTTTAGAGACCGTTGACTCTGGCACGCTTTTCGGTACAAAGCGGGTCCAACGGCGGACATCGTTTTTGCTCGAAATTACCGTTTTGCCCCTATGTCCAGAATTGGACTTAAGGACAGGCAATCCTAGCTAATTTGACTATTCTGAGATCATTGGTATTGTTTATTTCAGCTTTCGGGGACTGTTGTACGGGTTTTGACTATAGTGGCACATTGAGTAGTTCAGATTATCGGTTTCACCAGCAAATGACCACAGGCGAGTACAGTTTATTGTCTGCATTTCGATATTGATTTTTACTATATTTCATTGATTGGCCATTGATTATGTGATTATTTTCTATTATAAAATTGTCGAGTCGGGAATTAGAAGTACCAAAGATATGTGATCTGACCATAGCCCGTGTTAGATATTGTAGCCCGTGTTTACTTTCTGCAGTAGTGTAGCCCGTATTTATTTTCTGCAGTAGTGTAGCCCGTGTTTATTTTCTGCAGTAGTGTAGCCCGTGTTTACTTTCTGCAAGTAGTGTAGCCCGTGTTTACTTTCTGCAGTAGTGTAGCCCGTGTTTATTTTCTGCAAGTAGTGTAGCCCGTGTTTATTTTCTGCAAGTAGTGTAGACCGTGCTTACTTTTCTACAAGTAGTGTAGACCGTGCTTACTTTTCATGCAAGTAGACCTCGTAGACCGTACGGTGTAGTACCCCAGACCGATCACATATCAAAGGTACTTCTAACAGTTGGAAAAAGTCTGTTGTGTCTATTTATTTACTATTGGTCTTCTGTATTTCCTGTTTATTTTCAAAACTCATAATTGATGTCTAACCTTTGTTTTATAGTCATCTTCTTTATTTGAAATTGTATTCAGTAAATTGTGCTCGTTCCATTCCTGACTGGAAACCAATATTTTCAGGTTAGCCGTGGATTCACTTAGCTTGGGGAGTGACGGGAATACTTGCAGCCAGAAGCCTAGAGACTAGCTAGATAGTTGAGTTGGAGTCATTCAATAATTGTACAAGTTTATATTTTCTGCAAATGTAAAACTTGTGATCATTGTAAGTTAAATTAGTTTCTGTGAATGAGCATTGGATTATTTGTAATTTCGATCTTCATGGCCGTGACAGCGTTCTACCGCCGACATTGCGGCGTAGGCTGGCTTGGATACGTCTCGTATCCGTTTAAAAAAAAGCGGGTGCGGGTCGTGACAATGCGTACATTTCTAGGCTCTGCAGCAAAATCTGGATGGCGAAAATCGAAATATTTCCACGCCTCTCCATCCGAAGGATGTGACAATTCTCCATCGTCCTTTGTACGTTCTTTGTTGTGCCACGTCATGTGTTCTGCTGTATTCTGAGACATATACATCCTCTGCAAGCGCTTCGTGATCGACAAGGAATGCATATACTTGTAAGGACGTCTTTTTCTAGTTGACTTTCCTTTTTCCCTGACTTCCTTGTAACGATCCGCATTACATAAGCTGCAACTTTCTACATCCTCGTTCTTCTTGTAGTACAACATGCATCCGTTGCGACAACAATCTATCTTGTCGTACCCCAGTCCTAGTTGTCGGACCATCATCTTCGACTTGTAGAAATTTTTTGGAAGCTCTTTTGATTCCTTCGGTAACACCTCCTTCATTAGTTGTGTAATCCGATCATAGCAAGTTTGTGGCAAATTAAAATCGGACTTTATGTTCAACAACCGCATCGTCACTGACAGTACGGAATGTGGCTCACAACCAGGATATAAAGAAGTTTCAGCATCCTGAAACATATCATAGAACTCCTTCGTCTCGGGATTAGGATCCTCCGGATCAAAATTAGGCCCTGTCGCGTCGTACACCATATCTCGTGCAAGGTTCTGTATGTCTCCATAATCAATGGAGCATTCGTCGTCATCGACGACAAAATCTGCTGCAGCATTGTCATCAAAAGCATAAGTAGCAGCATTCGCAACCTGTCTTTCCGTATATAGTTCACCTTGCGATGACCACAGGCCGTAATCACGTACGAAACCCTTACGGGTCAAATGATCTCTTACACTCACCACTTCTTCGTAACGTTTATTGCGACAATTACGACATGGACACTTGATTTTGTTACCGTCCATAAACTGAGCTTTGCTCATGGCATACTTAAGAAACACTTCCACGCCAGCCTGAAAATCGTCACTCACACCTATTCTGCTCTCGTGTTGTCGTTTGTACATCCATGTACGATCAACGAAATAACGATCCATCACAGATTGGATGTAAAAATCTGTATAGTAAGACACACTAAACAAAATTAGTATATAATCATGTAACTGGTGGATCCGCTGGTATTCTAGCTCGAGCATACCCCAGAAAATCTAAGTACAGTTGTTACTAATAGTGTGATACCGATAGCTTGATACCGAGTTCGATACCGATAGTTCGATACCGATACCGATAGTGCGATACCGATACTGATAGTCCGATACCGATAGTGCGATACCGATAGTGCGATAGTATGATAGTCCACTAGCAATACCGATAGTTCGATACCGATAGTCCGATAGTTCGATACCGATACCGATACCGATAGTCCGATACCGATTCTTTGATAGTCCACTAAGTCGAAATGATTCCTCTTAAGCGTCGAGCATGTTATACACGGTTCAACTTGACGGATATGGGAGCTATATCCTAATTATCTAGTCCACTTCTAGGATATGGGAGCTATATCCTAAATATCTAGTCTAAAATTAACTTGGTTAGGATACTAGAGTGTCCTTACTATCTAGCAAGCACTACCTTAGTCTAGTCACACTAGCATTAATTACCAATAATTCCTACCATGTATACACTCACACATTATACCCCAAGCCGTCCTGCATGCTAATAGGCATGGTAGGCCTGCCTTCATTCCTCACTCTCTAAAGCACACATACACATATATATGTATATCACAGTTAGATGTATAGATATATCACAGTTAGATGTATAGATATATACATCTATATTCAGTGACTTATGCAGATGAAGAACTCGTACTGTCCTTGACACAGTGAACATATACACCATGAACCAAACTCCATAATCACATTTACTAATCCAAACACCACCAAACTAGTGGATAACACCCAATATGATAACACATTATTTAGCCAATATATAAACTCAGATGAATTTGAGAAGCAAATCCCCCCGCCGCCCCCGACCAAAGCCCGCCGCCCAGCCCCCGACGCCCCCCACCCCAAGCCCGCCGCCCAGCCCCCGACGCCCCCGCCCCAAGCCCGCCGTCCAGCCCCCGATGCCCCCACCTCAAGCCCGCCGTCCAGCCCCCGATGCCCCCGTCCCAAGCCCGCCGCCCAGCCCGCCGCCCAGCCCCCGACGCCCCCGCCCCAAGCCCGCCGTCCAGCCCCCGACGTCCCCGCCCCAAGCCCACCGCCCAGCCCCCGACGCCCGCCCCAAGCCAGCCGTCCAGCCCCCGACGCCCCCGTCCCAAGCCCGCCGCCCAGCCCCCGACGCCACCACCCCAAGCCAGCCGCCCAGCCCCCGAATGTCCCCAAGCCCGCCGCCCCCGCTGCCCCTACGTCGACACCGTGACAGAGAGAGAGAGAGATCGAGAGAGAGAGAGAGGGGATTACCTTCGGGAGAGAGAGAGGAGAGGACGCCGACGCCGATCACCGAAGCCGCGGGAGAGAGAGAGAGAGAGAGAGAGAGGAGAGAGAGTGAATTTGGGGGGAAGGCGAAAAGTTCCCCCCGTCGTTTCATTTAAAGTCTGGAACTTATATTTAGCGACGGACTAGCGACGGCTTATAGCCCGTCGCCCGGTAGTCGCTATATTTGATACTTGCCGACTGAATATCCGTCGCTAAGTAGTCGAAGAAATGTCCCGCCAATTCTTGACATAATTCCCGCCAAATAATCGACTACGTAGCGACGACTATATACCCGTCGCTATATCTCCGACACCCTAGCGACGGATGTGCGACCTTCCTCCCCTAAAATTAAAATAAAAAATATAAAGGTGTGTGGTCGGTAATCCGTCGGCGAGTGGCCACGATGCCGTCGCTAACGCCGACGGAAAATATCCGTCGCTAATCGTTCATCGCTAATTTACTGTATTTTGGTAGTGAGGTATTACTAATGACAGTGAGAGGGGCTCAGTAATGATTTAATAAAATATATTAATGAGTTATTAACCTCACTACTTCATCTTTTCCATAAATAGGAGAGAGAAGCTAAGTAAAAAGTAATGAGAGTATACTCATCTTTCCACATGTTTTTTTTCCAATTGAATAAAAAAGGGTGAGAAAGAAGTTAAGAAGTCAGAGCTGCTTCTCCATAAACAAAATAATAATAATAATAATAATAATAATAATAATAATAATAATAATAAGGAATTCAATGATACACCTACGCAAGGTCTACTTTCTATGTTCTTTTTTCTTCAACCAATGATAAAGTTTAGCAATTTAACTGTTACTTATATTCTCAATAAGAAAGATTGGGGAAACCTGCTCATATTTAGGGAGAGTGTCATTGAGAGGGAGAGAGGAAAAGTGAAACAGGCTCACCTAATGTCAGGGATTCCTCCTCAGATCCGACGGACTAGGCGCACCCCGATCTGGTGGCACAATTTCGGAAGACTGCGGGGACGGAGACAAACGACGGCACAACGGCGCTGGGCTAGGACGGAGCTGCAGGCGTCGGCTTACCGGATTTCTCTGGCTTGGGCGGTAAGCGGAGGACGGACGATGTGGGCACGAGGGGATGCGACAAATCTGCTCCGGAAAGCGGGGATGGCGGCGTCTGCCGTCGGGGTATCACACTGCACGCTCGGGATCAAAGATTCCAGGTGGCACGGGCGGCTATGCTGATCTATGGTGTGGCCGCTCGGGTCGCAGAAGGTGGCACGAATCTGGTGTCGCCGGTGCAAGGCGCAGGGCAGGGTGCACGGCTCGTTATCGACGGCCGCTCGCGGTTGTTGCCGCAGCGGCCGATGATGAATCTCGGCTCAGTTCTGCACTCGAAGGGCAGCTTGACTTCATGGCGACGTCCGCGGAAGGCAGGGTTGGGGTTCGCGGCTCCGGAGGCGGTCGGGGTGAAGTCGTCTTGGGTTAGAATTTGCGTAAATGTCATGTTTCTGACTCGTGTCCAGAAGTTGGACACGGGATTCTGCACGAATGTAAGAATTAGATGGAGAGCAAGGATACAGACAAGGACACGAACATCGGGACACGAATTTTGTTATTGGTTTTGGTTGTGATGGTGGACTGACCATGGTGGTGAAGGTGGAAGCGGTGGTAATGGCAGGGGTGCTGGTAGATGGGCCAACGGGGATGTTGATGGTGGTTCGATCGAGGGAACCGGAGAGGGTGGTACTGGTACTGGTGGTGGTTGTAGAAGGACCAGGGTACGACGATAGTGGTGGTGGCATTTAGAGATGGGTGGAGGAGGAGCTGGTGAAAATTCTATAGTTGTGAACTTGCGGATACACGGACACATGGACACGAAGATGGTGATGGCTGTTTTGTGGAATAGGTGCTAAATTTTGGGTTTTGAAATTGTGCTGGCTTTGTTTTGAGGGTTGCTGGAACTTTTTTGTGGGAAAACAAAGGAATAATCTTCTTAAATAGGGGATTAATCTCCTAGTTGGATAAGGAGTAAGTTTTTAGATAGATAAAACCTTTCCCTTAAATTAAATCATAATGTATTTAAAGCAATTCAATCCAATTGAAACCTATTAGTAGATAATGACACTAATCAAATCAATATCTAATTTTATCCAAAGTTTAAATAATACAAACTCAAATCCAAATAAAATATTATTTAACCAAAAATCACGGTCTATCATTGATTGTAATAATTAATATAAATGAGTTAAAAGCATAAATTCAATTTTCTATTTATAGATGACTCTACCCATTTAAGATACTAATAAATATTTTCCAAACTAAGTATATCAAATAAAATAAATTCAAAACCAAAACCGAATAATTTGATTATCATAATTCATAGGAATAATAGATAATGTAATATACATATTATTTTTTTATATATCAAAAATATAATTTAAAAATACCTCGATAAAATCTTTATATTGTTTTCAAAGATACATTATTATTTTCAATCCATTTTCGAAACTAATAGCTAATAACCAGCCTATTTTGTAAAGCTAATAACTTATTTCAAGAAAATATTTTTTAATAAAAATAGAAATTAACATTAACATGTTCGGAAGAATATTTGTCTCAAAAAATATAAGAAAATATAAAATAAAATTTGGGTAAAAATTCGGGAAGAGGGGTTACACGCAACAAGGCTCGTCTCGTAGCTCAAGGATGCGACCAAGAGGAGGGTATCGACTACGATGAGATGTATGCTCCTGTTGCACGACTTGAATCTATTCGGATGCTTTGCGCCTTTGCAAATTTCCAAAACTTTAAACTTTTTCAAATGGATGTGAAAAGTGCTTTTCTAAATAGTTTTATTAAAGAAGAGATTTTTGTCAAGCAACCCCTTGGTTTTAAAAATCATAAATTTTTTGACCATATTTTTAATGTTAAGAAAACTCTTTACGGCCTCAAACAAGATCCTCGAGCTTGGTATGAACGCCTTAGTACTTTCTTACTTGATAAAGGTTTTTTAAAAGGGAAAATTGACACTACACTTTTCATAAAATCTTTTGATGACACTATTCTGTTAGTAAAAATCTATGTAGATGATATCATATTTGGGTCTACTAATGTGGGTCTATGCAAAGATTTTGCCAAGTGTATGCAGAACGAGTTCGAGATGAGCATGATAGGGGAGCTCAACTTCTTCCTTGGACTGCAAATCAAACAATACTCGCAAGGCGTCTTCATCAGCCAGTCGAAGTATACCGAGGACATGCTGAAAAAGTTCGAGCTTGACAACATCAAACCTATCAGCACTCCTATGGCTACTACACAAAGCTGGAACCTGATAAAAGTGGCAAACCGGTCGATCAACATAAGTATCGATGTATGATTAGTAGTCTATTATATTTAACTGCTAGTCGTCCCAATATTATGTTTAGCATTTGCTTATGTGCTAGATATCAAGTTAATCCTAAAGAATCACACATGAACTCTGTTAAGTGTATTTTTAGATATCTTAAAGGAACGATTACGGTAGGCTTGTGGTATCCCAAAACCACTTCCTTTAAATTAATCGAATATTCCGATGCTGATTTTGTGGGATGCAAAGTCGACCGTAAGAGTATCAGCGGCACATGTCATTTGTTAGAAAAGCTTTAGCCTCATAGTTTAGCAAGAAGCAGATTTCTGTCGTACTATCCACAACAGAAGCTGAATACATCGCAGCTGGTCGTTGTTGTGCATAGATTCTATGGATGAAGCAAACTCTTGAAGACTATAACTTATTATTCAAGCACATACCTATTTTCTGTGATAATACTAGTGCAATTAATCTGACCAAGAACCCAATATGTCACTCACGCACAAAACATATAGAGATTAGACATCATTCCTTGCATGATCATCAACAACACGGCACTATTAACTTAGAGTTCATTGACACCGAACATCAGCTAACAAATTTCTTTACTAAACCTCTAGCCGAAGTGCGCTTCAACTTTTTTTGTCGAGAGTTAGGAATATTGGATGAAACTGTCATAAAATAATATGTACCTGCATAAATAACGGTTATGACAATCATCATTTATAATGACTCAGCTTTGGGTACAAGCCGAAAGGGCCCTTCTGACAACAAGGCGTAAAAGCCTAAGCGACACGGTGCACTAGTCTTCGGACTACCGCTAGCTGGGATCCAGCCCCTACAGCTATCCCAAGGCAGTTTCACTGTAATGATCATTGTCTTAACACTCATTTATTATATGGCTATATAGTATTTATGACTTATAACATTCAAGTTTTCAAAGTCTAGATTCTTTTTTCTATCAATTTTTTTAAAACTGATTCTATGTTCTGGAACAGACAGGCAGAGTTCGGACCGACCTCTGCCCCACACAGAGTTCGAACTGAACTCTGTGTTCCTGCTCACAGAACCTTCAGCTGCTCTCAGCCATTCAATTTTTTGATCCGACGGCCAGGATTTCACCCGACCTGCTGGCCACAACCATCTTAAACTCGAGAAACCCTTCTCTCTCTTCACTTTCACCTTCTTCTACCTCCCTCCAAACTCTTTTCTCTCAAATCCTAATCCTAGAAAACCTATATTTTAGGGCTATTTCCTTTCAAACTCAAGATCTAAGGTTTTTGGAGGATCTCTTCCATCTTCAACCATTTGTGTGAGGTATAACTCCTTTTTCTCCTCTCTTTCAAATTCAATCTCTTTACATTATCCATGGATCCTAAGTTATTTGGTAGAGGAAAGAGGTTGAGAAGTGAGGGGGCATCTTTATCTAACCCTCATCCTCCTCCAAGTCATCCTTTGTTCAATCTACTACCTCCACCAAATCACAACACCTACAATGAGCAAAATTTTATCTCATTGGATGCATCCAATGAGTGGTACACGGACTTTTGCTCACGTAGTGTGTTCCCGGGCCATCCGATAAACTTTATAATTTTTTTGACATATGATGCACTTTTTCATAATTTATGCCTAGATGAACATGTCACAACTTTATTTTGTGTCTATCTCAATGCTATACATATGTTTTAATGTAGTTTAACTCATGACGGCACTAGAATTTATTCTCGTGTCGTCGGTATTGATATATCCTTTGACGATTTCGAACTTGCCGATTACCTTGACCCCTGGAACCAAACACTTGGGAAAAATTTGTTGATGCCTGACAGTTCCAATTTCCCGGTAAAACCAATCTTGAGGGTTTCAAGGATGCGTTGTGTTCTCCTAACACACATCCTCACAAGCTTCGAGCCAAATATCGCAACAACTATTTTTATGAACTCCATCGGATCATCTTTTCCTCGATCTTGCCCAAAGCGAGATCTACCAATGAAGTCACTTATCTTGAGATATCGGCTCTATATCATCTTCATTTTTGTCTTCCGTTCAACTTTCCTTGCACGATGATGGATTGGATGTTTCGTGCGAGACCAAAACCAAAATCCTTAGTCTATACCATGTACCTTCCAAAGATTTTTTCGTGCCTTCAACATCCCTCTTGATGACTGTCAGTTCCTACCTGCTTCTGCTTTTTTGTCCAAGGGACGTCGAACTATTGCTGCTGCTGCATCCTCTAACTCTGATGCTCCTGAGCCCGAGCCTTTTGCTACTCTTGACTCCATCCAAGCGATGTTGCGCGATCGCTTCCGTTTGGAAGACGATCGCTGGAATCAGTTGGATTACCGCACCACCATTCAGATGAGTGCTATCAACAACTCGTTGTACGACCTCCAGTACACCCTGGCCACCCATCCTACTATGTTGTTCCCTATCGTACGGGACCCTTCTCGCAAAGGTTACTGTATTGACGACACATGGGTCAGGCGGTATCTGGACCCGGACGCGGCCTTTGTTGACCCTCATCGCTCTGCCAGCGACCCTTCAGACTCTGCTAGTCCATCCCGTGCTCCATGATGGTCGTGGTTTAGTACCTGCTGATGCTGCTCCTGATGTTAGGCTATAGTTTTATTCTGATTTATGTAGTAGTTTTTATAAACTTTGCGATATAGTATTTCTATTTTCATGCATTGTATTTCCTTCATACTTATGCACTTTGGTTTTATGAAATATAAAACTGCTAGTAGTTTTTCTCTATGATTGTGGTTCTATGTTGTGTGATTGCATGTATTCACTTTGTCTACTTTTTATAGGGGGGCCACTTTATCACTTTGCTAAATGACAAAGGGAAAGAATACTTGTGATATTTTCTTCTGCTTTGGAAACACTTGATAATACTTGTGATATTTGTATGGACATGTGTTTTGAGCTTCAATATATATTGTTGTGCTTGCTTGGATTAGAACTTGTGTCAGGACATATTCATTTAAGGGGGAGCCGACATGTTCATCTACGGGGGAGCTATTGTCATTATTCCAAGTGTCTAGGTATGAATGTTGCGACATGCAAATATCATATTTTTGTTAATTATCAAAATATGGAAGATTGTTGACCCAAACTGGATCGCAGTCAACCTAATCTTGATAATTAACAAGACGATATCTGTTATGATCGAACTTGACACATCAAGCTCCATAAAGCTCCAAAACAGACAATCACCACACATCAGCTCAAGACGAACATCATCGACAATTACTATGACATACTGCTGTTTACTTGTTCTCTGAGTCTGTATTTTACTTTTTATTGAGTCTAGGCTATTTTAAGTTGAGTCGCACTGAGTATCTCAATCCTAGATTTTACACCCAAAGCTCCACAAACAAAAGTCTAAAAACCAACCAAATCCAAAACAGCCCATTGAACATTCTGTCCCCAAGGGGACAGAGTTCGTGTGAGCACCCTAAAATTCGGGTTGATTTTTTTTAAATTTTTCTGATTGATTTAGTTTTTAATAAATAATTTATTCTGTATTTTTTTTTCCTTAAGTGTACTTTTCCGTGCCATTGATATTTGGAGTGTCAGGGATGTTCAACTCTGGAAATCTTCTTCACGAGTTTTGGAGTGGACAGGATTACCTTCATGACGGTATATAGTGTCCCACTCAAACTTGTTCCCTTGTGCTATTTTTGCTTCGCTGAACTTCGGGTCGATTTAGACCATTTGATCATTAATTATTTTTCCCACTCTTTTCCTTGATCATTATTAGCACATTACCGTGACTTTTAATTTTGGAGCGCAAGACCAGTTATTTTCTTGAAACCAACTCCTCATTGATGATCTACTCGAGACGCTCTTCACCCTTGACCTTCGTGTCCCACTCCGACACGCCATCTTCTGCTCCATTTGCTTCGCACAACTTTCCTGACATGTGACCCGATTTTATTTTACCCCACGGTGTCACATTCATTTTTTCAATTTGATTTGTCGGTCCCCTGTCGATCAAAATCTGTCAGCCCCAATTATGGACAATGCCCACATTGAGCCTACTACCCGTCGCCACTTGTGTCCCATTTATTGGAATCCCCATGTGCTACTTATTCACTCATGATCATCAACGCCTAATTTTAATTCGATTTTTGCACAATGTCCGGTTTTGATCCAATCCGGCTCCACCGAGTCCAGCCCAGCTCCATGTTTCTCTCCATCATGACACCCTCATATTTTCTTGCCCAAAAATATTAATTATTCCTTCTACCTATTTCTAATATTTATTGGGAATTTCCGTTGAATTAATCTCTTGGAATAAATCAATTTCTAGCTAATAAAATTCTAGCCATTGATTTCCCTCAAATTAATCATCACCATCCATTTCCCTCCATCCCACACTCTCACAGCCAACCCATAGTACCGGCCCTAAATTCTAGGAGAATACTTTTTTTCTCTCCCTTCCTCTCATTTATTTCACACAGTTTCTAAATCTCTCTCTCTCTCTCTTCCTAATATTCCTACACAACTACTTCAAAACCAACAGCCTACATCACCACTCCACCCCGACCACCATTCCAGCCATCACCACCTCACCTCCCCCGACCTCTCCTGGCCGGCCTCCGCCGCCGTCGGCCACTCCACCGTTGACCCCCACTCCAACATCTCCTCCTCCTCCTTCTCAAAACCGCCACCACCACCATCCTTGGCCACCGACCGGCCGACCCCAGCCACCCTCGCCGAGGTGCGCCACTGTCCCTGCCTCGTCGGGCCAGGCCAGGCAGCCGTCGCCGTCGCCGGCCAGCCGTGCAAACGCCAACAGCAGCAGTCGCATGAACAGGCTCGCACGCGCGCGCGGGGGCCGCCGTCGTGCGCCGCCGTGCCGTCGCGTGGGCCACCATGGCTTGCCGTGGGTGCACCCCACTCCGGCGAGTCCTCCCCTGACGGCCACCGTCCTCCGGGACGCACCGTCGAGGCGATTCGTGCGTTTTGCACGACGTTCCGTCGTGACGCGCGCAGAATCGAGTTCATTTTGGCGTTCCGTCGTAGCAACTTCGTGTGCGTTTTTCCGGAGATCCGACCGTTGGATCGGCGATTTCTTTGCTCCGTCACAATCTCGGTATATCCACCTTCATCCCTGTCAATTTTCGTCCGTTAATTTTATCGTTTGATACATCAAAACCGGCCACCAAGTTGACCGTTTAAATTGTATTAAATTTGGACAGTTTCGCGGGGCCAACATCGTCAGCTTGTATCTCCTCCACCGCAGCTCCATTTGGCGTGCTACCAGTTCCGGTATGAAGCTGGTTTAACCCTCTTACTACCCCTCCAGTTTCGTTTCATTGTGAGCTTGTTTGATTGGTTGAATTCGACGCCAAAGTTGGCCGTCCGAATTCGTAATTTCTAACTTGTAAAATTCCATTTTTGAACACGGGACTCCAGATTTCATTTCTGACACCACCATTAGACTTGTGGCGTCGGTCTGGCTTATTTTCATATAAAATTTATTAGATTTGGAGAACGTGGGCCCTGGCACATTTTTCGGTGCAAAGTGGGCCACACATTCTGGGTCAACGGGACTTTTTGACGCCGGCTCATCGGAATCCAATTTCGGATATACCCTTGAGTTTGTATCGTCATTCTTGACTCGTTGACATATAATTTACTAGATTTTGGTGGACATTGGATCCGATACGCATTTCGGTGCAAGTCGGATACCAATATCCGGGTCAACGGGTCATTTTGAGATCGGCTCATCGGAATCCAATTCCGGAGATACCATTGAGTTCGTATCATCATTCTAGACTCGTTGACAGGTAGTTTGCTAAGCTTTGAGAACATTGGCTTCGGCACGCATTTCCGTACAAACCGGAATTCCAAGTTCTGGTCAACGGGCCAAATTGAGATCGGGTCAACGGAATCCAATTCTGGAGATACCGTTGGGTTCGTATCATCATTCTGGTTTTGTGGACATATAATTTGTTATATTTTATAGACTTGTTTTCTTGCACATTTTTTGGTGCAAAACGGCTCCGACACGGACACCGTTTTGACCCAAAATTATCTTTTTGCCCTTGTGTCCAAATTGGACCGTTGGGTAGGCTATCCTAGCTAATTTGACCATTCTGGACACGTTGGCGATGTTTATTTCATCGTCCGACAATGTTTGTTGATAATTTCTCTGAGTTTAACCTTTTTATAATTAATTAATAATTAATTCTTATAATGTTCGTATTTCGGGATTAGTACAACGAAACTGAGCTCAGTCAATTCCAGTGATCTCACATCGCTGAAATTGACAAGATGGACACGTGGATCACTATAATAAGATTATCAATTTTACCGATAATCTTCTTATCTCAATTTGCATGACGTAAGTTTCGACGTACAAATAACGAAGTATACTTTATATTAGACTATAATTGACCCTGTTTGACCAGAGTTGACCAGTTGACCCAAAGTCAACTGTAAGTCAATACTTGATCTAGTTTGACTAGATTATTGACCGGAGTTGACCTAGAGTTATTTTGACATAGAAGAACCTAGGATAATGTAGATTGATTATAGAGATTCTTTTATTACAACTTGAACACCTTGTAACCTGTGTTGCTTTAAATAGTACTCTGTGGCTTCAGTTGGACCCCTCTATTCTTATCAGCTGTTCAGGTTATCAAGCGAGTACATTCTCTGATCATTTCATATCCTGCTTAGAATTATTTCCTGTATTAAATTACTTTATTGTACTGTCACGTTGGTCACACGGATTGGTACTATACGGATCCCTTCTTGAGATGTTATCCTTAGGGAGCATCGGGTACTACATGTTCTGTGCGTTTCACTTACATGACGTATCACTATGCTTCACAGGTTCTTTGATCACTTGTGACATATACTCTTATGATCACAGAGTCTCCTAGAATCCCTATTTTTGGGACGACTATGTACCACCCTTCGGGGGCTTACCACCCTTCGGGGGCTTATCACCTTTCGGAGGCTTACCACCCTTCGGGGGCTATACATAGTATCATAATATAACCTGATTGGATCCTTGTGTATTGATTGGGGATACGGGGGAGTAGAAATAGACATGTGAATACTATCCAAGTAGTGTAGTATCAGAATCTCTTCTATAGTGTAGCATCAGAATCTCCTATGCCATTTACATGTCTATATTGTACTCTGACTCACTAGCCACATATTAGTTCTCTATTTATAGTAGATATTTCTATTACAGCTCTCTCTCTCTTTACATACAGCATTTCTTTCAGTACCTGTATCTCACTTTACTGTATGATTATATTTTCTAACCTGCTATGATTTGTTGAGATGTACTGTACTCGCTCCTGTCCTGACTGGACCTGTTGATAAATTTTACAGATGGCCTAGGATTACCTGCTAGCCTAGAGGAGACACAGTGGAGGTTGTTTAGATAGTTATTTCATTTTGTCTGGAGTTGTATTTACTTTGTGGATTACTGTATTTGAGTTTTGAGATGTATTTTTGGGTTTATGTATCTTAGACACTTAGACTTCTATCTCCTGTATCTCTTTTGGATTTCATGTTTTATCTATCCTTATCATGCTCTACCTTAGATGTGATTGAGTCTGTATCTGCTATGTCACCCCCATTCGGGGAGTATAAACTGCTTAGCATTATATTGTTAAATGTTGTGACCTAGGACAGCGTTCTACCGCCGACACTGCGACGTAGGCTGGGCGTAGTTACGTTCTCGTACCCTAACAGTGGGTGCAGGTCGTGACACGTTTTTAGTGGTGGCCCATGCAGGTCGAGTTTGTGTAGTGGTATTCGAACTAGAGTACCACTACAGCCTGCGGTAGAAATAGGATATATTTTTGAAGGTACTCAATCACAGTTAGGCCTCCTTGAGAGATTCCTGGGACGACCCTGGAGGATCTTATTTAACTTCGATTTGAAAACTCTCTTTTTCCTTCATTTGTTTTATCTTTATTTTCTGTTATTGAAATTGATTTTTATGGATTATTATTGAATTTGAGTTTGTATTTATTGATTTTGATGAAGATTGTTGAAATTTGAATCTTGATGTTAGCTATAGCATCCGAGTTTGTAGTTATATGATTTGAAGGATTTTGTTCATTTCTGAATTTTGATGTTCGTTGATAAATTTGATTTTTTGGGTATTCATTGTTGATTTAATTTAATTTTTGGCAAGATGAAATTATATGGGCTAGGTCATCTAAGTTATGGAAATCTTGTCTTCTATAGTCACATTAGCCAGCATGGTGAGGACATATAGTCTGACTTTGGATATATTTCTCGGGTGTGGGAATTTAAGGTTTTCGCAGCCAAGCTAGCGGCATCGCGAAAGTGTTAAATACCATGATTCTAGAGGTATGTGCATAAGTCAAGGACTCTGTGATTATCGTAGCCTTGCTTACTAGTATGACGAGGATTTAGAGTACCATGATTTTGGATAGACGTATATGATTATCAGATTGTACCTTAAATATTTTTGTACATGTTTTTGCGACTTTTGTTTTGTTTCACTTAACAAAATTGACAAACAAAGGTTGGATTTTGCAAATAAAACGAGAAAAAGTACAAGAAGTACAATTTGATTATGGGAAAGTATTGCTATGGAAGTCTGATCTGTAAATGATCACTTTATTCCTTGGACCATATGATGATGAAGATCACTGCTTGAAGTAGAACAACTTGGAAGAACTAAGTCACCAGAAAGGTAACGACGCACTTGGGCACTGATGGCGAGGCCGAATGCTTTCCTGCTTTGCTTCACTCTGTTCTGAAAGAAAAGTTGAAGAAGAATGCTCTGGAGAATCAAAATCTCGAAGTTCTGATCTCTGTATTCTCTCCTGTCTCTCTGTGTGTGTCTTTGAGAAAAATGAGTCTATTTATAGACTGGGGCTTCTGTGCGTAAAAGAGCATCAAAATCTGTCTTTACGCTAACAACTGCCACCCATGATCAGAGTCATCCTTCGCGTACGTTGACACGCGTCCCATCATTTCAGTAAGAATAGGATACATGTACACACGTTCTTCGAAATATGTGGCATGAAGGCCATGTAGGCAAACCACGTTCCAAACTGGCCAGAAAGAATAGGGCATAAAAATAGTCCTAGCATCCTCTGGGCGTAAAGCAGTAAGATGAGCATAAAATAGCTCTGTCATAGGTTTCCAGCGTAAAGTGGTTATTGAATAACCTTGAGCGTAAAATGGCTCAAATAGACTTTACGCACACATTATTTTTTTATGAGCGTAAGGACTCATGTAAAACTTCGTGCGTAAAAGAAACCATACAGTGAGCGTAAAGTAGCTCGATCTTCATAAACGACAACAATGGTCTTTGTATAAGACAAATTCTATTGAATTCTATGGTAAATGCCATAATTAATATCTTCATGTCAGAGTTTGCATTAAATACGAGATTTGACAGCTTTGTCCAGCGTAAAAGAGGCTGCTCTGTCCTTGGCGTGAAATCACCGGTGTAGACCCAAGCGTAAAAGATCAGTCTGCTTAGGCGTAAAGCGATTAGCATTGTCTTGGGCGTAAAGCAGACCACTTATGAATGAGATAACTCTTTCTTTGAAGCACTTTTTACGCTCCTACATGTTTCAGTAAAAAAAAAAGGAATTATTGTTGTTTTGTTTTGTTTTGTTTCTCCTTGTTTACTTAGGATGTAGCTTTGGCTATTTTTATAAACCTTGTGTAACTTCTTACAAATTTATTTCTTCTTAATACAATAAATCAGTGATTTTGCTAGGCCTTATTTTGGATTTGATATTATAGCTCTGATTTCGAAATGAGTTCCTCTTTTAAATTGATAAGCAGAATATATTATTTTGTCATTCTTTTCCTGCCAGTATTTTTACTACCATCATTCCTTGTCTTATATACCTGTCCTGGTTATATCAATTTCCTGTCTCGTATATAATTCTGTCAGCTATACCTTGAAAACTCTTGAATCTTTATATTGTTTTTATCTGAGAAATGTTAAGGAAGTGACGTAAATCATCTAGTTCGGAAATGATGTAATTGGTTGTCATATGATGATTTTGTAGGAATCATAGTGTTGGATGTCAAATATGAAAAATTTGAAATGGAGATGTGGTAAAGGTTTAAAATGAAATCGAGGGATAAATGTTATCAATTTAGAAACAATCACAGAAAGTGGGTTATGAATAATTCATGGATGTATTTCAAAACTAATAAGGATGTTCAAGGTCAACCTAGTTTTGAGAACTTAAAAAATCTTGGTTATTGATTCTGGGAAACTTTTACTCCGAGGCTATGTAGAAAAAAAAAATTTAAAAAAAAGGGAAGAAGTGGGAATTTAATTGTATTATATGATTATGCGAAGTTGAACTAGATATTGTAAAAGGGTGACTAGAGACAGAGAGAACACAAGGGTTTTACGTTATAGAAATTATTTTAGATGATTGGGAGAAATTGTGGAATTCAAAAGGATAACATTTGAAGGTGAACGTTGAAGAAAAAATATGAAGGTTGATTTATAAACAAGAATAAATTTGTGTGATATAGTGGTATTGGAGTTAAATTAAATACGAGACTTGATTTAAACAAATTCAAGGATTTCATAAACTGGATTTAGAGGTTTCGGATCTAAATTTAAAACGAGGTGAAGGAATTTGAAATTTCGATTAAATGAATAAGTGTTGACTCCTAAAAAGAGGGGTATGTTTCGTGGAAAATGTTTTGGAAGTTAAAAATTTTGTCTATGGTGATCATGGTAAAGGTTTTGATGACTGAAGGTTATAAAATTTCGATGATAGTCATATGAAGGTTGATTTCCATATTGGGACTTGTGAGAAAAAAAGAAGAATATGGTTTGGCAAATGATAAACTGATAGTATTAGAGAGAGATGATTTGCTGACTTCGTATGAAATCTTTTCCTGTTTTCTCTAAAAAGGGTTTTTCAATATCATTGAATCCTAGTTTCCTTAATCACGACCAAATCGACTTCGATTATCTTTTCTTATCATATTTATATCTTGGGTTGTACTTAATTGAATTAAATTTGGTTGTGACCTGAATCTCCATCCTTGTATGCTCGATCTCAGACTTTGTTGAACCTGTCCTCCATATTGCCTAAATCTTGATTTCCCCAATTTGATCAACTTAGGTCGTATCGAGACTAAATATTCTCAATATGTATTGTGATTGGAATTTTCCATGGAATTGGCTTTCATTCCTTAACTTTGATTTTGATTTTCTTTTTTTCTGAACCCTTTAAAGATAATGGGTAGTTACTTTTCTTTATTTTTATGATAAGTACCAGTTTTTATATAGGATGGTAGACTGCCTTACAGTTTTGATGGTTTGTTATTTTTGTAACTTTTGTTTAGCACCCTAGATTGCTTGTGTGTTTTGATACCCTATGACCGTTTTGGTATTAGCATGACTAGTATACTTAGATGAGACTTTCACCACCACCATATGCCATGACCCTGTACGTCGTCCTTTTTAATCACATGATTTGTTTGAGTTCTGGGACTTTGATTGTGGGGGTTTGACCTAGAAGGAGTATGAACAATTTTAATTTCGAGGACGAAATTTTTATAAGGTGGGTAGGATGTGAGCACCCTAAAATTCGGGTTGATTTTTTTTAAAATTTTTCTGATTGATTTAGTTTTTAGTAAATAATTTATTCTGTATTTTTTTCCTTAAGTGTACTTTTCCCTGCCAATGATATTTGGAGTGTCAGGGATGTTCAACTCTGAAAATCTTCTTCACGAGTTTTGGAGTGGACAGGATTACCTTCATGACGGTATATAGTGTCCCACTCAGACTTGTTCCCTTGTGCTCTTTTTGCTTTGCTGAACTTCGGGTCGATTTAGACCATTTGATCATTAATTATTTTTTCCACTCTTTTCCTTGATCATTATTAGCACGTTACCGTGACTTTTAATTTTGGAGCGCAAGACCAGTTATTTTCTTGAAACCAACTCCTCATTGATGATCTACTCGAGACGCTCTTCACCCTTGACCTTCGTGTCCCACTCCGACACGCCATCTTCTGCTCCATTTGTCTCGCACAACTTTACTGACACGTGACCCGATTTTATTTTACCCCACGGTGTCACATTCATTTTTCCAATTTGATTTGTGGGTCCCCTGTCGACCAAAACCTGTCAGCCCCAATTATGGACATGGCCCACATTGAGCCTACTACCCGTACGCCACTTGTGTCCCATTTATTGGAATCCCCATGTGCTACTTATTCACTCATGATCATCAACGCCTAATTTTAATTCGATTTTTGCACAATGTCCGGTTTTGATCCAATCCGGCTCCATCGAGTCCAGCCCAGCTCTATGTTGCTCTCCATCATGACACCCTCATATTTTTTTGCCCAAAAATATTAATTATTCCTTCTACCTATTTCTAATATTTATTGGGAATTTTCGTTGAATTAATCCCTTGGAATAAATCAATTTCTAGCTAATAAAATTTTAGCTATTGATTTTCCTCGAATTAATCATCACCATCCATTTCCCTCCATCCCACACTCTCACAGCCAACCCATAGTGCCGGCCCTAAATTCTAGGAGAACACTTTTTCTCTCTCCCTTCCTCTCATTTATTTCACACAGTTTCTAAATCTCTCTCTCTCTCTTCCTAATATTCCTACACAACTACTTCAAAACCAACAGCCTACATCACCACTCCACCCCGACCACCATTCCAGCCATCACCACCTCACCTCCCCCGACCTCCCCTGGCCGGCCTCCGCCGCCGTCGGCCACTCCACCGTCGACCCCCACTCCAACATCTCCTCCTCCTCCTTCTCAAAACTGCCACCACCACCATCCTTGGCCACCGACCGGCCGACCCCAGCCACCCTCGCCGAGGTGCGTCGCCGCCCCTACCACGTCGGGCCAGGCTAGGCAGTCGCCGCCGTCGTCGGCCAGCCGTACAAACGCCAACAGCAGCAGTCGCATGAACAGGCGCGCACGCACACCCGCGCGCGAGCCGCCGTCGTGCGCCGTCGCGCCGCCGTGTGGGCCGCCGTAGCTTGCCGTGGGTGCGCCCCACTCCGGCGAGTCCTTCTCTGACGGCCACCGTCCTCCGGGACGCGCCGTCGAGGCGATTCGTGCGTTTTGCACGACGTCCCGTCGTGACGCGCGCGGAATCGAGTTCATTTTGGCGTTCCGTCGTAGCAACTTCGTGCACGTTTTCCCGGAGATTCGACCGTTGGATCGGCAATTTCTTCGCTCTGTCACAATCTCGGTATATCCACCTTCATCCCTGTCAATTTTTGTCCGTTAATTTTATAGTTTGATACATCAAAACCGGCCACCAAGTTGACCGTTTAAATTGTATTGAATTTGGACAGTTTCGCGGGGCCAACTTCGTCAGTTTGTATCTCCTCCACCGCAGCTCCGTTTGGCGTGCTACCAGTTCCGGTACGAAGCTGGTATCACCCTCTTACTACCCCTCCAGTTTCGTTTCATTGTGAGCTTGTTTGATTGGTTGAATTCGACGCCAAAGTTGGCCGTCCGAATTCGTAATTTCCAACTTGTAAAATTCCATTTTTGAATACGGGACTCCAGATTTCATTTCTGACACCACCATTAGACTTGTGGCGTCGTTCTGGCATGTTTTTATATAATTTGTTAGATTTGAAGAACGTGGGCCCTGGCACGTTTTTCGGTACAAAGTGGGCCCCATATTCTGGGTCAACGGAACTTTTTGACGCCGGCTCATCGGAATCCAATTCCAGACACGTTGGGTAGGCTATCCAAGCTAATTTGACCATTCTGGACACGTTGGCGATGTTTATTTCATCGTCCGACAATGTTTGTTGATAATTTCTCTGAGTTTAACCTTTTTATAATTAATTAATAATTAATTCTTATAATGTTCGTATTTCGGAATTAGTACAACGAAACTGAGCTCAGTCAATTCCAGTGATCTCACATCGCTGAAATTGACAAGATGGACACGTGGATCACTATAATAAGATTATCAATTTTACCGATAATCTTCTTATCTCGATTTGCGTAACGTAAGTTTCGACGTACAAATAACGAAGTATACTTTATATTAGAATAGAATTGACCCTGTTTGACCAGAGTTGACCAGTTGACCCAAAGTCAACTGTAAGTCAACACTTGACCTAGTTTGACTAGATTATTGACCGGAGTTGACCTAGAGTTATTTTGACTTAGAAGAACCTAGGATAATGTAGATTGATTATAGAGATTCTTTTATTATAACTTGAACACCTTGTAACCTGTGTTGCTTTAAATAGGACTCTGTGGCTTCAGTTGAACCCCCCTATACTTATCAGCTGTTCAGGTTATCAGGCGAGTACATTCTCTGATCATTTCATATCCTGCTTAGAATTATTTCCTGCATTAAATTACTTTACTTGTACTGTCACATTGGTCACACGGATTGGTACTATACGGATCCCTTCTTGAGATGTTATCCTTAGGGAGCATCGGGTACTACATGTTCTGTGCGTTTTACTTACATGACGTATCACTATGCTTCACAGGTTCTTTGATCACTTATGACATATACTCTTATGATCACAGAGTCTCCTAGAATCCCCATTTTTGGGACTACTATGTACCACCCTTCGGGGGCTTACCACCCTTCGGGGGCTTATCACCTTTCGGAGGCTTACCACCCTTCGAGGGCTGTACATAGTATCATAACATAACCTGATTGGATCCTTGTGTATTGATTGGGGATACGGGGGAGTAGAAATAGACATGTGAATACTATCCAAGTAGTGTAGTATCAGAATCTCTTCCATAGTGTAGCATCAGAATCTCCTATGCCATTTACATGTCTATATTGTACTCTGACTCACTAGCCACATGTTAGTTCTCTATTTATAGTAGATATTTCTATTACAGCTCTCTCTCTATTTACATACAGCATTTCTTTCAGTACCTGTATCTTACTTTACTGCATAATTATATTTTCTAACCTGCTATGATCTGTTGAGATGTACTGTACTCGCTCCTGTCCTGACTGGACCTGTTGATAAATTTTACAGATGGCCTGGGATTGCCTGCTAGCCTAGAGGAGACACAGTAGAGGTTGTTTAGATAGTTATTTTATTTTGTCTGGAGTTTTATTTACTTTGTGGATTACTGTATTTGAGTTTTGAGATGTATTTCTGGGTGTATGTATCTTAGACACTTAGACTTCTATCTCCTGTATCTCTTTTGGATTTCATGTTTTATCTATCCTTATCATGCTCTACCTTAGATGTGATTGAGTCTGTATCTGCTATGTCACCCCCATTCGGAGAGTATAAACTGCTTAGCATTATATATTGTTAAATATTGTGACCTAGGACAACATTCTACCTTCGACACTGCGGCGTAGGCTGGGCGTAGTTACGTTCTCGTACCCTAACAGTGGGTGCGGGTCGTGACAGTTTGGGCCGAACTCTGCCCCACACAGAGTTCGGGCCGAACTCTGCCCCCTTAATTTCAGGATCTAATTTTTAGGGTTTGCTGGTTGCTAGTTGTCCAACGGCTAAATATTTGAATAATTGGGACAGAGTTCTGTCCGAACTCTGCCTCTCTGGACTAGTATATATAGGCCTTGATTTCTTTCATTTTCAATCATCCAATCTTCTCATCTTCTCATCTTCTATAGCCTATACATTCAAGAGCTTATTCTTCTCATCTAACTAGCCACAAAACATTACAAGCCCCTAAGGTCCTCAGTGCGAGTCAAGTAGAAGTTTGTGTGCAAGAGTTTCAAAAGAAGTCACTTGGATAATTTTAAGTCTCGCCATCCGCGAATCTGTAAGAAGTTGGCGTGCTCATCTGAGTAAAGGCACGTGGTTGTACGCTATTTCACAAATAGTGGATTTCAATCCTGAGCTAGAGTTCTCAGGCTTGGACTAGTCCTCCACGAGGAAAACCAGGTTAAAAAATGATGTGTCTGCGTATGCTTCTTTGATCTCTATTTATTCTGCACTTATACTCTGATTATTATTTCTATTAGGTGGACTTGAATAGAATTATTTTTAATTGGGTATTATAGACACATACTCTATTCACCCCTCCTCTAGAGTTGCCTAAACGTACTTCACAAGGGGTAGTCTTCCTCGACATGATCGCCGAGGCCTCGGATTCATGTCATTCCCGGGGGAAGCGAGTTGGATAAAGCAGGATGTTGGATGTACCACATAGGAGATTCGGGCTTCTACGGGTTGGTTGCCCATTGGATGATCGTTGTCTATCCTCAGCCAAGTCCAAGATAGCTTGACATTGCTAGCGATCTTTCATTTAGATGAGTCTGTATACTGAGCGACAATCTGCATGCACGATGTCGATCAAATCAAAAAAGTACAAGCACGACATGAATTGAGTTAAGAAGGTGTGCACGGTTGCAACACCACTATGGAGCCTAAGATTTGGCTATATCAAGGACATGTGCTTCGGTACAAGCATCATGTTTGGGTCGTCCACACAAGTTTTACAAGTTGGGTTGGTTGTTTTGACTTAAGTATGAAAGGGCCGTAAGGACAAGTTTGGTTAAGTCACGTTGAGTTGTGAGGCACGACCTTGATGTTTGAAGCACAACCAAAGTTATGGTACGACCATGTTAAATTATCTCGAAATAAAGCACGAAAGGCAAGCACAAGTCGGTACTTGATGCTGCTAGCACAAGAATGGTCTAGAGGCACAACGATAAGTAAGTTATCGGTACGAGACACGGTGATGGTCTAGAGACACAAAATAAGCCAGACATCTATGTCCTAAAACTGATCCTAAGACAATATTAGAAAGACAATTGAAAAGATATGTTACACAAACTAAATGAACATGTCGATTTTGTATGGGTGGACGAGGAGCTCACTCCACCATTACAATTGAGTACTGACACCCACATAGTATTTTATGTGCAGGCACAGGTAGAATATCGTTGACGCGGAGCTCGCTTGGATCCGTTGAGGCACGGAGGGTCGTATGGAGTCTGGACTTATATGGAACATAATGAATGAACATCGCCTTCCGAAGCATTCGCAACTTGCAGCTTTGAAGCCTGTATCGAGAGATGAGAGAGAGTAGAGTGACTTGTATTATGAGAAGAGTGAGACTGAGTGATTATAATTATGGCTACATGCCATATTGTAATCTTCATTTCAATATAAATAAAGAGTTCTAATTTGGTATACTTCTGTTGCCTTTATTATTCAATATTTCTGCTTGGGACTTCTGTGTGACGACCCCGTCGCTTAGCCTGTAATCGGCCGTTATGGAACTCGCCTTACGTGAGCTTAACATAGACTCACGTGGCATCACGCCTTAGCTAGGACGATCGGTCCTACGGGACCGAAGTGTGACAAAGGCTGTCTACAAACAACATGGAATTTGCTGCTGTTATCCCTAAAGTCTTGTGCCAAAGTGAACATCTCCCTAAAACTGTACCAGGGAGCCCTTATGTAAGCCCCCTGAATTTTCGGGATTATTTTCGAATTTTCTAAAATGATTTATTCTCGGTAATTCTTTTATTTAATTGATTTTGATCATTAAATGCTCTTTACCGTGACTTGGAATTCTAGAGCATCAGGGATGCCAGTCTCTGGAAACTTCCTTCTTGTAGTTTGTAGTAGACGAGATTATCTTCACATTGATATTTCGTGTCCCACTCGAACTTGTTCCCTTGTGCTCCATTTGATTCGCGCAACTTCGGGTCAATTTAGACCAATTTATCGTCTGCCGTAATTTGTGATTTAATTTCCAATTTAATTTCGGGACCCGACATCGTTCCAATCCAGTCGACCCAATATATTGCCCTGGCCTGTTTTGAGCCTACTATGCACGTGCCACTTGCGCGCTATCAAATTGATCTCTCTTGTGCCCCCAATTCATCCATGAATTAATTGATTTAATTTATTATTTTTAATTAAATCTTGGTCCCGAACTTGTCCAAACTTGGCCCAACGCCCAACCCAGTTTAGTGTGGGCCCTGTCATGACTGCCCGTACACCCCACTGATATTTTCTATTTTTCTCCTAATCAAAAAATATCTCTATATATATAAATATCTCCTTTTCTTTCTCTTATATATATATATATATACATATATATATATGTATTATAATATAACTCTCTCACTCTCTTTCCTATAACAAACAAAAACACACAACCCCAACCCCTCCACCTCACAGCCACCTCACCCCCTTGGCCGACCTCCTTTTCCCTCTCCCCTCTCTTTCTCTCTCTCTACCTATCACTATCTCTCTCTCTTTCTAAATATCATAAATATTTATATATAATAACTCTCTCTCTACTCTTACACTTCACCTCTCCCATCACCTCACCTCACTCTCTCTCCTCTACCTCCACTCTCAGCCGACAGGAGCCCCCCCTTCCTTTCATTCTTCATGTTAATTTTCCTCCTCTCCATCTCCTTCTCCATGTTCTCTTCTTCTTCACTTCTAGCACCACCACCACCATCTAATACTAACACCACCACCATCATAGCACCATCACCATCACCATTTATCACAACCACCACTACCCTCATAGCCGCGGCCACCCCCGCCGTGCCTCCGCCGTCGTCGGGCTGCACCGCTCGCCGCCGCCATGCCCCGTGCGGCCAGCAACAGCGAGCAGCAGCTGCGCGCAAGCGCAGCAACGCAGCAGCAGCAGCAGTGGCGCACGCGGCAGCAGCCACTGCCGGCCGACCGCGCGCCGCCGCGGCCGCTGCGCCGCCGGCGAGCCCCCCCATGGCCGTGCGACCCCGGACGCACCTTCCTGGACGGCCACCGTCCTCCGGGACGCGCCGTCGAGGCGATTCGTGCATTTTCACGAAATTCCGTCGACGCGCGCGCGCGCGAAGTCCAGAATTGGCGTCTCGTCGCAGCGACTTCATACGCATTTTTCGGGGAATCCGACCGTTGGATCGGCAATCCGTTTCTTCCGTCGCAATCTTGGTATATACCCCTTCGCCTTTGTCAAATTTCATCCGTTAATTTCGTCGTTTGATACATCAAAACCGGCCACCAAGTTGACGTTTTAATTTGTACTGTTTTTGGACAGTTTTGCGACGCCAACTTCGCGGGTTCGTATCTTCGTCGTCGCAGCTCCGTTTTGTGTGCTACCAGTTCCGGTGCACAGCTGGTATAACCCTCTTCTTGTCCCCTATAGATTTCTTTTCAGTTTGAGCTTGTTAGGTCGGTCGAATTCGACGCCAAAGTTGGCCGTTCGAATTCTTAGTGTTGCACTTGTAAAATTCCATTTTTGAACCCGGGACTCCGGATTCAATTTCTGACACCACCAGTAGACTCGTGGCGTCGTTCTGGCATGTTTTCATATAAAGTTTGCTTGATTTGGAGAACGTGGACCCTGACACGCATTTCGATGCAAAGCGGGTCCCACTTTCTGGGTCAACGGGTCATTTTGAGTTCGGCTCATCGGAATCCAATTCCGGATATACCGTTGAGTTCGTATCGTCATTCTGGACTCATTGACATATAATTTGCTAGGTTTTAGTGGACATTGGTTCTGACACGCATTTCGGTGCAAGTCGGATACCAATATCCGGGTCAACGGGTCATTTTGAGTTCGGCTCATCGGAATCTAATTCCGGATATACCGTTGAGTTCGTACGTCATTCTGGACTCGTTGACATATAATTTGCTGAGTTTTGAGGACATTAGCTCCGACACGCTTTTCCGTGCAAATCGAAATTTCAATGTCCTGGTCAACGGACCAATTTGAGATCGGGTCAACGGAATCCAATTCTGGATATACCGTTGGGTTCGTATCGTCATTCTGGATTCGTGGACATATAATTTGTTAGGTTTTGTGCACTTTTATTTCGACACATTTTTCGGTGCAAAGTGTGTCCAACGGTAGACATCATTTTGGCCCGAAATTACCGTTTTACCCCTGTGTCCAAATTAGACTTTTGGACAGGCTATCCTAGCTGATTTGACTATTCTGGACACGTTGGTAATATTTATTTTATCATCCGACAACATCTGTAGGTTTTCACCCTATTATTATAATCTTTCTCCTTTTGTGGTATTTTGAGTTCCATCGATTCCGGTGATTTCACAATCACTGAAATTGATGTGTTGACCTTGTAGATGTTTATAGAGACTAGCCTTGACCCTGTTTGACCATGGTTGACTGCTTTGACTGAACGTCGAAGTAGAGTCAACATTTGACCTAGTTTAACCTAGAGTTGACCATAGTTGACCAGTTGACTAAATGTCAACTGTAAGTCAACCATTGACCCAGTTTGACCTAGTTTGACTTGGTTTGACTTATTGTGGCCTAGTTTGACTTAGTGGACTGAGTCTGACCTAGATTGCGTAGCTTATACTATAGAATCATGCGTAACACTGTTGAAACCTAATTAGTTTATATATATCTTATCTTTAGGTCTGTGGCATCACTCTGAGCATCGACCCTATTTGACAGCTCAAGATCGCAGGCGAGTACATTCACTGATAGTTTTTATTGTCTTGATATCTACTATATCCGATTCAGTCGTAGTGTCTTACTTGATTCCCAGTCACGATAGTTCACGGACTAGTATATGTTGGATCATGACATGAGATGTTGTTCCTGGATTTTCTTGGTATATATGTACATTTCCTGCCTTGTTTCATGTACTTGTATAGACACCGATTCCTGAGAGGGAGTAGCTATCCTCTTAGGGAATCCCGTGTCGTGACGTGTCATGTCCAGGTCCATTATACTATTCGGGAATGGGGAATTATTAGGGGTTATGTGATCAAAGCCTCCCTGTCACTATTTTGCTAGCGCCACCCTCACCTCACGTAGGGTGTAGCAGACACCCCTTGCCAGGTTATCCAGGTTGGCTGGCATGACCCTTTCCAGAGATTTTTCTGTGATTGTCGGGCCAAGTGGATAACCCTACCATGACTCCCTAGCCGATCATATTTCGCTCTAATAATTCAAATCACATTTTACATTTATTGTCGTATCTTATATTCCAGTTCAATTTTACTTTCTGTACTTCTCACCATGCTATGATTTCATTTACTCACATGCTCTATATGCCTTTACATTGTACCTTGATTGGAGACTAAGTTCTGCTCGGGAGAAGAGTTACAACCCCGGTCCTTGTTTGGTTTAAGGGTTGTAACTCAGCTTCCGAACGGTTCCCAAGTCTTCATATATCTTTGTCTTGTAGTTCATTATACTGTCTCTTATAGAATTTGTCAATTCACATGGAACTGCTGTTAGTGTTTGTACTTGCTCATTTTCCTGACAGGATACCGTTGATAATATTTTAGGAGTTGTTATACCATTAGTGGACTTCATGATGTTGCTAGCTGAGGTGGATCTCACTATTATTCTATGTGAGTTGCCTGGTAGTTATCCTTAGTTCGTCTTGTTTTTTCTTCTTTATTTTTCTGTCTTATGTTTCCTTCTAGTAGTTTCTAGTTATTCTTGTGCTTTAGTTATCTTTCTTGTCTTATCATCCCTAGCTGTTGTGATATGACTAGAGTATATTTGTAGTTATAGGCCTTCTAGACGTAGTGTATATTTATTGGGTACTAGACAGCGTTCTACCGCCGATACTGCGGCGTAGGCTGAGTGTCGTCTACGTATTCGTACCCGTATATCCGGGTGCGGGTCGTGACACGTTTTTAGTGGTGGCCCATGCAGGTCAGTCTTTGCAATTAATGCGAAGTCGTGGTAGTACTTGAGCTTTTCTGTACTACTGCGAGCCTGCCCTAGGATTAAGGTTGAGTCATGGAATATTTTAGGAATTTGGTACTCAGTCACATATTAGGAACTCTTGGTAGATTCCAGGGATGATCCTTGGGAATCTTATTTCGAACTTTTCGAAACTTTTCCCATTTGTTTCTGTCCGTCATGATTCCTAAAACATCTTTCCGTTACCAAACTTTATTCTTTCTTGGAATGAGTTGTGGACCCCAGAGGGAAGGTATAAGTTGGACTTGTATATCTTCTAGGTTGAGACGAGAATATGATTTGCCAGTCTCGTATCAGGTTGAGATTGTTTTAGATTATATTCCAATGATTTCCTTTTATCTTGACCTAGATAGTACCTTTGGACATCTCCTGAGAATTTTCTTCTAAACCCTATCTCGGAATCTGTTTCCGCTAGTTTCCATTTACTTATCTTTGATTCGTTGTTAAATTTTAAATCTTGATGTTCGTTCGTTGTTGACTTCGATTTTGATTTTGTTTGAAGATAAGTTTCTCTGGATTGAGTTAAGATATTCTGATAAACATATTTTATGAGGGCGACGGGAACGGTAAATGTCTACTTTATTCATGGGGTTTAGAATTTATCGCAGCCATATTAGCTAGCATGACAGGGACATGGAGCCTGATTTTGGATATACTATCCTAGTTATGGAATTTAGATTCTCTTACAGCCATACCGGTTGGCGTGGTAAGGAATCTAGATGACATAATTATAGGGTGTACACCTTAGTTATGGACTCTATCGTTTATTGCAGCTATGCTTACTGGTATGGCGTAAATTCTGGCAGCATGGTTTTGGATAGACATGTATGGTTATCAGATTGTATCTTAAATTGATTCACTTCTTTTTGACCAAATGATGAGGACAATTCATACCCTTATTCTCGACTTATCATTCATTTCTTTTCTCATCGTATGATGATTTTCTCATCTTGCCATCATTCCTTTGACTTGTTTAGCTATGTCTTGATTACACTAATCACCTATCTCATATCTACATCTGTCATCTACACTTGAAAACTCTTGAAAATTTTGAAATTTTCACGTCTCAATTGTTTCTTAAATTTTGATACTGTTAAGGTTTTGATTCCCTTCTGTCCATGACCAATCAATTTTGGTCGTCTTGTTATCGTGCCAAGAGTCTTAGTTGCTGACTAGACTTGAATGAGTTCCAATTTCCATTGGGACCTGGATTTCCATTCTTGGATGCTCGTGCCCAGCCTTCGTTGATCTTATTCTCCATCTTGTCCAAATTCTGATTTACTCGAAGGTTGATCAACTTAGATCGTGTTGAGACAAATTTCTTTATCGTGGTTGGATTTCAATGCTATTAACCCTCGTGCATTGACTTCCGATTTTGATCATATTTGGATTTTGGACACTCGTGTCTAAACTCTTTTCGACCTTGATTTCATTTCCTGATTACATCCAAATTCCTTGTGATTATTCATGCCTAGATGACTTGGCATGACTAAGACAACTTAAGATTTTCTTGACCGTGATTTTAACGATCATAACTATACATTTTATCTTGCCTCAAACTCGTGCCTAAAATATTGCCTAAATCTTCTATCATGTTTTAACCCCACTACCAACCTTTAATTTCGAGGACGAAATTTTAATAAGGTGGGTAGGATGTAAGCCCCTTGAATTTCCGGGATTATTTTCGAATTTTCTAAAATGATTTATTCTCGGTAATTCTTTTATTTAATTGATTTTGATCATTAAATGCTCTTTACCGTGACTTGGAATTATAGAGCATCAGGGATGCCAGTCTCTGAAAACTTTCTTCTTGTAGTTTGTAGTAGACGAGATTATCTTCACATTGATATTTCGTGTCCCACTCGAACTTGTTCCCTTGTGCTCCATTTGATTCGCGCAACTTTGGGTCAATTTAGACCAATTTATCGTCTGCCGTAATTTGTGATTTAATTTCCAATTTAATTTCGGGACCCGACATCGGTCCAATCCAGTCGACCCAATATATTGCCCTGGCCTGTTTTGAGCCTACTATGCACGTGCCACTTGCGCGCTATCAAATTGATCTCTCTTGTGCCCCCAATTCATCCATGAATTAATTGATTTAATTTATTATTTTTAATTAAATCTTGGTTCCGAACTTGTCCAAACTTGGCCCAACGCCCAACCCAGTTTAGTGTGGGCCCTGTCATGACTGCCCGTACACCCCACTGATATTTTCCCATTTTCTCCTACTCAAAAAATATCTCTATATATATAAATATCTCCTTTTCTTTCTCTTATATATATACATATATATATATATATGTATTATAATATAACTCTCTCACTCTCTTTCCTATAACAAACAAACAAACACAACCCCAACCCCTCCACCTCACAGCCACCTCACCCCCTTGGCCGACCTCCTTTTCCCTCTCCCCTCTCTTTCTCTCTCTCTACCTATCACTATCTCTCTCTCTTTCTAAATATCATATATATTTATATATAATAACTCTCTCTCTACTCTTACACTTCACCTTTCCCATCACCTCACCTCACTCTCTCTCCTCTACCCCCACTCTCAGTCGACAGGAGCCCCCCCTTCCTTTCATTCTTCATGTTAATTTTCCTCCTCTCCTTCTCCTTCTCTATGTTCTCTTCTTCTTCACTTCTAGCACCACCACCACCATCTAATACTAACACCACCACCATCATAGCACCATCACCATCACCATTTATCACAACCACCACCACCCTCATAGCCGCGGCCACCCCCGCCGTGCCTCCGCCGTCGTCGGGCTGCGCCGCTCGCCGCCGCCGCGCCCCGCGCGGCCAGCAACAGCGAGCAACAGCTGCGCGCAAGCGCAGCAACGCAGCAGCAGCAGCAGTGGCGCGCGCGACAGCAGCCACTGCCGGCCGGCCGCGCGCCGCCGCGGCCGCCGCGCCGCCGGCGAGCCCCTCATGACCGCGCGACCCCGGGCGCACCTCCCTGGACGGCCACCGTCCTCCGGGACGCGCCGTCGAGGCGATTCGTGCATTTTCACGAAATTCCGTCGACGCGCGCGCGCGCGAAGTCCAGAATTGGCATCTCGTCGCAGCGACTTCGTGCACGTTTTTCAGAGAATCCGACCGTTGGATCGGCAATCCGTTTCTTCCGTCGCAATCTTGGTATATACCCCTTCGCCTCTGTCAAATTTCATCCGTTAATTTCTTCATTTGATACATAAAAACCGGCCACCAAGTTGACGTTTTAATTTGTACTGTTTTTGGACAGTTTTGCGATGCCAACTTCACGGGTTCGTATCTTCGTCGTCGCAGCTCCGTTTTGCGCGCTACCAGTTCCGGTGCACAGCTGGTATAACCCTCTTCCTGCACCCTTTAGATTTCTTTTCAGTTTGAGCTTGTTAGGTCGGTCGAATTCGACGCCAAAGTTGGCCGTTCGAATTCTTAGTGTTGCCGTTGTAAAATTCCATTTTTGAACCCGGGACTCCGGATTCAATTTCTGACACCACCAGTAGACTCGTGGCGTCATTCTGGCATGTTTTCATATAAAGTTTGCTTGATTTGGAGAACGTGGGCCCTGGCACGCATTTCGGTGCAAAGCGGGTCCCACTTTCTGGGTCAACGGGTCATTTTGAGTTCGGCTCATCGGAATCCAATTCCGGATATACCGTTGAGTTCGTATCGTTATTCTGGACTCGTTGACATATAATTTGCTAGGTTTTAGTGGACATTGGTTCCGACACGCATTTCGGTGCAAGTCGGATACCAATATCCGGGTCAACGGGTCATTTTGAGTTCGGCTCATCGGAATCCAATTCCGGATATACCGTTGAGTTCGTATCGTCATTCTGGACTCGTTGACATATAATTTGCTGAGTTTTGAGGACATTAGCTCCGACACGCTTTTTCGTGCAAATCGGAATTTCAATGTCCTGGTCAACGGACCAATTTGAGATCGGGTCAACGGAATCCAATTCTGGATATACCGTTGGGTTCGTATCGTCATTCTGAATTCGTGGACATATAATTTGTTAGGTTTTGTGCACTTTATTTCGACACATTTTTCGGTGCAAAGTGTGTCCAACGGTGGACATCATTTTGGCCCAAAATTACCGTTTTACCCCTGTGTCCAAATTAGACTTTTGGACAGGCTATCCTAGCTGATTTGACTATTCTGGACACGTTGGTGATATTTATTTTATCATCCGACAACATCTGTAGGTTTTCACCCTATTATTATAATCTTTCTCCTTTTGTGGTATTTGAGTTCCATCGATTCCGGTGATTTCACAATAACTGAAATTGATGTGTTGACCTTGTAGATGTTTATAGAGAGTAGCCTTGACCCTGTTTGACCATGGTTGACTGCTTTGACTGAACTTCGAAGTAGAGTCAACATTTGACCTAGTTTAACCTAGAGTTGACCATAGTTGACCAGTTGACTAAATGTCAACTGTAAGTCAACCATTGACCCAGTTTGACCTAGTTTGACTTGGTTTGACTTATTGTGGCCTAGTTTGACTTAGTGGACTGAGTCTGACCTAGATTGCGTAGCTTATACTATAGAATCAAGCGTAACACTGTTGAAACCTAATTAGTTTATATATATCTTATCTTTAGGTCTGTGGCATCACTCTGAGCATCGACCCCATTTGACAGCTCAGGACCGCAGGCGAGTACATTCACTGATAGTTTTTATTGTCTTGATATCTGCTATATCCGATTCAGTCGTAGTGTCTTACTTGATTCCCAGTCACGATAGTTCACGGACTAGTATATGTTGGATCATGACATGAGATATTGTTCCTGGATTTTCTTGGTATATATGTACATTTCCTGCCTTGTTTCATGTACTTGTATAGACACCGATTCCTGAGAGGGAGTAGCTATCCTCTTAGGGAATCCCGTGTCGTGACGTGTCATGTCCAGGTCCATTATACTATTCGGGGATGGAGAATTATTAGGGGTTATGTGATCAAAGCCTCCCTGTCACTATTTTGCTAGCGCCACCCTTACCTCACGTAGGGTGTAGCAGACACCCCTTGCCAGGTTATCCAGGTTGGCCGGCATGACCCTTTCCAGAGATTTTCCTGTGATTGTCGGGCCAAGTGGATAACCCTACCATGACTCCCTAGCCGATCACATTTTGCTCTAATAATTCAAATCACATTTTACATTTATTGTCGTATCTTATATTCCAGTTCTGTTTTACTTTCTGTACTTCTCACCATGCTATGATTTTATTTACTCACATGCTCTACATGCCTTTACATTGTACCTTGATTGGAGACTAAGTTCTGCTCGGGAGAAGAGTTACAACCCCGGTCCTTGTTTGGTTTAAGGGTTGTAACTCAGCTTCCGAACGGTTCCCAAGTCTTCATATATCTTTGTCTTGTAGTTCATTATACTGTCTCTTATAGAATTTGTCAATTCACATGGAACTGCTGTTAGTGTTTGTACTTGCTCATTTTCCTGACAGGATACCGTTGATAATATTTTAGGAGTTGTTATACCATTAGTGGACTTCATGATGTTGCTAGCTGAGGTGGATCTCACTATTATTCTATGTGAGTTGCCTGGTAGTTATCCTTAGTTCGTCTTATTTTTCCTTCTTTATTTTCCTGTCTTATGTTTCCTTCTAGTAGTTTCTAGTTGTTCTTGTGCTTTAGTTATCTTTCTTGTCTTATCATCCCTAGCTGTTGTGATGTGACTAGAGTATATTTGTAGTTATAGGCCTTCTAGACGTAGTGTATATTTATTGGGTACTAGACAGCGTTCTACCGCCGATACTGCGGCGTAGGCTGGGCGTCGTCTACGTATTCGTACCCGTATATCCGGGTGCGGGTCGTGACACCTTATAATAGAAAGCCCCCTACTTCACTGCACATAGGTATCTAAGCAATCCCCTATGCTCTAGGTTATAGCACACTCCACACAATCTCACTCACACATATATCCTATACCTGCTATTACCCAACAGCAGTACCAACTGCTGCTCTGCTGTCCCTTTTTTTCCTTTTCATCTTACTATGTAACTATCTACCTATCTAAACATCTATACATCTCTCTATGTAAGAGTCATTCTCCCTTCCATAATTATATAACTTATATGTAAAGGCATACATCCCTACCAAAGAATACCTAATACATACATATGTATATAGATATAACCACCTTAATACACATATGTCAAATATTTACATACACATATCTATTCAAATGGATATAGATACACACACACATATCCACATCTATCTACTGCTGCACAACTCTCCAAAGCCTACTGCCAAAACCCCAATCTACCTACTGCTATTGAACCCTTCTTATAATTTCTTGAAGAGTAGGCAATTACTACCACAAAAGCCCCCTGCATACCACACTGATGAAGCCCGTAACTTGTGTACTACAGATGTTGTTACCTCTTGACCCCCCTTCACTGCTATCCAATGAATTCCCTTCTCAGGCTATTGTCTAACCCCAATTCATGGTTCTTGTACCAACAAAACAATAGGTGCTGCTTCACTTCCAACCTGCTGCACAAAGCAGTAGGTTCTAACCTCAAGCTACTATTATTGTAGCTTATTTGTTTGCACATGATCAGCCCCTCCCTCTTTCTATCATCTACCGTCCCCCCTACTACTCACTATCTTTCACATGCCAAACCAAGTGCACACGTGCATTTGTGATAATACACAGAGGTACAGGTGATGAACCTGTGATTGCAGAACCCCCAAGTCTTGTGCACTCTTGTGCACATGCACTTCCCTCTATCTAGTTATCTATCCATCTAAATAACCATGGTGTATTGTGCACATGTGTGCATAGGTTCACAATTGTCAAGTGCCCAAGTGCAACTGCAGGGCAACTCCCCCTCTCAAAAGAGTCCTATCAATATTTCATTACCCAATCCAATGCACATGCCACATGCACTATATATATATATATATATATATAAAGAAATGGCTGAAGCCTTCATTAATAGGGAAAAATGGGGAATGGAGCTGGAACAAGCCTAGGCTCCTACAAGAGGTAGGGTAAGACCCTAAAAAAAGTGCTAAACAGAGCCACCTAACCTAAATAACGGAACCCAATAATACTACATAAATGATTTCCTAGAAGGATTAGGTTTTTTTTGGCTAATCACCTATTGTTGGATCGTAGCTGCCGTGGGCTTGAAGGCACCAGTTTTTCAACATCTTTTTGGGTTTTAAGAGTTCCCACCATAACTAGTTCAGATTTGATGTCATCTTGTACTTCCTGCATTCTAGTCCAGAATATTTGGCTAGAGTTGGGTTGGAGAGCTAGAGTTTTCAGGAATGCAAGCTCCTTGTCGGCCGCCTCCTGAGATCGGCACTCGACAATCCGAGCAAGATGCTCCTTAATCTTGGATTTCTTGAAAGTGGTGTTCGCCGCAACTTCCTTCATTCTAACCACGCAATTATGACTAAAGTTCGGTTGTGTCTCCAGGAGTATCATGTGTTCCAGCTCCTTGTCAGCCTTCTCTTGGGACCAATTATCAGCTATCTAAGTCAAAAAGTCCTTCAATAATGGAGCCATTCTGAACAAGGCGAGGATCTCTTACTGGCGGGAGGAGGAGCCGACAGGGGTCTGGACTGCCATCGTTGCATCATCCAGACGAATGACTACATCACCTACTTCCTCTCATTCAGTATTATCTTCATCTTCATCATTATCTTCTTCTTCTTCTTTTGCTTCTTCAGTTATCTCCGTGATTGGCTGGGTAATCTGGGGCGAGTCTTCTCCAAGAGAGGCCGCTTCCATCCCTGTCGCCTCGCTGACTGCGACATCTGCCGGGGTGCTGGTCTCCTGGTAGTCGGTATCAATGGCCAGAATATATATATATATATATATATATATATATATATATATATATATATATATATATTTATAATATATATATATAAATATATATATATATTTATAATATATATATATATATATATATATATTATAATATATATATATATATATAATATATATATATATATATATATATATATATATATATATATATATATATATATATATATATATATATATAAACTATATATATATATAGTTTATATATAATATATATATATATATATATATATATATATATATATATATATATATATATATATATATATATATAATATATATAAACTATCACCCTGTATAATATATATATATATATATATATATATATATATATATATATATATATATATATATATATATAAAACTATCACCCTGTATATATATATATATATAAAACTATCACCCTGTTTATACATGGTGATAGTTTTATATATATATATATATATATATATATATATATATATATATATATATATATATATATAGTTATAGGACTAAATATATACACACATAGCCAATGGCACATACACATGAGCAATAAATCAAACACTTGGTGTGCACCACTCCCGTATCGCACTAATCTATGATACGGTCTTGATACGGCCAAGATACCTACACTAGATCTTGTACGAATCCTACAAAATGATATAAGTCTAAAATATACATGTAAACATAATTAGTGTAATTCTAAGCTAGTGTCAAGTATCATGTGTAATTGGACATGTACACCACAAGTGTAGGAGGCAAAATCCCCCAAATTGATTTCGTGTCCTACCGTATCATGACACGACTTACACGTATCCAATTGCGGACACGAGTCTAGACACATAGAAACAAATCTAATCTAAATAGGTCTAACAAACCTAATGACACTATTCTCGGAATTCCCCAAAAAATGGCACGAAACTAATATAACTTTCAAATAGAAAGTCATTCTAGTCTCAAAACTCTTTATATGGGTAGCCCTATGTCATGCCTCAGTCCCAAAAGTGTGGAACCGAGCCACGTGACTATGGCCAGCTAGTACCACTCCAATGGTTATCCCAATTTAATGGAACCATTGGGTAGCACTTAAGCTGTAAAGTACAACAACATTGTAAGATATCCAATCGTAAGAGCTAAACTAATTTCATCCACAATACGATCAATGAAACACATAATAAGAAAATAGTCTATTAATGTGCGTAAAGTAATAAGTCTGAAATTATAATACAATACAGAAATAGAATGTCTCGCATGGACAAACCCGCTCGTACAATTCCGAATGGAAAAAAATGCAATAAGATAAGCAGATCTGATAACCGGCTAACTAGATAATGGTATCGGATCATGAATGAGCCCTACCACTGAATGAAGGGTAGTCTCCCGGGAAAACCTCGTCCTCCGATGCTCGACCTGCTCTTGAATCAATCTTGGACCCATAAATATTTGGGTATTCCTCCTCATCCTAGAAGAGAAATCAGGTCCTCAGAAGGACGCAACAAGGTACATAATATGCGATCCAAGTGTACAACTGTGATAATGAATGTAAAGTAAATATGTCTGCACAAGGTGGACGAGTCTAGCATAACCGACTAAATGACATACAATTCTGAGAACATCACTCATACACGTGGGCTATCACGGTGTACCCGAAGACCTGATAAGTACTCCAACAAACTATGATATAACCCCACAGTTCCTATAAAAAAACTGTGGCAAACTACGAAACCCCGAGGCTCTGGTAATGAGTCAACCACATACTATGAGGGAAAGTAGCCCAAGCGCACGGTGTATGTTCTCCCCTCCCATACGACCTTACAAATCGTGTCCAAGAACCACTTGGTCAGATCCTCTATCTAGGACATCTAGTCATAATAGTAACAATCTAGAGTATCAAGTCGTCATCCTAGAACCAAATACGGACTTTCGTATACCAAGATATCATCAAGTACAAAATCTGTCAGTAATGTAAGTGTCGCATGAACATAACCTAGGGCCTGATGTACCAACAATGATATGATGCGATAACGCAAGGTAAATTTCTAATATCGATACCCGATGACACTATCGTCCATCGACACCCGAATATGATTTGGACGCGAAATATCAAACGCGGTCCTAAGGCAGTAAAATATCATGAACATAATAAATATTTAAGACCAAAAATATTGAATCTGAAGTACATAATGGCAATGTACACTTGTCTGGATCTAGAAATTGAGAAGAAGAAGCTGGCCCAACTTCTATGTCCGTCGAGTCCAAGGAACCTAGAGGTGGTACAATTTAGAATTAATTAATGCGTTAAGCTAGACAGTTTACTTATATATAAAGAAAGTAATATTTAACTATAGGTGTCCCAACTTGGCTTAAACCTACTCTTCCCTTACCAAGGGAATACCCTTTCAAAAGGGACACACAACCATTCACTTAACTTATCAAATTGGGCAACTCATGTGCCAGTCATACACGATATATATATGTGCATGCCACCCTCCAATCTCTTTGGTGACAGTCACACCTAATCATCATTAAGCTATTTTCTTACTGGTTTCTTAACTGGTTTCTTCCTAACGAGAAAGGTGTTTATCAAAACTAGTCATTTGTTTCTATTGGCTCTCTAGGAGCTTTTCCTCGATTTTGTGACATATTTACATACACAAACAAACAACTTCATTTCTCTTCCCATATAATCCCACACACAATAGTGTAGGTGTTTTTCCTCCTAAAAAAATCTCACTGGTAATATATATATATATATATATATATATTTTTCTTTCAAAAAACGATTTTATTGAAAACCAAGGAGGGCTCAAAAAGAGCAAATACAAGAGCAGAGCTGGAACACACAAAATAAGCCCTGAGAGACACGAAAATAAAAAGCAACATGAGGAAAAACTGAAAAAGGATTAAACGGACTTGGGCGGGATCCAAATCCGAAAGTGCCTCGTTTGGAATGGGACAAACCCAATTGACCAAACGACGATAAACCGCAGCACGTGATGGGAAATCACGCCACATGCGGGGGTGGGGGTTCACTGACCCGGCTGGAAAGGATTATTCTTTTTTTTTTTTTGGAAAATTCAAATTTTCAAACGGTTGAAAATTCAACGCTCGAAAACCGAAAAAAGGGGGGGGACTGCCCAAGGTGGCAGAGGGGAACACTGCCCAACGGGGGTGCACTGCCCAAAGGGCCCGCGTCCCGAGGCCGTCTCGAGCCCCCTCCAGCGTTGGGGGGCGCACCAGCGGCGAAGTCCGGCGGGGGGAGGTTCTCCGGCGGGGGCCGGCCCGGAGGAGGGAGGTGCGGACGGTCGAAGGGGGGGCGTCCGCCAGGAGGGGATGACGAGGGACGGGGGGCGTGGGGAAGCGGGGGAGGGAGGGGGCGGCCGAGGGCGGGCACGCCGGAGGAAGCTGCGGACGAAGACGCGGGGGCTGAGTCGTCGAAGGAGCGGCGGCGAAGGAGGCCGCTGGAGCCCGCGAGAGGAGGAGGCCGGCTAAGACGGGCCGGTCAGAAGCGACGGGGGGGGGGGGAGTGGCCTCTAGCGCACGGCGGAAACTCCTGAGGTCGTAAGGAGGCGGAGGAGCCACCCACGAAGGGAGGTCGGAGCTTGCGGGCGGAGGGGCTGCGACGTCGACGGCGCCGGAGAAAAGGGCAGCGGCGGACGAAGCTAAGGAGGGGGGGGGGCCACTGGAAGGGCGGCAATAGGGAGGAGGGGAGCGGGAGCTGCGTCGACCGAGGGGACGGGAGCGGCTGCGACCGAGGAAACGGGGGGGGGGGGGAGGCACGGCGAGGGAGGGAGGAGGCGCGTCAGACGAGGGTGCGCTCGACCCCATCGAGTGGGCGCCACCAGCCGGAGGCAGCGCGAGCCCGGCCGTGGGGGCTGGCGGCCACCGCAAGGGTGCAGCGAAGCGCTCCGGTGACGCCGCAGGAAGGGTGACGGGGGGGGGGATGAGGCTCCGCGATGGGGGCGGCGGAAGGAGGGCGCTCCGGATCGGGGGACGGGGAAGGCTGGGCGGCCGGAGGGGCGGCGGAGCGCGAGCCGGGGGGAGGCCCGAGGATGGAAGGGGCCAGGGATCTAGGGGGGGCGCTCGAGGGAGGTCGGCGTCGACGCCGGGACCGCCGGGGACGGCGCCAGCGGCGTTGGCGGCCGCAAGGAGGGCAGTCGGTGGCGAGGAGCCACGCAAGGGCCGAAGGGGGCGGCGCCTGCGATCGATGGCCGCCGGAGAGGCGAGGAGGGGGTTGGGGGCACCACGGCCAGCCGGCCGGATCGTCGGGGACGAAGGCCGGCCCCGCCCACCACCCGAGGAAGAAGAACGGGAGGGGTGGGGGCGGAAGCCCAGGGCCGGCTGTTGCTCTCCCCATCTATATCAAATACAGTATGTATATATATATATATCACTGGTAATATATATATATATATATATATATATATATATATATATATATATATATACACTCCCATATGTGAATACTATACCTATATTCTTCCATTTATACACAAGTTATGAATGGAGAGTACCCACGACTGTTAGCTGGTACAAGTAAAAAACAAAGGAATAATAATAATAAAAAACAATACAGATGCCCCAATGCCAACGCTTATCTATTGTTAGAAAAGTCTTCAAAAACTTCGGATTTAAATCTGCAATAAAATAAATTAAATTAAAGTTATCGGCCTCCGAGGAAGTCGTGCACGTAGCACTGCCCTAAGAGTTAGCTCGGGTCTATGTGCAGACCGTATCCGAACGCTCCTAGTGGTAAAATTCCCGCTCCACCGGAATCTCCTTGCCGCACACGACTTGGAGAGAGTGACCCCGACTTAGCTCTGCCCAGAGCAACGAAGAACAACAACGGTAATACGAAAGAGACGAGAATTTTAGAGAATTTCAAGAAGAAGAATTTTTTTCTGTTTTAGAGAAGAAAATGAGGTTTCAATATATAGGCAGCCCATTACCACAATGCAATGAATGGTGTTAATGGAAAAAAATTAAAATTTCATCATGGCTATTAAAATGTCATGAAGAGGAGCAAGTAGCCATTTGTAACGTTTAGGAATTGATTTTTCATTTTCCATTACAACGGTAGCTGTAAACAATAATCCCCCCCAAAAATCAAGTTCCGAAGTGGAAGAAGGAAAGAAAGAGTAAGAGAATTTCTGGACAGTTGTATACTATGCATAAATGAGATGGACTACAGCCTTGAATCTCACGTAGTGACTATTGTCTTTGCCTGAAGAAGAGCTTGATGGACTACGCCTTGAATCAGTCTTCTTGAACCAGACTCGGAAATAGCACACATAGTATGCTAGAGGTACTTGGGTCTATCGGGTGGCGCATTTGGTTGGCCATGCGCACTTTTACACATTCATGAGAGTTGTCTAGGATCACCCTGTCCTATAGTCGCGGCCCTCACGACCTCTCATATAGGTAAGTCCTTAAGGGTTGGTGATAGGAATCAACCCTGCATATTATGCTTGGACTTATTAAGAGTTTAAACTCAACCTATCCATATCACAAAAGGAACACTGTCACCATAGGGATGAGGTATGAATGTACACATGTACAGCCTCCTGGGCTTTTATTTTAAAGAGAATTTAATCTCAGGTCAGTGTTCCATAATAGTCACCTAGTCCAGCTTGTTCCTACCCATTGAACCGGCTTCTTGGGATCTCCAGTCAGACTCGGTTGGGTTGCCACTGCTGGTGACTATACTATGGGCTTAACCCCATCCCCCTCGATGATTCTAGGATCAATGTCCTAGACAGACCCTTCGTCAAGTGGTCTGCAAGGTTCTTTTCTGACTTTATATAGTCAAGAACCCCATATTTGCCCAATAGGCTCTTTATTGACTTGAAGCGCAGCTGCAGGTGCCTGTTCATCTTAGCATTCACAGAATCATGCTTTAGTAGTTCTATAACAAATTTATTATCACAGTTTATAGAAATTACAGGAATAGGATGAACAGAAACAGGTACATGCATAATAAGATTTCTCAGCCATTTGGCTTCAGTACATGTAGTATCCAAAGCTATCATTTCAGAGTCCATTGTACTTCTGGCTATAATAGTTTGTTTACATGATCCCCAGGAGATTGCAGCTCCTGCTAGGGTAAAAACATATCCAGTAGTGGATTTCACATCATGTGAATCAGTTATCCAATTTGCATCGGAGTAACCTTCTATGATATCAGGGTGTCTAGAATAATGAAGTTTATAATCTAGAGTACCCTTAAGATATCTAAATACTCTGTCTAATGCAATACAGTGTGACTGATTTGGGTTACTAGTATATCTACTTAGTCTACCAATAGCAAATGCGATACCAGGTCTGGTCCTATTTGTTATGTACATAAGGAACCCAATCATCTGTGAATATCTATGTTATTCTATTGGAGATCCTTCATTCTTTTTGAGAACAACATTGCTATCATATGGAGTAAGGGCAGGTTTTTTGTCAAAATACTTAAACTTTCTTAGCATTTTCTCAATTGAATGTGCTAAAGATAGAGTATAACCCTCATTGCATTTGGACACTTGCATTCCTAGGATCAGGTTTGCTTCACCTAGGTCTTTCATATCAAACTGGTTAGATAAATAATTCTTAGTATTATTTATCAATTCCAGTGAAGATCCTAAAATAAGGATATCATCAACATACAAAAATAAGATAACACAATTTTTATTTGTATTTTTAGAATACAAATATTTGTCATATTCATTTGGTACAAAACCAAATTATAATAATGACTTTGTCAAATTTGTTGTGCCATTGCTTGGGAGCTTGCTTTAGGCCATAAAGAGATTTTACTAATCTACAAACCTTCTTTTCTTGACCTTTAGCAATAAAACCTTCAGGTTGTTCCATATAAATCTCTTCTTCTAAATTTCCATTTAAAATGTTGTCTTTACATCCATTTGATGGATCAGCATATCATGAATGGATGCTAAAGCTAGAAGGGTTCTAATAGAAGATATTCTAGCTACAGGAGAGTAGGTATCAAAATAATCTAATCCTTTCTTCTGGGTAAATCCTTTGGCCACCAATCTAGCCTTATATTTTTCTATGGTACCATCGGCTCTAAGTTTCTTCTTAAAGATCCACTTACAACCTATTGGTTTGCTGCCTAAAGGAAGGTCTGCTAAAAACAAAGTATTGTTCTCCATGATGGAGTTGTACTCATTGTTAATAGCTTCTTTCCAAAAAGGGGCATCAGGAGAGGATGTGGCTTCTTCATAAGTTGAGGGATCACCCTCAAAAAAGTGAAGAATCCTTCTCCTAAATTCTTTTCAATCCTTTCTCTTTTACTCCTTCTAGGTTCTATGACTTGTTCAGATTGAGAATTAGGCATTTGGTCTTGAGAACTAGTAGACGGAGTAAGAGAAGGGTTAGAGGAAGATAAAGGGGTTCTATCCTTGAAGGAAAAAATGTTCTCAAAGTAAACTGCATCTCTAGCTTCAATGATTGTGTTATTAGAGATTTCATTTACTTCAGAATGGGTTACAAGAAATCTATTGGCATTACTATCTAGGGCATATCCTATGAATACAGCATCTACAGTCTTAGGTCCTATCTTCCTCTTTTTAGGTTCAGGAATTCCTACTTTAGCTAGACATCCCCAAACTTTGAGATAATTAATCCTAGGGGTTCGACCTTTTCATAACTCATATGGGGTCTTATCATTAGTCTTACTGGGTATCCTATTAAGAATATAACAGGCTGACAATAAGGCTTCTCCCTAAAGATTGTCAGGAGCACCTGAGCTGAGAAGCATGGTATTGACCATATCTAAAAGAGTGCGATTCTTCCTTTCAGCAACTCCATTGGATTGTGGTGAATAAGGAGCAGTTACCTCATGAATAATTTCGTGCTCTTCACAGAATTTAGTCATTTCATTTGAGGTATACTCTCCACCACGATCTGATCTAAGGATCTTAATCTTCCTATCCAACTGGTTCTCAGCTTCAGATTTATAGACCTTGAATCTGTCTAGAACTTTATCTTTGGTCTTAAGGAGATAGGTATAACAATACTTTGAATGATCATCTATAAAAGTAACAAAGTATTTCCTACCACCTCGGGTCAAAACTCTATTGGAATCACAAACATCACTATAGATAAGTTCTAGGAGTTCAGAATCCCGATAGACAGATTTGAAAGGCAATCTAGTGTGTTTGGCTTGAACACAAATCTCACATTTGTGTTCATCATCTATAGGAGTCTTAGGAATAAGATTTAAGTTCATCATCCTTTTGATAGACCCTAAGTTCACATGACCTAGCCTACCATGCCAAACATTTGATGATTCAACATTTGCAATAAAAGAAGGATTAGAACTTTTATTCATAGTACTTAAAACAAAATTCCTTCTTTCACAAATCCTTTTCCAATAAACAGATCATTCTTAGAGAAAACTACTTTATTAGCATCCATTACAATTTTGTATCCTGAGGCTACAAGGAGGGATCCACTAACAAGATTTACTTAGCTGTGGCATTTGACCTAGCTTTGGTCTTGGACCTATATTTCTCTTCTGTTCTAATTCTCTGTAGAGCTTGAGAGTATGTAATAGATCCTTGTAAATGTAGAAGGTCTTTTGCCACTTTAGACCAGGAATGAGGGAGTTTATCTATCAAGCACCCTATTTTGCGCTCAGTAGAAAAGATGGTTCCCTTGGCTTGAAGCTGCCTAAGGTGTTCTTGGAACTCATGGATTTGGTCATTGATAGGTTTGTTATCTACCATGACATATTGGTTGAATGTGGTAGAATTGAATCTATCAATTCCAGCATCATCACAACCATACTCATCTTCCAAAGCATCCCAGAATTCTTTAGCGCTTTTATACTCAAAAAATATGTCGTAGAGTGACTCCGACATAGCGCTTAAGATTCTGTGGAAGCAGTGGTAGTCAATTTCCTTAGGGGTCTTAGGCTTGGTAGAAGAGGAGGACTTGGAAACCCCTACGTCAGACTCAGTCTTATCAGAATCATTTGAGATGGGTGTGGACCCATCAATGGCAGAAATCAGACCTAAGGTGGTAAGCCAAAATTTCATCTGGCTCTGCCACCTCTTGAAGTAGGTGCCATTGAATTTTGCAGGCTTAGCAGAGAAAGTATCTTCCTTGGAAGTCATATTTCTAATGTCTGAAAAAATTATATTTACTCAATAAGATGGTTTTGAGCAAAAATTAACAATTAAACTAATTTTAGTAATAAACCTTTAAATTTTGAGTTTTTCAAGTTTTGATAAGGTTGGGTTAGCTGTAGGGGCCGGATCCCAGCAAGCGGAGGTTCACTAGGAACTCTTAAGTACCGGTCGCTTAGACGATATTTTGCCTTGTTGACAAAGGGCCCTTTCGGCTTGTTCCCAAACAAATCTTAACTTTAGAACTTAAAACTAAATGAATTTTTACTAAATTAATTAATTGTTTGATTTGGCCTAAATTAAAATATTGAGTGAACTGAAAACTAGTATTGACAAACAATAATACTAACACAATTATATTTGTCTAAGATGTCAATTTAACAAATAATGACAATGAACGGATATTAATTGATATGTGAAATATAATTGATATGTCATAAAATGATAATGAACAAATAATAAGTTATGTAACAAATAATATTAAATGATAGACAAGATTTGTTAAGAAAATTTTGTTTACAACAAGTGGATTTAAGCAACAAACTTTTCTCAACAAGCTTTGTTTGTTTCTGTTTGTTTTGAACAGAAGCTTTTCTTGATGTTTTGAACAAAGGCTTTCAAAGCAAGTGTATAAACAAAATTTCCCGTAGCAGTAGCAAAGCAATAAGAAATGTTTTAGACAAAGGCTTTTCTTTAGCAGTAGCAAATATTTTAAAATATGTAAACAGTAACTATTTGTATAGACTAAGTATTTAACAAAAGTTTGTTTAACAAAAATTTGTAAAGTTGCCAGAAAAAGTTCTGGTCCGAAAGGGATGGTTACACAAAAACTTTTGTTTAGCAAACGTTTGTTCAGAAGTTTAAGAACAGTTAAGTAGTCAGAAAGGGTTCTGATTATACTTTCAGTGTTTTGAAATTTGAACTCGATTTCTTCAGGGCATGACTTTAGATGTATTCCGTCTGTTCTAGCTACCCAGTTTTTTTTTTTTTTTTTTTCTTCTTCCAAAGTTAAAGACTCTGTCATCCTTCCGTTTCCACAATTTTATCCTTTGGAATAGCGTCCAGATTGATAATTCGAAAATACTCCTTTTTCTTTAGAAAATCTTCGGTTTATTGAAGAATATGTTATCATGTTTTACTGTTATAACAATAAAAGGGAAAGAACAAAAATTATATGAGTACTTCACATTAATGTCCAATAGATACTTAAGAATTAGTGTGGGAATTGTGAGTTCAGAAAAGTTCAAGTGATATGGGATTAATCAGAGATGGATCTTTCCATCAAATTCCATCCTTCATTTCTTAAACTTTATGTTAGGTAGCTCTGGAAAAGAGTAATTCTAGGAGGGGCGACCAGATGAAAGCAACTATCATATTAAATAAAAACGAAATTTCTTAACAGAGAGTTTTAACATAATCTTGTAAACCGAGATAACTCTTAGATTGTTAGAAAAGTCTTCAAAAACTTCGGATTTAAATCTGCAATAAAATAAATTAAATTAAAGTTACCGGCCTCCGAGGAAGTCGTGCACGTAGCACTGCCCTAAGAGTTAGCTCGGGTCTATGTGCAGACCGTATCCGAACGCTCCTAGTGGTAAAATCTCCGCTCCACCGGAATCTCCTTGCCGCACACGACTTGGAGAGAGTGACCCCGACTTAGCTCTGCCCAGAGCAACGAAGAACAACAGCGGTAATACGAAGGAGACGAGAATTTTAGAGAATTTCAAGAAGAAGAATTTTTTTTCTGTTTTAGAGAAGAAAATGAGGTTTCAATATATAGGCAGCCCATTACCACAATGCAATGAATGGTGTTAATGGAAAAAATTAAAATTTCATCATGGCTATTAAAATGTCATGAAGAGGAGCAAGTAGCCATTTGTAACGTTTAGGAATTGATTTTTCATTTTCCATTACAACGGTAGCTGTAAACAATATCTATATCATGAAATCAATGTAATCCATTTGTTAATTATGTATCCTTAGGTTCTTCCTTCACATCCTTGTGCATCCTCACCCATGCATATGCATAAGTGAAAAACGCAGTAGATACTTTTCTCTTCCCCTATCATTAACACATAGAGTATAATGCTCCCCTCTTCAACCCAAGTGTCCATGCATACGTACACAGTGTATAACTCCTTACTTATATTCATAACTCATCAAATGTTAACTAAGTTAAAAATCTTACACATGATATTTGAAGCATACATTCACAACGATACATGGGATGAAAGGATAGTTCAAGTTTTTAAATGAACGCAAGGACGGGGGAATGTACCATAGGTGGGGTGGAGCCACCCGGTAGCCGAAGTGGTGACAGCGTTCATCGCGCGATCGGAAGCTGACTGCCACTGTGCGTCGAACCCGAACAGAGAAGTGAACTTGATCGCGTTCGAGTGGAATAATTGAAATAATTGAAATAAATCTTATTAGATGTAATTAATTTTTTAAAAATCTTAAATAATTGAAATAAATCTTATTAGATGTACTTCTCGAAGATAGTCTGCATGTAGTGCCTTTGTCTCAAATCATTTTGTGAAATAATCAATCAATAGTAGCACTTCCTTTGTCTAATCAATACTGGATTCGATCCAATAGTATGTCAATATTTTAATCAATATCTCATGACACACAACATGTCTTCGTCATTGTTTAGACTAAATATGACTGTTGATATCGTAGTGTCATTTTTAGTCCCACATATTTTTTTTACACACAAAGGATGACATCCATAATTGTTTACATGATCCTTAACTTTTTAGTCGTCATTCCATAGTACTTATCATGACATTAGCTTTTTTAAATGTCCTTGATGAAGCTATTAATGACGATCATCTAATGAGCCGACATTAAATATATCATTAATGACATTTTGAGATGAGTGTCATTGTTAACGATTTTTGTAGTAGTGCGTCGAGATGAGGCGTTCACTGGCCTCTGCTACCATTCTTCCCTATGCGACTGACGAAATATGTGCATTGGCGGTGCAACAACTCCTGTCGTTGGAGTGTCCATGCGGAGAGGAAAGGGGCTGTCGTCGTCCGCCACAAAGTCGAAACGGAAAGGTGGATTCTGGACTCGAAGGCTATCCTGCAGAGGATTAGAGGTCGCCTCACTAAGCCATGGTGGTGGTGGTCGTCAGACGGGACGAGGTGACATTGAGGAAGAGCTGGGTTTGTGTGGAGAAGAAGGGTAGGAGGCGGCTTAGCTTTAAGGGAAGGTAGGTGAAGGAGGAACTCGAGGGGGTAACAATGGTGGCAGCTAGCTGTTAGGTTTTGGGAGAAATGAACAGTGTACAATATATATAGGGAGAGACGAGGGAGACTGGGTCATTCGCGTGCCTGCGTCGGCAGGAAACTACAGACTTACAGTATACGCTCCAACCACAGTAGGATAGCAAAACAAAATTTTGATGTATGCTATGGGCTCGGGTGTGAGCAGCTAAGTGTAGGTGCCCCAACGAAATTTGGGTGAGCTATGTCTAATATTAGGGCCGAGTAGTCAGTCACAGGGAAGAAAGAAAAAGGGAAAGAAGCACAAGTGGCTCAGAAGTTTTCATGCATGGTTCATCTTAGCAAAAGAGAGGAAATGAAAAGTTGGGCTTCATTTGTGAAGGAGGAATAAAAATCACATAATAAAAGTTACATGGATTGGCCTGGAAAGGAAATTTCGAACTACCCAAATATTATTCTTCAATAGGCAGCTCAGGTGGAACCAACAAAAAAGAATGGTTTTACGTTATAAAAATATATATAAAATAATTAGCCCAAGCTTAAATACTAACACTTAAACCCTATAATGATATGTCCTATTATTATTTGTTGTTATTTACATTAGTTGTCACAGTAGGTATTAGTACCAATTGGAAGAAAAATAACCCATCAAACAAACAAATAAAAGAAAAACAACAACCCCAAAAACAAAGTTTGGGTAATCCTTTCATATATTCTACAAATAATACTAATTACAATTGATTTAGAATAAGGGGGTTTACATCCTTCCCCCCTTAGAAAATTTTGTCCCCGAAATTTAAGAATAAGACGCGAATATGAGGCAAAATTTTAATGAATAAGGTATTGAAATAAATTTTAATGTAGGCTTAGAAGCCACGAGTTTTCTCCTCTTTGAGGCAGGGGAGTTTACTCTTGTTGAAGTACGCCTCTTCAAGCAAGTGTTCACCAAGTTCCTCTAGCGGATCCTCTGTCTCGTCCTCCGGTGGAGCCAATGCCCTTCCTACTACTTGGGCATCCGACGACATGTACGTACGAGCCTCCCTGGTTATGGCTGCAGGCGATGCCTTGAGCTTGGTCCAGGGGATGAAGCTCTTCTCCCGCTGGTAACCAGAGGATAGAGTATTCGCCGAGCAATAAAACTTCATGGTGGAGTATAAAATATGAGGCTTAGGATTTCGCAATGGCGCCGTGAACCACGCTCTCGTACACCCGACATTGTAATATTGTCAGGCTCGGGCTCCATCCAACATGCTCCCAGCGTACCCCAAGCTGGTACTCAGATTGTTCATCATCAACTGGCTGTAGCCAAATTGGCAAGCAAAACGTCTTGGTAAATACGTCTCGAGGAATGCGTGATTCATGTTCCGATGGACCAGGTGGGGAAGGTCGGATACACTACAGCCAGGGAAATCCCCACGGTGGTAGATTGGAGGCATCAACACCCGTGTCCTCCAGCTCTTCATCTTCGTCAAACCCCAAGTAGAAAGGGAGAGAATCTTGAAAAAGACCCGTCCATTCAGATAAGAAAAAACCTTTTGGTATACTGGGACGTCGATATGGAGCCGTTTCCTTCTGCGGTAGCGGCGGATGAAGACATCTCCCTCAACATGGCCTTCTTCCAGACCAGGCTCCCATCAAATAATGGTAGGACAACTCTACCCGAAGAAAATTCACACTCTTAATTCACTACACCAAAAAGGACGCTTGCCAACGGTTATTACCATGACAAATAATTTTTGTCACGGTAATAACCGTGACAAATTGACTGTAAGTAATTTTTATAATGGTTTTCGTCACGGTTATTACCGTAACAAAAAATACATTTCGTCACGGTAATAACCGTGACAAATTTCACCTTCGTAACGGTAATAACCATTACAAAAATATGTTCTTTCGTTACAATTTTCCACTCTTGTAACAGTTATAATCGTTACAAAAATCTTTTATTTTTGAAAAAAATAGCTTGAATATATTTTCCATGAACATATAATATTCAATATCTTCCCAATGAAAAATAGTTAAACCACTCCAATTAACATTATAATACAAAGTGACAGTCAAATGGAAATTACATATTTACAAACTAACTACTTTAGCTCATGAAATCTTTCACACTAAACATTTGCATATGTAATACAAAGTTACAAGCACTATGCATGTAAAATGCTGCAGTGCTTCTGAGGTTTGGTATGTGTTAGTCAAAATATGCAGAACACATGCAGTCTTCTTGAGGCTTCTTCGAGTCTTCAAGATGACGTCGTGCTACCCATTTTTGTATGAAGCAACATACCTTGTAAGTCGCAACTTCTTCAAGTTTACTGTAATTTATTTTCAGTAAATTATGTTATAATATTTGTTTTTGTTCTTATTTTGCAGATATCTTCAAAGATCTCTCTGCTACTGATAAGAGAAGGAGTACTACTATTGAACACTTTATTTTACATTTTTACAACTTAAAGAATCTCTTGTACCTTGACCAGTAGGAGGTTCAGTTGTTTGATATTGTAACACGACAGGTTAAGGTGTTATATGACAAAACCCTTGGTCCGTGTGCAGTGCACTTGATCCACTTGTCATAGATTAAGGGGGGAGCGATAGAGCAAAGTATCACTCATCGCTGCATGGCCATATATAATTTTTACTCAGTTTGACATTTAGAACACTGTTTAAAGCATAATCCAGTACTCTATAAGTAAGAATAAGAGAGTATGTTATAATTCTCCTTATACTGACAATTAAATAAACAAATGCAAATAGGATAGAAAAAAATATAGCTATCATGATGATAATGAACCTTCATTTCCTGGCCTTCGTCTCCTTTTTTGCAAATTCAAAAACCCACAAGCTTTTCTTTTGCTAAGGCTAAAAAATTAACATCCACCTATTCACAAGAAAACGAAAAAAAACATTATATACTAGTTTTCCAAGTATGAAATAGAAGACATATCAGTATTCTAGAGCCATCATTATTCTCACCCCCTCAAGATCCCTTTGAGTCAAACCAAGACACGATCTACACATTTAAAAAGAAAACAAAATTATTCCTAATCCATCTATGGAACTTGACACAGATTTGAAAATGGTAATGAAAGATGGTTACTTTGCCTTGTTGTATTGGCCTTCGTCGCCTCTTGTCTCTCTGCGGCATCCTTCGGACCCTAACTTTGTCTTCTTCAAGGATCTTCTCCTTCACCTCCATGTCCTCCGCCATCAGCGGTACTCCGATCCGGTGACGGAGGGCGGCGATCTAGCCGGACAGTGACTCTCTCTACTCTACCGGGACTTCTCGAGCAGCCACCATCGCAGAGCCACCAGGACTCCTCGCAGAGCCACCTCTGCTTCTATCTCTCCTAGAAAGAGGAAGAGGAGTAACAGGCGGAGATAGAGTATTTTGGTGGAGTAAATCTAGTGTTAGGGTTTTGGATCATTTGAGGAAGGGGTGGAGAGGAAGCTCAGGAAAAAGAGGAGGGAAGGAGAGGGAAAGCAAAAAATTGATGCGAGGGAAATGGAAAATTTTCCTTTTGCATAACTTTATTTTCCACGGGTGAAATGCAAGTGACTCGATTGTGACACACTATTAAACTTTTGTAACAGTTTCTAGTGTTACAAAATAACAAAAATATAAAGTTAAAATTTTAGTAACGATTTTTTAGCTATTGTAACGATTTTTCCCGTTACAAGAGTGTCACGGTAGTAACCGTTACTACTTGTAAAAAAATGTGTTATGAACTACACATTTTGGTGTAGTGCTTCCCCTCTATATGAAGGATCCTCTCTACAAATTCATGCAAATCCCGCTGAAGGTTGCAGATCATAGTGGGAAGCAGAGCCAAAGAGGGCAAAAAGCCATCTTCACAGTAGGCAAGATGAGGTTCCTGGTCACTCTTTCGACCGATCCTGACCCACTGGGGAATACATAGTCCCAAAGTTATATCATTTAATAGGTGACTAACACACCTTCGAAGAAACTTTATGCATACCATACCAAAAATAAATATAGACATCGCAAGTGGGCTCTCTTTCTGCATCTATTCGGGGGAACTTCTCGCCCAGTTCCTCTATCTGAGTAACAATATCTTCATAGAGATTACCCAAATGAGTGGTGAAAGCACGATCTGACCTTCTGGTCAATATCTCCTTGAGCTCATGCCTTTATTTGGTCAATATCCACAAGGTCAGATCATGCCGTTTTGGCTCATGAGTAACAATATCTTCCAGGGTGGCGCATGACAAAACCTTCAGCTCAGCATAAGATAAAGGCTTTCAAGCACAATCCATGCGAACTGAAAGCACGCGCATGATGGTTCCCCACCAAATACGCGAAGCTGTGCATCAGCGCATCTTCTAGACTAAAATCTATGTGGGTAAGCAGAGTAGAGCTTCAACGCATGTTCTGGACAAAAGTCCATGGGTGTCAGCTAAATAAAACCTTAGCGCATCTTCAGAACTAGGCTTTGCAAGCCTCGTCCATGCGCGTCAGTGGTGCAGTTGGTCAGTGCTGTTTCAGGCGGTCACCCATCCATGCACTTGACCGTGTATAAGTGTCTTTATGTTCGAAATATGACCATCGTCGGTGGCCACCCACCTTCGACCTCCTTGCGGACGTCAGTTGTGTCGTATCGATGACCACCGACTCCTCGACAACAGTCTCCATGGCCTTCTTCTTTCCCTTGCTCGTGCTATAGCAGCAACAGGCTTAGAGGACTTGAGAGACATTATGAAGTAGGGTTTCTAGAAGACGGAGATCAAAGAAGAAGAAAGTTAAAACTTTCTCTCTCTGCCCAAGTACCAATTTATAGGCCTAGGAGAGCGCGTGACTCGATAAGAATAACGCATTCAGCCGACGTTTTGTAGATGAAGACAAATCAACTGGCTCAACTCTAATAAAGAATTTGGCAACCTGTCAAGAAAGCCAATAACCGTAACCTCATGAGCCAAGTAATCCATGCGCTTGAGAAAGCAATGCATTGGGCAGATACATGCACCAAAAATGCTTATGAACCATGCTTCTTGTTCAAAGTATTTTAAACTTATCCCAAGTCAAAAAACTTTGAAGGGGTCTTGTAGAAGCATGAAAAAAAGATCAAAACCATGCACACCCAGAGTCATGCGCCCACCTCAGCTGCGCCATGACTCATGCACCTGTGGCTCCACAACTTCGCCTCAGCATTTAATGCTATAATGTATCAAGTACCAAACAGCTATCACTCGGATATGGTGTAACATGCACCTCAAACTGCGTACAGCTGACGGCTATACGACAACCGATGGGTCATTATTACTGACTCCATGCGTCCAATGCTCAAAAAGTGCATTGAGGCTATTTCTCAGATAAAGATAAAGATGCCTCAAAATCCGAGGTGACAGCTAACGTCAGCACATACGACGACAACATTATTATTCGTTTGACGGTTACAGTTGTGCCTGCTACGTGGCTGACCTGACTAACCTTCACATATGCCCTTAAAGTATTATTCTCAAACCTACATGCGCCCCAGGAGCCATGTGCCAAGTTTTCTCATGTGCCAAATCATGCATGCGCATGAAATTTTTTTTGTGTCAATAGAATGAGATCCTTTGAGCAATGTACAAGTGCCATGTGTCGTTGGCTCAGTCATGCTCATAAAACGGGTGCCAACCACCCAAGATCTCAACAACATACGAATATCAATAACTGCCACATGTCAGCTCATCCATAGCCCAATAGTACAGTTACAATCGATTATATTTCAAAAGTCATACGCACAATATCCATTCATGCCAAAAACCCATGCGTGCGTCGTATATATGCGCATAGGTAGATTTTCTCACCCGCCTATAAATAGAAGGAGTCTTACTTTCATTTCGGTCTCTTCAGATCGAATTATCTATATAGAGACATCGAGAGAGTCATAACAACCTTTTCTCGTCTTCAGATCCTCAACGGAGTAAAGAAACCACTGTAGTGTTCGATCTCCACCGTCACACTTTCCTAGGATAAAAAACAAATGTACTTAGATCTTCTATATAGGAGTTCTTTTGTACTCTTGGTTTGAAATACAGAAGTTTGCATAACTTTTTTTGTTCATGACAAACAATACACAAAACTGGCAGATATAAATATCCTAACAGATCAACAATAAATTTTACAAATATCCATTACCCATGTTAGTTCATACATACATAAGATGACTAAAGCAGCTTTGAAATTAGATCTCTAGACTCATTTTTGATCTAAATTATTGGGTTAATTGACATTATTAACAAAGCTAAAAATAAACATAAAAATTGGGAAATAATATTAAAAGATGAGGGTTGGTGATGTACAAGAGATAAGACTGAGAGGGAGGCGATGGGGTGGCGACTGGAGCGTGGCTCAATGGCGAAGCCTGGAGGCCTACCTGGCGGAGTCGCGAAGAGGTGTAGAGCACCTGACTTTATTAGAATAGGAATTAGTTCCCAAGCAGGCAACTTTTGTTGGAGAGAAGCAGGGACTGATGGTCCTTCGAGGCCTAGAGTGTAACCTTCATATTCCAATCATTTTAGCTAGTTGGAAACTAGTGTATTCATATATATATATATATATAATTTGTTGGCTCTCCTCGGGTTGTCGCTGACTCTTCGCCGTCTGCTCCCATGTCTCCCCCGTCCACGAGTCCTCAGGAGACTGGCTCGTCTCCTCCCGGCTCTTCTTTTCCTCTTCCAGCAGGCTCGTCCTCGGCCGACGTCTCCTGCTCCTTGTCTCATATGATGGCTCTTTCTTCCAGACCTCTCCAACCTTCCCTCCCCGTCGGCGGCTCCGTGGCTCAACGGGCCGAGGTGGCTCCTCTCCTGCCCTCGGAGGAAGATGCTGCTTCATCCTGGGTCCCTGTGTAGGCCAGCTTCCCGAAGCAATTTTGATTTTCGAATGCTTCTTCCGTTCCTGTGCCCTATCCTTTGGGCGGTAATTTTGACTAGCGTGAAACATCTAGCCCCTACCCTTTGGTGGTGGGCCCCTCACTCAGTGGGTAGATTCTTTCTAATCTCGCTTTGGCACCTAGCTTAGCCTATGGTGGCACTTCTCTTGCAGTGCCATTGGGGACCAATCTAGTCAGCTCTGCTGACTTTGTTGCTGTTGACGTTTTGGGGCATTTGGTGATGTCTCCAGATCGTGCCATAGTGGTTGCCCCCAGTACGGTCGGCGCCCTTCCAACTCAGATGAATAGTGCAAGGGAGTTGGCGCCAGCCCCTCTTTTTGTTGGCGCCTCTATGCCATTGGCGCTCAAGGAGCTCGCGCTAGCTGCGCATTCTGCTGCTGGCGTATCTAGAATAGCTGTCCCCCATCCCGTCCAGCTGGGCACTTGCTCCTCCCGTGGGCCTTATGGATATCCATGCTGCGCCTCCTGTTGTGGGCACAGATCTGCTGGCATTGTTCTCCGTGGCGCACCCTAACCCAGCACCACCACCACCGTGCCACCACTTGCTATGGCGTCTCAGGGTGTCTCTCCTGCCATGCATCCTATAACATCCTCACTCCCCGGCTTGGCGCCCGGTGCACTTTTTAGGCCGCCCACTACTCCCGAGGTGGATCACATCCCTCCACTTTGCTCAGTACGATCGCTCCTAGGGCCTACAACTGTGTGTGTCACGACCCGCACCCTAGAGTTAGGGCACGAGAACGTAACAACGCCCAGCCTACGCCGCAGTATCGACGGTAGAACGCTGTCCTAGGTCTCAATGCATCTAACAGTATAAGACTAAACAGTTTATACTCTCCGAATGGGGGTGACATAGCAGAATATAAACTCAAT
>JANAVB010043420.1:5872213-6089713 GCA_029216955.1 Iris pallida | reverse complement strand
TTATACTCACCAAAAGACTAGTACATCCTATCAAGGCTGATACTATAATCTCTCATAAATCTCATAAGCTATATGTTTATAGACACACATCCCCACATCAAGGACTAACCTATATATATCTACGACTGATACTAATGGGGTGACGTCCCTATTTCCCAACAATCAAGGTCTTAAAAATAATTTATCTAAATTATGCAATTTGAAGGAATAGTATACAAGGTCAGGGCATACCGTAGCAGTTGGAAGTCTCACCTAGGTACACTAATCATTCTAGGTCAAAATAGTACTATGGTATCAACACACAAACAATCTAGGGTGTCCTAATTGGGAAGGTAAGGGAACAACAATCATCAAGGTTGTAGGGCTGTCTACCATCCTATATAAAAATTGGTCATTAACAAGCAACTAAGAAATTATTAAAAGGTTACTATTCCATAAAATGGCAAAAATTGAAAATTTAGGCACAACAAATCACAAATAGATTTTTGTCTTGACACGATCTAAGTTGATCAATTTTGGAATAAAACGAGATTTGGGCAAGAAGGGAAATCAATGAAATCAAAGTATGAGCACGAGCATCCAATGATGGAGGTTCAGGTCATGATTAAATTTAATTAGACTGAGTACGAATACGAGGTTCATAGGCGATGAAAAGATTTCAAGGAGAATTGTCAAGGCTGTCGCGAATGAGACTCTAGGGTCAAGTTTAACTATGTCTCCATTCTCGTAGATTGATACATAAAAAAGCGAACCAAAGTGCAATAGGTTGATTAGACCATCATGTACCGGTTCTGATTAGACAATATGTTAGTGGGTGGCTACCCAATAAAATATGTCATAACCAAGCTCGAAAATAGATAAGCTTGCAAAACTAAGGCTAATTTAGCAGTACAAGATATAAGGGTGGTAATGATGAAAGGAATTACATAGTCCAAGTTTCTGAACCAACGGGTCAAGTAATCAGATAAGGTACAAGGTTAAGCATCTAAGGAAACAAGCAGAACACCATCACATGTCGGGTCGAAAGAATTGAGTCAAGGCTGGATTTTTAATTAAAATAAGAAGAAATTTAGTATAATGGTAGAGGTTATAGTTTAGCCAGTTGACCAAAAAATTATATCAAGAAAATAGAGTACAAGAAGGCAGGTTTTAGTGGGACATGATATACCTACACGAAGGTGAGCTCGTCTAGGTCTTGCATATAAGATTTGTTGGAGGGTAACAGCTAGTATTACATTCCGAATATCAAAGTCACGATAAGGAACGTCAAGGATCTCAATTAGAAAGTGGGAGTTCAAGAGGTGGTAATTAATGCACAAAAATAATGAAGATCGAGTTAGTCATCTGCTTCTGATACTCTTAAGTTCATCTGGTCATAACTTGCCAATCATATCTTTACCTCACCAGTCTCCATATGAAAATTTAATCTTTACTTAAACCCTTACCATGACTACCGTAGGCAATTCCCAATTTCCAAACATCACTCTTGAAGCACAGCCCTCACATTTAGGAATCAACATTAACCATTTATTTAAATTTTCAAGTTCTTTCACCTTGTCTTAAATTTGACCCAAAACCTCTAAATCCCGTTTACGAATTCCTTGAACTTGTTCAAATTGTTCTCCTCGTATTATTTAATTTAAATCTCTAGGCCTTACAAAACTTATCTTCCATCATAAAATCAACTTCCGTATTTTCTTCGACATACACCCTTGAATATTATTCTCCTAAAAATATTTCACAACAATCTCTAAACTTCCATAACTTTGTGTTCTCTCTATCCCTAGTCATTTCCTCACAACATCTTGTTTAACATATCCTTATTAAACACAATAACTTCTTTTTTCCATTACTAACCTTCTACATAGCCTCAGAGTAAAAGTTTTTTCCAGAATCAATAATCAAGATTTTCTAAGTTCTCAAAACTAGGTTGACCTCTGATATCCTCATTAGTTTTGAATACACCTATAAACTATCTCATAACCCCAAAATTTCTCTAAATGTAATTGTTTCCAGATTGGCAGTATACATCTCTTTATTCTATTCGAGACCTTTACCATATTTCTATCTCAAGTTTCTATATGGAACACTCCATATTTGATTTCCTTTAGATCATCATAAAATAACCAGTTACGTTTTCTCTGAGCTACATAATTTACGTCACTTCCTTAGCCTTCCCCATACAAAAGATACGAAGATTCAAGAGTTTCGAAGTACATTTGGTAGGGACGACAAGATATGGATAATTAATGTAATGAGACAGAGTTTAAGATAAGAGGTAAATAAGAATGCAAGGGAATAATGGCGAGAAAGAATAATGAAGATATGTTCCTTCTCATCGGTTCAAACGAGAGGAACCCATCAAGCTTAAATTCAATAGCAAGGAATGAGGGTGAATCCAAACAAGAGGAAAAGAAATTCCAATTGAAGTTCAAAATGAGTTTCTCAGGGGTCGTTCCAGAAATCTCTCAAAGAATCCTAAGTGTGATTGAGTACCTTGGATTTGAAAATATTAATCTAAATACAAAATTAAATCAACAACTACAAAATTTTATCAAAATTATCAACTAATACCAGGATTCAAAGTTCTACAATGAATCCACAAAATCAAATTCAAATCAAGGAAAAAAGGTGAATCAAAACAAGGAAAATGAGTTTAAATCGGAATTCAAAATAAGATTCTCAAGGGTCATCCCAGGAATCTCTCAAGGAATCCTAACAGCGATTGAGTATCCTCTCATCCTAACATCTTAATTTATATATCCTATAGCAGGCTCGTAGTAGTACAACTAAGTCGTTGCGCTACTACAAAATCGCACTAATGCGAATCTCGACCTGCATGGACCACCACTAAAAATATGTCACGACCCGCACCCTAGAGTTAGGGCACGAGAACGTAACAACGCCCAGCCTACGCCGCAGTGTCGGCGGTAGAACGCTGTCCTATGTCTCAATGCATCTAACAGTATAAGACTAAATAGTTTATACTCCCCGAATGGGAGTGACATAGCAGAATGTAAACTCAATCACATCTAAGGTAGAGCATAATGGAAGATAGATAAAACATGAAATCCAAAAGAGATACAGCAGATAGAAGTCTAAGTGTCTAAGAAACAAACTCAGAATACATCTCAAAACTCAAATACAGTAATCCATAAATACAACTCAAGACGACTGAAAATAAACTATAAGCAAACCCTAGCTATCTATACAACCTCTACTGTCTCCTCTAGGCTAGCAGGCAACCTCCAGGCTATCTGTAAAATTTATCAACAGGTCCAGTCAGGACTGGAGCGAGCACAGTACATCTCAACAGATCATAGCAGGTTAGAAAATATAATCATACAGTAAAGTAAGATACATGAACTGAAGAAATATAGTATGTAAACAGAGAGAGAGAACTGTAATAGAAATATCTACTATAAGTAGAGAGCTAATAGTGACTAGTGAGTCAGAGTAAAATATAAACATGTGAATGGCATAGGAGATTCATGACTACAGCTAAGAGAGTGATTCATGACTACAGCTACTTGGATAATATTCACATGCCTATTTTCACTCCCCCATCCCCAATCAATACACAAGGATCTGTTCAAGTTATGTTAAGATTCGTGAAACTTCACATGGCTCATAAAATGAGTGATACGTGAAGGTGATTCATGATGGCTCTGTGAACATGAGAGTACATGTGTCACAAGCGATTCGTGAATCAGAGGAAGCATAGAGATACGTGATAATTCGTGAAACGCACAAAACATGCAGTATCTGATGCTCCCGAGGGGGATAACATCTCATGAAAAGATCCATATAGTACCAATCCGTGTGACCAACGTGATAATATCAAGTAAAGTAATTTAAAGCAGGAAAATAATTCTAAACAGGATATGAAATGATCAGAGAATGTACTCGCCTGATATCTGAATGTCCAAGGTAAAGATACTGTCCAAGGAGAGGTGTCTGACTCCTAATTAGAACAGCACAAGTCACAACATGTCCAGAAGGGTAATATAAAGCACTACAATACATTCTACATGAATCTAGGTCAACTAGGCCAAAGTTAACCCTTGGTCAACTCTGGTCAACTGCACTAGTCAAATTAGGTCATGTCCTAACCCCGCAAGTCTTACTAGGCCTAACCAAGACTATCCTAGCAAGCACACATCAATACAAGGCTATACAAGCCAACATACACCCAACTCTATATAGCATGCAATTATTCAATACTCAAATAGGCAAGAATTCACATTGGATATACACTAGGTAATCTATTACTTTAAGCTATATATGTCCACACATATATACACATGCATATATTGGTATTCAACATTAGGTCTATAATCATGACATTTCAAATGGTTATATAAACTTATATATTACAACACAATATGCTAACATATATATAATATACATACATAGCTGAGTTAACTATATTCATAAATACTTATTTAAGAGGCTATGTGTGTGTATGTGAACATGGCAAGGGGCAAGTGAGGGTTAAATAGGCATACATAGTGTATACATATCAAAGAGTGTCAAAGTGTAAGTGAACAAAGTGTCAAGTGTGATAGTGTCAACATAGTGTAAGGGGTACATGAGGTAATATAGGACTTGTGTTAACATAGAACATTACATCTCATTAACTTGTATATTGCATACATTACATCTATTATTACATTACATTCATGCTTGCATTCATTCATCATTCATTTATTCTCTTGCACTACTATATGCACCATACATTACATACTATGGAACCTACATATTCATTACAAGCCATACTTATACATGCTTACATTAGATAGGATACTTATACCTCATACATCATTTATTTAAACATTTACTCATGCTTGCATTCTCTATTTAATTATATAATGTATATACATTAACATGGGTTAAAATCAAATAGAATATTATATTACACACAAGGGTGCACAAAATGCATATGCCGAATAGTAACTCCTACTAATAATCAATATTGTACCATCTCAGCATGAATTAAAATCTAGGATTAAAGTATGTTATAGATCTATGTGTTAGCTTTCCGAAACTTCAAACGGATCGCGTTTTCGTTTTCGGAAACTCCCGGAATCGCGAAACCACCGAGAACGCGTTTGTCTTTCGTACAGCTGACACTCAAATAATTCTCCAGAAAGTTACATAAAGAATTAGGCCTATTAATACATGTTTTTGGAAAGCTAACTTCAATACGCTTTTTTTAAAAAAAACGGGAGATTAAACCGAGCTTTGAGCTAGAAATTATGATATTTCTAAGTTAGGGCTGAAATTAAAAACGTGGATAAAAATCATGACGGATTTAGATAGTTTGAGCCAAAAGAATACACAATATATATCCTAATTATCCACAACAATAATGACAATAATAATATGAGGAACCACACTCACAAACTTGATTATATAATCATCATGAACCATTTATTACATATATAAATATAGATACACTCTCATTACAATATATATATATATATATATATATATATATATATATATATATATATATATATATATATATATATATATATATACACAAATCTATATATGTTACATGAACACATCTATAAGAGATACATGAATGAAATGTAAAGTACTCAAGAACACATCTCTACATATTCAAATCTGAGATTTAATATGAATTAATTTATTTAATCAATATTTTAAATATAAAGTGTGTCCAAGTTTGGGGGTTTTCCCCATGAACACAAGACACAACAATAATAGAATAGAAATCCCTAAAGGACACATAATGGACACAAGAGGACACAAAATAGGGACACAACAATGGGGGTCATTCCTATGGTTAAAACTTTCCTAAATGCAAAATGGAGAAATAAAAGAGAAGGAAATATTATCTAAAGGAGAGAAAATCCAAGGAGAAAGGCTTCTTCCTTGGGAGAGCTTGAGAGCACTTGGGGAAGAAGACTTCTCAAGGAAAGAAAATGAGATGGAAGTCCTATTAGGGCCAGCCACAATGGTTATCCCCCCCTCATTGAATATTACAAGTTTGCCCCTCCCTTAGTTACAAGTGTTTAAAATAATTTTGGTTAGGGTTTGGGGGTAAAAGGGTCAAAATAAAAACTCTAAATGGTTAACCTAATAATTAGGATTATGACTAATCTTTCTAACATGACTAATTAAAATGTGGGCCATGGCTAACAAATGCATGGGTCCAACTAGAGTCTAAGTTACCCCGGGTCCCCGTTACAAGTCGGATTGAGATAAAATTCGAACCCGACTCAAATAATCCCAAAACAATATCATAAATAATAAAATAATATTAAAATAATTCAAAGAGGTCAAATGTAAAAATATCCTTAGGCCAGAAATGACATTAAAATATCATAATCACATGGTTAGGCTCTAGGTCAAACAGTCTCTAGGGTTTCACTAGCAAAACGTCAAAACCACAAGTCATTGATTTAAATAATTTTAAAATAATTTAAAATTACCAAAAATTATATTATGAATTAAATATCATTATTAAAATAATTATAAACACAAAATTTCAAAATTACCCTCATTTGGAAAACTGGGTGCTACAGTACGCCCGTGCTGCACCACTCATCCCCCTCCCCCGTCGGCTTCTTTCGCAGGTAAACTGTGCCCAGACCGGATGGGGCCCCATCAATCGGTGCTCCTTAATGTCGCGTTAGAGAAGCTAGATCCCCCTTCCCCGTCTAGATCCCATCTCATCACGGTGTCGTTCTCCGACTCAGAGTTATCGTCTTTATCAGCGTTCTTCCCGTACACCTTCTTACTCAAATTCTCTGTCGACTGCCCAAAGTTGCCCCGGGTTCAGGAGACGATCGCAGGTTGGGGTCCCACCGCGGTATACAGTGTGGCCCCGCTAGACCCAAAACATATCCTCTTGCATCTCTCCTCCGAAACAGATCATACTAACGTCAAGTCCAGAGGCTCCGGCCGGATAGACGGCCACCCTATGAAAATTGTTACATAGTCTACGGACTTCAACACCAACATTGACTCGACGATCGTTTCGACGTAGGTGACCCTCCCAAACCTACCTCTCATTTGCTTCGTCCCTGCAGCGCTGAAGTGTATCGCCAACTCCTTTGGTACGTTTGTGCGCTGGCAGAAGAAACCCGTAACCTCTCTAAAGCCAATTATGCTAAAATTTGTATAGAGCTCGACCTGAACAAGACCCCTCCAACCACATATAAATAGCTCTCGGCAATAAAATGCACACCCAGTGCATAATTTATGACAATAATATCATATTTTGTGCCCACTGTCATCTGAGAGGTCACGTCATCAAATACTGCTTCTGAGCTCACCCGAAACTGAAGAAGAAATCGACTCGCAAGGCTGATCCACATCGACCAATCAGTAATAGCAACAACCCATCTATCCTCCCTCTCCCTAACTCCCACACTAGATTCGAAAACAGTGAAGAAAAATCCACATCACAAAATCTCGCCCCTCAGTACAGAGCTATCGTTGCTTTCAAAGACCCTGCTTTTAGCATGTCCAACAAATTCAACACACTAGCTTCTGAGATCCAGGAAGTCTCCCAGGAATCAGACCACCCTTACGATAACCGTAGAGTTCTAGAATCAGTCGCCGAGAATACTAGCAACAACAACGTCATAAAGAAGGAAAAAAAATTGGAGGATACGGATCCTCCGAACACAAGGAGCCCTCCAGATCAGACATCAGAGTCTACTATAAATCTGGAACCAGAATACCCTTCCACCAATAAGGCAGGCATACCGGCAGAAACTTTGGCTAATCTAGGTCAAGGCACGGTGAATAGGATGATTCAGGCCAACGATGCCGGTTTCACCAATAAGAACTGCTTTTTTAGAGCTCTAGCAAAAATAGAAGAAGAGATCTACATGCATTTGACAGAGGAATCTGTGACCAAAGACAAGGGCATCCAAAGCCCGATCATCGGGAAGGAGGTAGCCACCATCAAAAAATCCAACAAGGAAAGAAACAAAAAGTCATCAGCCATCATCACTCGATCGGCAGCAAAACTCAACAACCCCCCTCACCAGCAGCCTCAATGATTAACATTCTTTCCTGAACTGTTAGAGGCCTCACCAATAAACCCACCTTGAGAAGATTAAACATTTTCAAGAACATTCAGAGAATCGATATCTTAGTGATTATTGAACCTAAAATTACCCCAAACAAAATCAAGTCCATCCAGATGCAGCTAGGTTTTCCCTCCGCTTTCGTCGGCTATCACGATATTTAGATCATATGTGCGGTCGACGTGATGTTCGGCATCATCCACGACTCGAGGTAGGCACTCTCGTGCTGGATTGAGCATCCCTTGCTTCATACCTGATCCCTCCTTTCTGCCGTTCATGGCAGTTGCAACATCTCCGAAAGTAGACAGCTATGGAAGGATCTTACGAATACCCACCTTAACCACAACCATCTTTCCTGGCTCTATGTCGACGATTTCAATGTTGTTACTTACAGAGAGGAGAAAATGGAAGGTCGTCCCCCTCCCCTGTTGGCCATCCACGGCTTCACCAGCTTTATTTTTAATGCCCATATGTCTTCCCTCCAGTTCCACGATAGCACATTCACTTGGTGTAACATGCAGGAAGGCGCACGACGGCAGTACTCTCGCCTCGACCGTGCCTTCATCAATTCGAAGTGGTCCGATTTGGAGATTATCTCCACTCTGTCACCCTCAATGTGACCGAGTCGGATCATTCCCCTCTCCTTATCGAAATCAACATCAAATCGAACCAGATCAAGAAAAATTTATGCTTCCTCAACTTTTGGACCCACCACCCACAGTTCAAAAATATTATAGATAACGCCTGACACGGTACTGATACCCTCGACCCCTTGTCCATGTCGCGAACAAACTCAAAGCAACTAGAAGATCCCTGACCGTATGGAGTAAGGCCGCCTTCGGGGACATTTTTCAGGCTGTTCGTACGACTAAAGATGACGTAACCCGCGCTGAAGCTCTCTTCGCTACTGATAGATCTTCTGCGGCCCGTGCCTACCTGAATCTTACTAGAGCTCTGCTTAAATTCAGACTGAAAGTCGAGACTAAATTCTGAAAACAAAAAGCCAGACTGACTTGGGACAGTGAGGGAGACAGAAACTCCAGCTATTTCCACTCCTATGTCAAGGAGCATAGACAACAGCTCAACCTCCCCCAGATAGCCGACGTGAACGGGCATAATATCAAAAATCAACGGGATATCCAATCAGCCGTGGCTGATTTCTACTCCCAGTTGTTTACCAAAGAAGTCATCACCAGAGACGTAGAATTCCTAGTGGAGATCCCTCGACTGATCGACGACAAAGACAACACTCAGCTGGAGCTCTTCCCTTCAGAAAACAAAGTCAAAGATGCTATTTAGGCCCTTAACGAGCATAACGCCCCCGGACCTGACGGCTTCACTGGCATTTTTTTAGATCATGCTGGGACATCATCAAGTTGAACATCCATGAGGCGGTCACCACTTTTTTTAAAGGAGCCAGGTACCCCAGATCGATTTTCTGCGCTAACCTGATTCTTATCCCCAAACAAGAAAACCCGGAGACCTTCAAAGACTTCTCGCCTATTAGCCTGTGCACCTTCACTAACAAAATTATCTCCTAGATCATCGCCAACCGTATGATTGAGATCCTCCCCAGGATTATTCCGGAAGAACAGAGTGGCTTTGTCCGTGGCAAGAACATCTTAAACAACATACTGTTGGCTCAGGAAATGATTACTTGCATGAAATTGCCATCCAGGGACAGAAACATAGGTATCAAACTAGACATAGAGAAGGTATATGACAGGCTGGACTGACAATTCATGATTTGTGTTTTCAGGGCCTTCGGGTTCTCGGAAACCTGGACCAACATCATTTGGAAGTCGATCAGTAACTCTTGGTTTTCCACGATTATTAACGACCAAGCTGAGGGTTTCTTCAAATCTAGTTGCAATGTCAGATAGGAAGATCCTTTATCATCCACCATCTTCATCATCGCCGCTGAAGCTCTGAGCAGAAACCTGAACAATATGGTAGGCTCCCCGTATTTCTAGTACTTTCATACCACTAGCGACTATCCGATCATAACTCATTTAGTTTATGCTGACGATATCCTCATATTCTCCTCTGGTGATGTCGGGGCTGTGGAAGTGGTCCACAACATGCTGCAGAGATACGCCAAATGCTCTGGACAACAGGTCAACCCCAGCAAGAGTCTCATCTATGTTCACTACAACACCAACAGAGACCACTCTACCACTCTTACCAATATCACTTTCTTTAATGTTGGTACCCACCTTTCTACTACTGAGGGTGCCCGTTGGTATATGGCAGAACCAACACGAGAATCTTCGAAGGACTTGTGGGCAAAATTATGAAAAAGATTGAGGGTTGGCACAACGTAATATTATTGCCTAGCGGAAAGATTATTTTGATTCAGCATGTCCTCTCCTCTATTCCCATATACACCTTAGCAACCTGCTCCCCCCCAAGAAGGTTCTCACTACCATTGAAAACCTCTTCGCAAACTTTTTTTGTGGTCACAGCAACGACAAGGACACGCACCATTGGGCTAGCTGGGACTCCATGGCTAGACCCACCGATGAGGGAGGTCTTGGTCTTTGCAGGCTATCACACATCATGGATGCTTTCTCAATGAAGTTATGGTAGAAGCTTCGAGTGAGCCATAATATCTTGGTGCGGTTCATGAAGGCCAGATATTTTAATCATATTCATCCATCCAATGCTGATTCCAACTGCAGATCCTTTATATCCTGGCACCGCATCCTGCATAGAAGGAGCCTTGCTGAACCTTTTATCCGACTTCGATTGGGGTCAAACGAATTCTCTTTGTTATTCGAACGTTGGTTTGGGGGCGATCTTCTTCCCCAGCTCTCGGATGCCCCACCGAACAGTAAGATCAGCAACATATAGGATTCCTCGGGCGACTGGAACATGGTTAGGGCTCGTGAGTGGATTGGGGATGAGACAGTTGCTGTACTTCGTGACGCTGGACTGAAGATCAGAACGGACCCTGATGCTCTGTAGTAGTCTATTTCGACCAATAGTTACTTCTCGATAGCATCGACTAGAAGTGTTGCCCGTGGCATTGGAGCATCTTCCTCCATCATTATCTCTTTTTGGCAGTCTTATATCCCAAAAAAAGAGTCATTTTTGATCTGAAGAGCATTTCGTAAGAAACTCCCTACCGACAACGCTCTTAGAACCATCGGATTCAGTTTAGCTTCAACATGTCACTGTTGCATGCGAGACAATCAAAAATGGTTGACCATATTTTTTTACTCCGGTGACTTACCTACAAGGGTTTGGAACGTTCTGTCTTACAAACAGGGCCAGACCGGTGGGAGCTTCAATGATCTTCTTGCCAATTAGAGTAAAGCCTCGTACGGCCACCAGATCATCGTAGCCGCCATCACATGGGTCATCTGGAAGAACCACAACAAATTCAGATACAAAGGACACCCATATTCATCCAATCAGCTAATTCGTGAGGTTCTCCATCAGACTCACAAAGTTAGCAGATACTACAAATACGCCCTGGAGGACTTCTGCCAGTCCTTGCTCTTCTAGTTCTCGTAGCGGATGGCTGCCTTATTTGGTCATCTTTTTTTGTCTTTTTTGCGCTTCCTGTAAAGGCTTCGGCATTTTGTGCCTTGATATGAATAAAATTATGGGGTTAATATATATATATATATATATATATATATAGCGTACCGGTAAGACTGCTGGCACTCGGGGGTGATGGCGTGGGTTGGAGCCCCCACTCTCACGGAGGCGGCTCGGTGGCGTTGTCCACGGCGTTCGGGCCAAATATATATATATATATTATATATATATATATTCTTTCTGTTTTAATCCAGCACGTGCGGGATCAGTTAAATCGTGTGTCTCCCCGCACATAATTTTTAGCCGATCGTCATGTCGTTTCGGACTCTTCGTACGAATCTTATCTGCACTAGCTTTTTCGTCTTCTTCCCACACGTACGTCTCATGCACTCCGCACGTTCCAGAGCCTCACAGGACGGATGACGTCTTTCGATGCCGGCAACTCAATACCTCGCTTTGCCCACGATGCCGAAGGCGCCTTCGACGTTTTCATGACGCCTACGACAGTTGATGCCACCCAGCCACCCGTTCTATGCGCACGACGCCCTTATGATGTCTTTTCGATGCCCTTACAGTGCCGCACGACGGGCAGCAAGGTCGACCGTCATTTATACCTGTGGTAGAATGGTGCCAGTTTTCGACCGTCCGTGCGGCGTCCTAGCCGTTGAGTTTTGATGCATGGGTGCCCCATTCTGACCCACGCCAGCTCAAATTGTGGCAATTTTTCGTCAGTCCTACGACGTTGTGGATGTCCCGCATCGTACAGGCCAGGCTCATCATCGCCATATATATATATATATATATATATATATATATATATAATTTTATATAAATATCAATAGTAGTATAGTTAGGGTTTAATATTTTTAGACAATATTGTATGTGACACATGTTTGGGCTAGTGTTTGTGCACATTTGTTAGGTTAAATTCAGCATTGGTTAGAGAGTGTACTGGGTTACTGTAGGCTAACTAAACCTAACTAAACCAACTTCGATTGAGCCCAAATTTGACACACATGTACTAACATGTTAAAGACCCAAACCAAGTCTTTTTGGAACCCAATCCGTGCACAAAAAGTGGTGCGAACAACAACCATTTAGTCCTATGCTATTTTTGGCCAGATTGGGACACCTTATTTAATAGTTATGTAAACTATCTCTCCACCACTCCAACTCTCCTAAAACCTTGTCTACTACTCCCTCACACATTTATCTACAGCCACATAATCATTTCCTACCACTCTACATCATTTCCCTATTCGAAACATATCTCTTCTTGGCCGAAAATTCTAGAAAATGTTCCTGAATTTAGAAGGTGTGTGTTGTCTTCAATAGTAGTTTGTGCCTCCAAAATAGAAGTTAGGTCCTTCAAATCTTCCATTAATCTCTAGCTCTACATCTTAGCTTTCCATCAATATATAGTTCATTAGGTTCTTGGTGTTCTACCTTCCCCTAATTGTCGTTGCACGACAATGTGTCCAAAATATGTTCTGTTAGGACAAATGTGCAAAGATTGAGGTGCGCAGTGGTAAAGTTCTTCCAAACCTTTTCCATTATGTACCTCTATGAATTCTCGTCAATTCTATTTATGATTTTTGCTATGTTTGGTATTTTATCCCTTCTGTAGAGAACGTTTCCTGCAAAGTGAGCAAGGTAGAATTTTGGTGACGAGTTGTTGTATGTATTTCATAAATAGGTAAGTACCATGTTATCCTTTGTTTTATGACTTGCGACATAAGGAATAACTAGGTATTTCATTCCCCTACGTAGAAACCATAATTATTAATGTTAAGGGGGTTAGATTCATGGGTGAAGATTGTCTCGTAACTACCTTTCTAAAACTGTATTTTTTTCCAACTCTAAAGTAGTATAACTTTTCATATATATCATACTTTACAATTCCAAAAGATTATATCAAATCTTGGTTATGTTGTCTACGATTCGTTCTGGGGCCATGTTCAAAATATTTTATTTGGTTGGTGTAAATAAGGCTCAAACTTGACCTCATGAAGACTGGATCCTGAAACTGTGGTTTTCTTTTGACTTTGAGCATACATAACTTTCTCTATAGTGATTACTCTCTAGATCAAATTATTTGAATAAAATCTGAAATATTCTGTCTCTTAAATTTGTATGAAGTCATGCCCAGAATAATTTGTTTGACTAAATGAGACTAAAGTTGACGCTATGAGCAGTTTTTCTACACACTGAAATATTAAGTATGATATTATTTTTACCAAATTTGGATTTGTATCTTTTATCTGTATACTATATTCTTCTATTCCAATGCCATATATGTACTCTTGATTAAGTTATAAATCAGTCTATTGAGGTTTCATGACTTATATACATGTTTGATCTATGGAAATTGAGAACAAAGTAGGCTTCATGAACTATATTTTCGACATCTAACTATTATATTTTTGTGTGGTTTCTTCCATAATTCTATATTAGATCCTCGAGTTTGAGTCACAAATGATAGTGTTTGTTTACTCAAATTTTGTTTCCAAAACTAGAGAAATCATACAATTCTGCACTCATATTATTTCTAAGTCTAAAATCAGTTTTTCTTGCAACTTTGTGCTACGATTCTGGAATATCCAACCGTTGGATTGTTTTAGAATTTTCTTCTATTATTAGACAAACATTTATTCTTCTGAACCTTAAGTTTGAACCGTTCATCATTATTTTTGACTACTCATTTACTAGCCTAAAGTAGGGATAACGTGAATTTTTGGAAACTTCTAGGTTAGGTAGAACATGAATTAGAAATTATAAGGTGTACCCACTACCCATACTAAATCGATATTACTATTATATGGGTTAGATAGAATGATTTTACAGGTTAGCTCGTTATAGATTGATGATATGCATTCATAATATAGGTCATTTGGACTCCGAATCAGATTATGGTTTATACTTTCAGCTTAGGATCACATGCGAGTATATTCTTTAATAGTTTTCATAATGCATGTTCTAGTAATATATTACTTGATTCTTGCCACATATGTTACACGAATTTGGTATTGCATGGATTCATATTCATGAGATGTTGTCTCTCGTGATCATCGTGCTCGTAATTTAGATAGTGTATTGTTATTTACGTGTTGTGATGTGTCATAGGTCACTACCAAAATACAGTAAATTGGCGACGGCATTTTAGCGACGGAATAAATCCGTCGTCCGTAGCGACGGATTACCGACAACCTGGCGACGACTTTCCTGCTAATCGCGTACCCATTTTTTTTAAGGATGAACATCCGTTGCCTATCCGTCGATACGCGGTCGGTACAATAGCGATGGAATAAAAACCCGTCGGCAAGTAGTCACTCGGTAGTCACTAATTGGCGGAAAAATGTTAAAAAGAACGTGAGAAAATGTCACTAGTTGGCGGGGGAATTGACGACTACTTAGCAACGAATAATCCGTCGACCAGATGATGGGACATTAGCGACGGACGTATGGTCCGTTGCTAAGTGGTCACTAAGTGGTTGGAAAAATTTGAAAAAAATTGCGTGAGATTAACGACTAAGTAGCGACGGATTTTATCCGTCGCTAGTTCGTCGCTAAGTTAAAAGCCTAGCTTAAGTTGAACCGACAGGGGAAAAATTTTATTCCCTCCAATTTTTTTCTCTCTTATCTCTCTCTCTCTTGGACGCTTGCACTTATCGAGGTAACTCTCTCTCTCTCTCTTGGACGGCGGTGGGGGCGGAGGGGAGCCGACGATGGTGGGAGGGGGCAGGCAGCGAGGACTTGCTGGCCGCGGGGGTGTTGGCGGTTGCCGTGGGTGAAGCTGGCGGTAGTGGGGGTCGCCGCGGGGGGAGGGGGTGGGGTGGGTGGGTGGGTGGGGGTGCAGGGGTCGCCACGGGTGAAGCTAGCGGTGGTGGGGGTCGCCACGGGGTTTCTGGCGGTGGTGGGGGTCCCCGCGGGGGGTGCTGGCTGTGGTGGGGTGGGGTGGTGGGAGGGGACGGGCAGCGAGGGGGAGGCTGGCCCTGGAGGGGTTAGGGGTGGGCTGCGGGGGGGGGGGGGGGGTGCTGGCCGTCGGGGAGGGAGGGTTTGGGGGGCTGGCTGCGGGGGTGGCTGGCCGCAGGATTGCGCACTTTTGTTATATTTATGTAGTGATCTTAGTTTGATATATGAACTGATAATATTTATGCATTGATAAAATTTTTGATCTTGTGGTCCTGCAAATAATCAGCTGTATTAAGCATGTATGTGTTAGGAGCTAAATATTCTTTTATTCTCTATTGCAAGTATTTTCTTAATATTAGAGATATCCTCTTAACTTTTGCACGTGTCACATGACATGCTATATTATACATTTCTTATATAGCAATTTTATTTATGAACTACTAGTATCTTCTTTATTTGCATAAAGTTAATAGTTTATATTAGTTTGACCACTTAGACGAAGATGACATACTATGTTGCACAATTATGAGCACGGATACTGATACATATACGATACATATATAGGATACAAATATTTTCAAATGGATACAAATGTAGTTACCTATGTTGCATGAGTAATGTATGTACTATTACACCCTTATATGCCATAAACCTGAGAATAATTGAACCTTTAACTTGAGGCTCTCGCCTGTACACCCACCCACCCTTAACACACACACATTTGACTAGGACACACACACACCCTCTCACTCTCACTGTCATACCCTTAACACACACACACACACACATTTGACTGAAACACACACACATACACCCCTCACCATATCACTCTTTGTCTATACACACAATGTTATCCTGATTGGGCTAGGAACTTGATCCTGACAGCGTAATGTTATCCTGTTCTCAGAAGGAGAACTATAAGGATATATATTTTTAATTACAAATCTGTTTAATTTGTCTTACGAATCGTTATCGGCATCAGACTATTTCTATGAGTATCGATATTGATCGCTTAGGCGTCTAGGCAGTGTCTAGGCGGTAGGTAAGTGTTGAAAATCAAATTTAAAATATCGGTATAGAGTGAGTATTCTAGAAGGATATATATAAGATATCTTAGTAGTAGATAGGTAAGTGTTGAAAATTAAATTCACTTATGCCAAGTCTTTTGGGCCTATCAGAGTTATAGATCTTTTCGAAAATCTAGTATAATGGTGATTACCTCAAAAGGCTTGCATAAGTAAGAGTGTATAGAGTATATATCGTAGGCGGATGAGTGTATAGAGTTAGCCTCCCTACTCCCCTTCTTCTCATTCGGGTCATGAGGCATCCTATTCCGTATCATATGATATATATCTTAACCAAAGCGTGGAAAAGTGTGAAAATATTAATATTAACCAAGGATCAGTATTGGAATCAATATCACCATAAATCTCATAGCTTGTTCTAACAGAGCATAATATAAAACCAAATGTGAAGCATAGTTTCACATTCACAATATTAGAATGTGAAGCTCTGATTCACACGTTTGGTTTTATATTATGCTCTGGTAGAACAAGCCATAAGATTCATGACGATACCGATTCTGATACTGATCCTTGATTAATATTAATATTTTCACACTTCTCTACTCTTTGGTTGAGATGGATATCATATGAGAGAGTCGAATGAGAAGCAGGAAAGTAGAGAGGGGGGGGGTCAGAGAGGGGGCCTTCTCTACTCCTCTATATTCTAGTTGTAAGACTCATTCCGTACTGTCAGGCTATGTCGTTAATGGCTTCAAGTTTAAGTATCCGAAGAGGAAAACGAAACAGATGAAAGCGACGATGAGGATACAGAGGACGTCTAATACTGTCATTTCCATACAACAATAAATCTTCTATATTATACGTCTAATATTATTATTTTGTTTAATCCCTAATTAATCTCCATATTTCCATCAATCTTACCAGATGGCACCTAGGACCCGAGGACGTCACTCGAGAGAGGCAGCTTCTGTTGCTGAGGAGGTAATGCTACCTCTTGCTGCTAAGTCGGTAGTGGTACCTACTGCTGAGTCGGTAGTGCCACCTGCTGCTGAGTCAGTAGTGCCACCTGCTGCTTAGTCTTCCGACACCGCGATAATATGGTTGTCACATTAAGGGTCTTTGACAAGGTGACATGTTATGAAAAGATATATCCTTATAGTTCTCCTACGGATGTTGAAGAAAATATCATCTTTCTAGATAATGACGATGATGGAACATCTAGTAAGTCCTTCGAATCACTCTATGTCAGGATTTTCTCCTAATTATGTATAGTTTGTCTTACGATACAGATTGAACTAATTATGTTTAGTTTGTCTTACGGAGTCAGCTCCCTGGCTAATAGATTTTCTCCTAATTATGTTTAGTTTGTCTTACGATACAGATTGAACTAATTATATTCTTCTTTTCTTTGTTAGAGAGATGGCTCCCAAGACTCCCCGAGGCCGTGCTGCTAGTCGAGGAAGGGGCTGAGGTAATGAACCCTTAGAGGTCGACACGGAGGAAGTCCCCATAGTTAGGGCGACCCACGCCGACGTTCGCCCGAAAGTGCTCGGTAGCTATTCTCTTGCCTTGGTCTTTGTTGCAGTGATGTTGGGGTGACCCAACTGTAGATGAGCTGCCTCATGTAGATGTGCTTAGGCTGACGCGCATGGGTTTCATCCCAGTTGATGCGCCAGAGATTCTGATACGGCTCAGATGCTCATGTTGGGCTTCTAAGTCCTTTTTGCTAACTTTTCTTTGACTCTGTTACAGTACCCATGCCGAAGGCGGAGGCTCTCGTAAAGGAAGAGATACTGTCTCCGTTCGTCAAACAAGAGCCGATGACTGTTAAGGAGGAGGTGTTACCAAAGGTCGAGGTCAAGGAAGAACCGATGACCATCAGAAAAAAAATTGCTCCCAAGAATGAAGTTAAGGAGGAGCCACCGTCTGAGAGTAGTAGCATCGAGACTGACCCTCCTGTCCCTACAGAAGACCTCAACCAGATTGAGCCTTCGTATGCAAAGTGGCTGAGAGAATGGTACATGCCTCAACGCAACTATGATCCCTGGCTATGAGGATTCATCGTCTAACTTGTGGTCTTTGCTGAGGCCGAAGTCGATTATCCTTTTTATTAAATATTAAATATTTGTGTTTAAATATTGAATATTTATGTGTTTTGTGTGAACAATTTGAATGCTTGGGATATTTGTGTGTTGGAATTTCTTGTGTGTTGGAATTTTTTGTGTTTTGTATATTAGAATTGTGTATATTGGAATTGTGTATATTGGGAATGCTTGGGATTATTTGTGTGTTTTGTATATTGGAATTATGTATATTGGGAATGCCCAGTTTTAAGCTTTTTTTTTAAAAAATTCCCAGCTACCGATGGACTGGCGACCCATTACCGACGGAATATCCGTCGCTAACTGGGGGATTCCCAGTTAGCGACGGATGCGCGACTAAAAGCCGATGGGTTATCCGTCGCCAAGGTTCTAAAATTATGAAAGATTTACAGGATAGGGTCGACGGATAATATGTCGTTCTGCCGTTGCTAGTAGTCGATAAAACACACAATGTTCTGTCGGATATTGGCGACAGATAATCCGTCGTTATAAAATCGACCGATTGGCGACGGTCTAGCGAAGACTCATGACGGAATAACGACGAATTATCCGTCGCCAATGTTCTGGAAATATGAATAATCTACAGAACCGGGTCGACGGATATGCCGTCGGTATTCCGTCGCGAATCTGTCAAAACTTAGCGACCATTCGCGATTGATTGGCGACAGAATTTGCGTATCAGAAACTCCCTGATACGCATTTACCGACCAAATAGCGATGGATATGTCCGTCGGTAAGTGATACGTCATTACTTCTTTTGATACGTGATTTTACGGTAATCCGTCGGCGAGTCGTCGCAAACTGTACGAGTATGGTTGACGGCAGTCCGTCGCTAATTCGTCGTCGGGCAACAACTTGCCGACGGATTGTAGTTAGCGACGAGGCTTTTTCCGACGACCTTTTTTTAACCAATATCCGTCGACTATCCGTCGGTAATTACATTTACCGATGGATTATTGACGGATATAGCCGTCGCTCAATCGATGAATTTTTATAGTGGGTTAACTGTACTAGTCGGGTGGGGTAAATACTACTTAGATATGTGATTATATCCTTAGACATTGTGGTAGTATAGACATTGTGAGAGCTAATCATATATCTCACATATGGTTAGCCAGATATTATTAGACATTGGCAAGTTTCCAAACCAATCACATTTCTAAACTAGTATTTCAAAACACTTAGATAGTTGCATTTATTTTTTGTTTCAGTTCATACATGATGATATATGCCATTTTGTACATGTCTTACTATTCATTAATTATCATTGACATATATCAGTTTTTTTCCTTCTTATCATGTATTACACTTATAATTATTGTTTTATAGTCTTTATCATGTAATTGGAACTGTTATTAGAGTTGTACTCGTTCCAATACTAACTGGACAATATTTTTAAAAAATTTCCTGGAGGATTGGTATCCCACTTATTATGGACCCAGAAGGGTGTAGCAGCAGAGTTGGCCTCTGTAGCGTTGAAAGGTCTAGCCAGATTATCTAGTTATCTTAGTTTCTTTTATTAGTATTTTTGGTACCGAATTTATTTCCTGCAATTATTTGATACCTTGGGATGTTATATTGGTTTTAGACTTGAGGATTGTAGTTTAGACTTGGTCTTGGATTTCTCTTATATCATATCATGCCTTATCTTTTCTATTATTTGTGATTGAGTATTATATGTAACCATTTTGCTCTAGTTGATATATTTGTTTGGTTGTGACTCAATATGGATAGGCTAGACAGTGTTCCACCGCCAACTTTCGACGTAGGCTGGATGTGTCCATGAGTCATGCCCAATCTTCTAGGTACGAGTCATGAAATGGAGGGTGTTGTCCTAAGAAGAGGGGGTTGCCCAAGCCCGCGAGCTTATATAGCTTGCCCCTGGGCCAACCCTTGGCTGTTAAAATTGATACAACCAGATAGGAATGATTTCAACCACAATGCTTCTCACGATGACCATTAGAATTACTTTGTGATGTCACGATGACCACCTTGATTGCGAAAAAAATTATGGGCCAAAGTTTTTTAGCACTAAGAATAAAAAGATATGTAAGCCCCCTGAATTTAGGGCTTATTTTTTTTTTCAATTTTATAAATCAATTAATTGCAATAGATATTATTATTTGTTTATTATTTGATTAAATGCTCTTTACCGTGACTTTGACTTCTGGAGCGTCAGGGATGCCAATATCTGGAAACTCTCTTCATCAGTGTGTACTAGACAAGATTACCTTCATATTGATATGTCATGTCCCATCCAAACTTGTTCTCTTGTACACTTTTTGCTTCACATAACTTCGGGTCAATTTAGACCAATTGATCATTAATTAATTATTTATTGATTTTTTCACTTTTATCTTTGATCATCATATGCACGTTACCGTGACTTTTAATTTAGGAGCACAAGACTAGTTATTTTCTTGAAACCAACTTCTCATGCATGATCTACTCGAGATGCCCTACACCAATGACCTTCGTATCCCACTCAGACACACCATCTTGTGCTTCATTTGCTTCGCACAACTTTTTGGTTAATTTAGGCCAATTAATTATCTACTGTAGAATGTGACCTGGCTTCCAATTTAATTTCGGGACCGGACATCGATCCAATCTAGTCGACCCAAAATATGGACATGGCCCACAAGAAGCCTACTACCTACATGACACTTGTGTCCCATTTATTTGAGTCCCCACATGTTACTTATTTACCCATGATCATAAATACCTATTTAAATTCAATTATTACATCATGTCCGATTTTGACCCGACCCGGCTCAACCAAACCCAGTCCAGGCTTCATGTTACCCTCCTTCATGACACCCTCACTCTCTTTGTCCTTGAAAATTATTAAACACCTAGTGTTCCTACTCCAAATATTAAGGGAGAACTCCATTTATTTAATTCATTAGTTATTAACTTAACCCTATTTAATCCTAGCCTTCCATTCTACTACACACCATCATCACCACACAAATTTTTCCTACACTCACTCCCACACCCTCTAATTTTTGGCCGGTCCTAAATTACCAAAACACTACTCTCTCTCCCCCTCTCATTTATTGTACACACACATACTTTCTCTCTCTTCCATTAATATTATCTCTCCCTCTCTCATTCTAATAAACACACCATCACAACAACAACAGCCCATGCCTAGTCGACCCCCTCTTCATCACCACTCCACCACCACCACTTTACCTCCTCATTCTCCTTCTACCTGGCCGAGCGTCGCCACCATCTCCTCCTCCCGTGCACACCACCACCATCACCATCAACCACCACCACCGCAAGCACCGCACGCCACCACCTCTTCTTCCTCTCCTCCTCCACCGTGTGCCGTACCCTCAACCGCCACCACCATTACCGACGAGCCCCCGCCACTGTGTCGTCGTTGCCATGGCAGTACGTTGTGCAACCAACGGCCAGCAGCAGCAGCCAATAACGCGAGCAGCAGCAGCGCATGGCAGCCGCACGCGCGCACCGGCAGCCGCGCGCCGCCGCGGTCGTCGCCGTCACCGACGAGCCCCCCTGGCCAGGCAAACTCCGGGTGCACCTTCCCGTGGAGTCTACTGTCCTCTAGGATACGCCGTCTAGGCGATTCGTGCGTTTTGCACAGAATCCCGTCGACGCGCACGCGAACGAGATCCAGAAATGGCACCTCGTCGCAGCGACTTTGCACACATTTTTTGAGAAATCCTACCGTTGGATCGGAGAAATCTTTGCTCCGTCACAATCTCGGTATATCCCTCTTCACTTCCCTCAAGTTTCGTCCGTTAATTTTATCGTTTGATACATCAAAACCGGCCACCAAGTTGACGCTTTAAATTGTGTTATTTTTGGACAGTTTTGTGGAGCCAACTTCGTCGGTTCGTATCTCCTCCATCGCAGCTCCGTCTGGCGTGCCACTGGTTTCTATACGCAGCTGGTATAACCCTCTTCCTACCCCTCCAGTTTCGTTTTATTGTGAGCACGTTTGATTGGTTGAATTTGACGCCAAAGTTGGCCGTTCGAATTCGTAATTTCCAACTTGTAAAATTCCATTTTTGAACCCGGGACTCCGGATTCAATTTCTGACACCACTAATAGACTCGTGGCTTCGTTCTGGCACATTTTTATATAAAGTTTATTAGATTTGGAGGACGTGGGCCCTGGCACGCATTTCGGTGCAAAGCGGGCCCCATAGACCGGGTCAACGGGGCTTTTTGGTGTCGGCTCATCGGAATCTAATTCTGGATATACCGTTGAGTTTGTATCATCATTCTGGACTCGTTGACATATAATTTGCTAGGTTTTAGTGGACATTGGTTCTGGCACGCATTTCGGTGCAAGTCGGATACCAATATCCGGGTCAACGGATCATTTTGAGATCGGCTCATCGGAATCCAATTTTGGATATATCGTTGAGTTCGTATCGTCATTCTGGACTCGTTGACATATAATTTACTGAGTTTTATGGACATTGGTTCCGATACGCTTTTCCGTGCAAATCAGAATTTCAATGTCTTGGTCGACGGACCAATTTGAGATCGGGTCAACGGAATCCAATTCTGGATATACAGTTGGATTCGTATTGTCATTCTGGATTCGTGGACATATAATTTGTTAGGTTTGGTAGACTAGTATTCTTGCATATTTTTCGGTGCAAAGCGGGTCCGCCACGGACATCGTTTTGACCTAAAATTACCTTTTTGCCTCTGTGTCCAAATTGGACTTATGGATAGGCTATCCTAGCTGATTTGACCATTCTGGATACGTTGGTGATGTTTGTTTCATCATCCGACAATGTTTGTAGATATTTTCTCTGTGTATTACCTTTTTTTATTATAATTAGTTCTTATTAAGTTCGTATTTCGGAATTAGTACAACGAAACTGAGATCAGTCGATTCCAGTGATCTCACATCGCTAAAATTGGCAAGATGATCATATGGATCACTGTGATATGATTATTAACCTTACCGTTGATTATCTTATCTCGATTTGTGTGTCGTAGGTTTTGATGTACGAAAAACGAGATACAACTTGATATTTTAATTCTTAAATTAGAGTTGATCCTGTTTGACCAAGATATATGGTATCTTGGTAGGTAATATAAGAATAGTATGCTTAGGCTAGTTTTGACCTCGGTTGACCAAGTTTGACTGCTTTGACCAAAAGTCAACTATCAGTCGACACTTGGCCTAGAAATGTCTAAAACTTGACCAGAGTTGACCAGTTGACCAAAAGTTAACTGTTAGTCAACATTAGCCTAATTTGACCTAGAGTTAACCAGTTGATCAAAAGTCAACTGTAAGTTAATCTTTGACCCAGTTTGACTTGGTTTGACTTCCTGTGACCTAGTTTGACCTAGTGTGACTCAGTGTGACCTAGTTTGACTTAGTTGGACTGAGATTTGACCTAGATTACATAGCTTATACTATATAATCCTGCCTAACACTGTTGAAACCTAATTAGCTTATATATATTTCATCTTTAGGTTTGTGGCATCACTCTGAGCATCGACTCTATTTGACAGCTCAGGACCGCAGGCGAGTACATTTACTGATAGTTTTCATTGTCTTGATATTTGCTATATCCAATTCAGTTGTAGTTACTTACTTGATTTCCAGACACGATAGTTCACGGACTAGTATATGTTGGATCATGACATGAGATTTTATTCCTAGATTTCTTGGTATATTGGTACATTTCCTGTCATATTCCCTGTACTTGTATAGACACCGATTCCTAAGGGGACTTGTTACCCTCTTACGGAATCCTGTGTCATGACGTGTCATATCTAGATCCTTTATACTATTCGGGATGGGAAGTTATTAGTGGTTGTGTGATCAAAATCCCTACTTGTTTTTCACACTTGTACTTGTTACTTGTTCATAGCTATACCCTCGCTCACAACGGGTAAAGCCTGACCCCACTTGTTCATAGCTTTCTATGGTAGCCGGCCTGATCCTGCTCCGTTGTACACTTGTTCATAGCCGGTCAGATGGAAAGCCTGATCATGTTTCCCAAGCCGATCACATAACGCACTAATAATTCAAGGCACATTTTATATTTATTTATTATAGGAGGCTAAGTTCTGTTCCGGAGAATGGTTACAACCCCGGTCCTTGTTTGGTTTACGGGTTGTAACTTAGTTTTCCAATAGTTCCCAAGTCATCTTATAAATTATCGTCCTATTCAGTACTCACATCATGTTATATATTTCCTGTTGATTTTGTCTTGTATTTTACATGTTCTACATGCTCTTATGGTATACCTTGATTGGAGGCTAAGTTCTGTTTGGGAGATGGGTTACAACCCCGGTCCTTGTTTGGTTTAAGGGTTGTAAGTCGGCTTCCGAATAGTTCCCAAGTCATCCTACATCTTTGTCTTGTATTTCATTATAATTGTCTCTTATAGAATTTTTCAATTCATATGGAACTGCTTTTAGTGTTTGTACTTGCTCATTTTCCTGACAGGATAACCGTTAATGTTTACAGAGTAGATGTTAGCTGATTGGTCTACCTTTTACGGGTATGGCCAGGATAGAGTTTGATGAGACATTACCCCTAGATCTCTAGCAGAATCCATTAGCAGTGGATGAGACACCATTAGTTTAGATTAGATATTTTTATTTGTATTTATTCTGTGGATTACTGTATTTGAGATTTGGGATGTTTCTGGATTTGTGTTATCTTAGACACTTAGAACTCTATCTGGTTGTATCTCTATGGTTTCTTTTCATTTCATATCTATCTATCTTTTTATCGTATTCTACCTTATATGTCATTGAGACTGTATTTGCTATGTCACCTCCATTCGGAGTGTATATATTGTACATGTACCTTATATACTGTTAGATGATTGACCTAGGACAGCGTTCTACCGCCGACACTGCGGTGTAGGATGGACGTAACCACGTACTCGTGCTCCTAATCAGGATGCGGGTCGTGACACGTTTTTGTGGTGGTCCATGCAGGTCAGAGTCGCAACTAGTACGATTTTGTAGTGGTGCTTGACTTAGAGTGCTGCTACGAGCCTGCTATTAGGATATAGGTTCTAGGTTATGATAGGAGTTGCTCAATCACAGTTAGGAACTCTTGATAGATTCCAGGGATAACCCCTGAGAATCTTATTTCGAAAACTCTTGAATCTGTTCCCGCTTGCCTCCATTTACACTTTCTTGATTTGTTGTTGATTTTGATTTCTGATGTTTGTTGTTGACTTTGATCTTGCATCGAGATAAATTTTGTGGATTGAATTAAGGTATATCCTGATAAGGTAAATGTCTGCTTTATTTATGGAGTTTAGAATATATCGCAGCCATACAAGCTAGCATGACAAGGACATAGAGCCTGATTTTAGATATGCTTATCCTAGTTATGGAATTTGGATTTTCTTGCAGCCATACCGGTTGGCATGGTAAGAATTTCAGATGACATGATTTTAGGGTGTATACCTTAGTTATGGACTCTATCGTTTATTACAGCTATGCTTACTGGCGTGGCAAAAATTCTGGCAAAATAATTTCAGGAAGACTTATATGGTTATCAGATTATATCTTAAATCGGATCACTTTGTTATGACCGGATGAGCAAGAACAAAATTCTTATCATCATTCTTCCCAGTCTTGGTTAACTCTGGCTATCTACAGCCACAAGTAAGATTTTCTCAACATGATTGTTTTGTGTTCCATCTTTTCTATGATTTGACTAAACTCTTCTTCGCTAACCTCTTGGGTAATTCTTCTCGTCCTTTTCGATAATTGTTGAAAGTGCCTCATGGGTTGATTCAGGAAAGGTTCGAAAAGTATATTTATCCTTGTATTACGGAATCGGGAGTTTACATCCAGAGAAATACTGGCGAGGTATGACTTCGGATAACGACATCATGGTTAAATATGTTTCTCGAATTCTACTTGGACCACTCCCTAAGCATTTTGACTAACATCTTCTCCTTTATTTTGCAAAAATTGTTTGGAAATATTTCACAGATTTAGCCAAGTTAAGTTTAGGAACCTATATTATCTGGCGTGGCAGCTGTGCACTGCAGCCATCCGTCGTATTATGGAACAAGGAAGTTAATTGCAGCCAGATGCACATTAGCGCGATAGTAACTTCACACTACCAGAATAAGTCATTTTAGCGACGCCTAAAGATGTCGCTAAAATGCCTAAAGACATCGCTAAACCAGTTTAGCGGCGTATTTAGCAACGTCTTCCTCTTGTCGCGAAAACCTTAGTCGGTGTTTGGGAAGACGTCGCTGATCGTCGCCAACACCGACGTTTACCGACGCAAGGATACGTCGGTGATATATCGACGTTTATCGTCGTTTCGTCGATAAAATAGCGACGTTTATGATGTCGCTATACGTCGGTATTATCTGGGAAAATTACCGACGTTTTTGATGTCGCTATGCGTCGGTATATAGTACCGACGATTTATGATGTCGCTATACGTCGGTATATCCTGAGAAAATGAGGTAAATTCCTGGGATATTTATCGACGTATAGCGACGTTTACCGACGTATAACGACGAAACAGACGTCGCTATACGTCGGTAGCCTGGCAATATATGCCAGTTTAGCGACGTCTACCGACGCAATGTGCCGTCGGAAAGCGTCGGTAAACGTCGATAGACGTCGCTAAATTTGAAAAAAAATAAAAATAAATAAATTACAGTATGCAGTTTTCTCCACAGAATTATTTTCTTCCTGCAGTTTAATCTGAAACACAATACACAAGCACATTTTATCCCTGGGTTCACCGACTCCTTCGGTGGAACAACAACACCGGTAAATTAATATCCAAATGAAACGAATAATAACATAAAATAACCAAAGTCCACACAACATATATAAACCAATATCTAAATTATTATGGGTCTACACAATCAATTACCAATGTATCTATGCAACCAACAAACAAGTGTCACAAACAAATAAGTGTCACAAACAAATACAAAGAAAAACAAGTACTCAAACACTCAATACAAATAGTCCTAACTCAGACTACTGGAGATCTGGAGCAGGAGGGGGCACGCCGCGACGAAGGGCTAAGAAAAGCTCATAGTCCTCCTGTGAAATCGACACCGATGAAGGAGGTAGTGACGTCGGTGGAGTCGGCGTCGATGAAGAAGGTAGTGGCGCCGGCGGAGTCGACGATGATGAAGGCGCACCCGAAGGACGATAACGCTCCAACGCTGCAAGTCGCTGGTGGTATAAATCCATGATAGATAACATTCTATCACTGCTATCAGCCACCGAATCCTGCACCAATTTTAGCCTCTCGCCCATGGTCATCTGTGATGCCTGCAGATCCAATACGCTGTGCTCCGTCGACGCTCTAAGATCGGTGACGCTCCGCTCAGTCACATGCCGGAGCTCCATAATGCTGCGGTCGAGCGCATCCAATCGTGCTATAAGCACAGGCTCATCCGACTGATGCTGAGACTGGTCCTGAATCCATCGTAGCAGCTCATCCCGGAGAGACTCCATCATCTGGTGGACTCGGGCAGACTCCTGGGACGGCTGTGGACCATGCACACTAGCGGGGGATACCCTAGAGGACTGGCTTGCAACTAGGGCGCCATAGGATCTCGTACCGCTGTACGTACCCCTACGGAGGCCACCAGCGGCGGTCATCCACATCTCGTCCGCAGACGGAGCTTGAGTGGGCTGCGAGGAAGTACCGGCCTCTCCCGCAGTAGGTGCACTAGCAGTCGCCCGGTCCCGAAGCCTCTGATACTCGGCCTAGAAAGTATGGATAGTACTCTATGATTTCTAATTTCTAATTAATTACTTATTATTACTAACTACATGAATATTTATTTGCATGCATATTTACTAAGTTATATTAAAATTAACACAAAGTATTATAATTAACAAATAGTATTGTAATACTTACATAGGCAAGCTGGGCCCTCTCGTCAATAAGGCCTTCACCCTTCCGATGGGTGGCCAGGAAGACGGTCACCATGTCGGCGTTACCGACCTTCCTTACCTGTAATTAAATATATTATCTTAGTAATAATTTATCAGATTTGTATTAAAATAATATTTCTGAAAGAAAAATATATACCAGACGACGAAAATGTTCCGTCATCAGAATCGACCCAACGTACCACTTCGAGGCATGCTGCCTAGCCGCCTTGGCCTTCTCGAACTTTTCCTTGTACCTTGGCTCGTTGAATCGAGCCTTCATCGCATTCCACTGATCGGGGGTGATCCAACCTTGGATCGGCTTTCCAGCATGATCACGAGCCTTCTGATCATTGATAGCATCGCGGATCAGCTTAGCAGCGACAGCAGAAAACATCCCCTCGATCAGCTCGGCCCGGTGCGGTGGATAGAAAAACATATCCTAGAAGAGTACGCAAACCAAATATTTTTCAGTAATATATAATATGCATAAATCAAATAATTCATGTTAAAAGCAAATCTATTTTAACCTTGAAGCGCGCAAACCAGTAGGCCTTCCTATCGTCCGGAGCATCCGAATAGTTTATCCAAGGACCCCCATAATTTTGCCTCAGAAGCTGGCCTAGGCGTCTCTGTACCAACGGAGGACGATATCTATACAGACATATTATATTAATGAGAAAAGTTAATTTATGATAAAAATAGAAAAAAATGATAAACTAAAATACTTACTTTGTACCATCGGCCCAGATCTCCGTCCTCGTCTGCTCCGGAGGTGCGCAGGCATCATCTGCCTGATACTGGTCGACCGCCAGCACAGCCTCCTCCATCTCCTCATCTGCCTCCATCGTCGTATCAGCAGGAGGAACGCTACTCTCGGGAGCAGTCTCCGGCCTGGAACTACTCGTCCTAAGAGATATGCCACGTAACATCATGGCGGGCGAAGCTACTGTCCGATACACAGGAGTATTGGGCGACGAGGATCTAGAGCCGGTACCAGTAGGAGGTACCGAAGAAGAACCTCGTCCTCTAGCAGTACCACCAGTAGGTACCGAAGGTATACCCTGTCCTCTGCCAGTATCAGTACCCCGTGCCCCATGTCAGGAAATGCGGAACGATCCGCGACGACCTGTCATGCCTGATAACAATATATGATGAGATACAACAAAGACAACAAATAATATAGACTAGAAATATAAAAGTGCAACAAAGACAAGATAATAACCAAGACAACATATGATGATACATTTTACAAGAAACATCTAAGTCCAGATAGTATATTTTACAAGAAACATCTAAGTCCAGATAGTACATTCAGATAATAACCAAGACTATATAATAACTGTAATGCCCGTATTTCGAAATACATATTTTAATTAGGCTTATATGTATTTCGGACCTGTATTTTATTTTCCTAAAATTTGGCCTGTAATTGTATTTTGGCTCGACTTGCGGATTTTGGTTTTCTCGTAAAATAGGTTTTTGGACCTAGCTTGGTTTTATTTTGTGGAGAAGGAATTGGTTGGTTTGGTTTGGTTTAGTATGCATTGGACCACACTTAGCTAACCTCCACCCTCAACACAACATACCCTCCCTCATTAAAACCCTACCTAACTTTCTCTCTCCTCATAACTTCCATTAATTTTTTCATCTTCTTCTTCCTTCCTCAACCAACACCATAGGCAAGTGCACCTTGCCACCAAATAAGCACCCTATTTTATTTGTCCATTAGCTAGATTAGGCCATGGTGAACAACATTAGAACTTGGCATTTTGTGATTTGGAGCTTCCATTTTTCTAGATCTACGTTTTAACCATTTTCGGATTTTCTTGGTTTTGATCTATTAAACTTAGATTTTTTCTTGTTTTGAGGCTTCCATGTGGAAGAGAATTCAATTTTAGACAAGATAGAACTTTGAAAATCCAAATTTGGTTTTGTTTTGGCTAAGATATGAGAATTGGAATATTGGTGTTCTTGGGGCCTTCCTCTCGGCTTGGTGGAGAAGATGACCCTCGGCCAGCGCTCTTTAGCGCAAGGCCGAACCGCGCTAACTCCTCAGCCAGCGCTTTGCGCTGGACTGACCCGCGCTGGCGTTCTTTACCTCCAGCACCTTCCGACTTCTCAGCGCACTTGACCACTGCGCAACCCGACTTCTCAGCGCACTTGACCGCTGCGTAACCCGACTTCTCAGCGCACTTGACCGCTGCGTAACCCGACTGCTCAGCGCACTTGACCGCTGCGCAACCCGACTTCTCAGCGTACTTGACCGCTGCGCAACCCGACTTCTCAGCGCACTTGACCTCAGCGCAACCCGACTCCCAGCGCGACATGGCTCCAGGGAAACCCAATACTAGCGCGGCTCACCCCCAGCATAGCTCGCTCTCTGCGTAACCCGTCCCTAGCGCAGCTCACCCCCTGCGTAGCTTGACCCAGTGCAAGCCGACCCTAGCACAACCCGACCCCCTGCGCAACCCACTTGCCCATGATGGTTTGGTTTTATTTCCTTGGACTTGGCTTCTCTTTTGTGGATTGGAGTTTGAGATCTTGTTTCACCCAACACGACTGTCTTGACCCAACACGACCTGGCACGGTTTTCGGTGTTTTGCTTATGACTAGTACGCCTTTCGTGAATTCTGTGATTTATGATTCTAGTACTTTCTGATCTTCTTAGTAGTGACCCGATGGGGTGCGCTATTAACTTGTAACCTATGATTCATAATTAATCTTGGTACTGGATAACTTGATAGTGGCCCGTGGCGGCGCACTCCTGACTTGTAACTTGACTTGACTTGATGCTGTTGCGATGGCTAACTTGACTCATATAATCAACTCTGACTCCGTGGGTGTTCATTCTTGCTGCTTTATGCAATCCACTTATCTTGTCTTGTCTTGTCTTGCATCATGTCTAGGACGTGACTCTCTGTTTACCACGGTCAGGGATTCACACTGAATATGGATTAGGCTAATGATTAGATCAAACTATAGTTCATGGAGAATTTCCAGTCATAGGCGATCTCGTTATCTGGGCGCTTTAATGGATTTGTAGCCTGCCGACGAGTAGGGCACATTTCTAGCACACTGTCATGTGTTGCACCCTCTAAGTCACCTAAGGGTATATCGTCTCCTGGGCGATGTACCCAACCATACTCTCAACCCGCGGAAGGATAACTGGATAGTCTGCAGGGCTTGGGACTGAGAATTTCTCATTTGCATCTTGTTAGTAATTAGGCTTGTGACAACCTAGTTAGTTAAGTAGTAAGCCGTAGTATTTGCTTGGCCACTTGTGAATGGATGGAGTCCAGCCTGGTCTAAGTCTCGTCTAGTCCCTGTACCTGGTACTCCTGAACATGATTGTTTTACTTATGTTTAACAATAAATAGGTAGAGACATAGTGCTATTCAGGCGAAGGGTTACAACCCCGATCCTTGTTTGGTTTACGGGTTGTAACGTGGCTCCCGGAATGGTTCCACGTCCCTATTCGTTTATTGTCCTGTTGTACTCATTATTACTTGTACTTTTCTTCTATTTTCTTATGTTCTGATATGCTGGCTTTTGTTCTTATTTCGTGGCCTCATTGTGGCACTTGCTCTTTCTGGGGTTTGACCCAGCTGGTTTTGTGTGGCCAGATTTCGGAGCAGCACCCGAGGAACTACCGAACCTCCAGCCCAATGGTGGCGACTAGAAGGAATCCGGGCTACGAGTGGGTTTTCTATTGTTTCACTCACTACATTGTAAAATTATTCTTTTGGGGCGTTTAGCCGACGAGCACCTGTTAGCTCGATGCATATTTACTTACTGTCTGCCTACGGGCTGTAAACATGATAAACAAATCCTAGGGTTGATCATGTATGACTTAACTCTTGCTAGTCCTCGTATTTTGTATGACTAGCTTCATGATCAGCTGAATATGTAATATTTGGGATGCCTTTTATTGTATATTTGGTGGTCTAACATCTTGTAACTATATTACTTGCTTGAGATTGAGATAATAGGCTTGACCTTAAGAGACCATTGGCTTATAGTAAGCCCTCATATCTAAACAGCCGTGACCGTATAGCGAGGTGGATTCCATTTCAATATACGTAGCTGGCTATGTACGCCCCCGCTCTCCAGTATTCTGGTTCTGGGGCGTCACATGGTTTAAGTGGTGGCCCATACAGGTCTTGGCATTCAAGAATGTGAGGGTTTACCTAATAGATGTCTCAATCAGTGTTTGCCCTTGATCTCTGCTCGTATCTTCAAATCCCTGAGAATCTTGACCTGATCATATGTTTGTATCGTTGATCTGTCCTGGTCCTTCCTTATTGTTTCGTATGTCGTCTTCTTCAGCGGCATTGTTTCTGGACCTGCCGATCAACAAGGCGGAGCAACTCCCGTGGACCAGCCACAACCTGGAGATCAAGCCCAGCATTCAGGAGTGGCCTCCAGAGTCGTGCCTACCGGAGGAGAACCACCAATTCAGCCCGTCCAGCCTGCAGAGCCTGATGATGGCACTTTGGTGGGTCTCATCAGGTCCCTATTAGCTTCCCATGATCATCACGGAGATGCCTTGCACCAGGCGGTGGCAGACGCTTTGACCAGAGGAGGTCATCAGGGTAACAGCGCGGCCAACAGCTTCAAGCGCTTGAACCCTCCATTCTTTGACGGTAGCAAAGATGCGATTGCCGCGGACGCTTGGCTTCAGGATACCGAGGTGGTTCTGGAAGTAGCTAGGACACCTGAGAATGAGAAGGTGGCGGTGGTATGCCTGCAGTTGCTGGACTTAGCTCGCAGTTGGTGGACGGCACAGGCCGTGAGATTAGCGGCGCCAGTTACTTGGGCGGTGTTTTGAGAAAGATTCCAGACGAAATATTTCGATGCTGTAGCTCGGTACGACCTGCAGACGAGGTTTACCAACTTGAAGCAAGGAGGCATGACGGTCGACGGTTATACATCTGAGTTCTCTAGACTCAGTAGGTTTGCCCCCACCTTGGTGGCAACCGAGTTTGATAGGGCCCAGCGGTTCCAACAGGGGCTGTATTTGGAGATCTTGTTGGCAGTTGAGCAGTTCGAGCACCAGACGTTCGATGTAGTATTAAGGGCAGCCAGTAGGCACGAGTACACCTCCCAGAGGATCGTAGATAGGATCGGAGGTAGAAAGCGGTCCCACATAGATACACCAATCATCAGCTCCAGCCCCGACAGCAAGGGGTTTGACCATTGGAACTCCGAGGCGGGCGGCCTCAGTAACGTCGGTTCAGCATTCAACCCCGACGTACCCGCAACAGCAGAAGCAGAAGCAGACTTTCGCGATGGGATGTTCTCATTGCGGGAAGCCAGGCCACATAGTAGTAGATTATTGCAGGGCGCAGGGATTGTGCCTGGCTTGTGGAGCGGCAGATCACAAGATAAGAGCCTGCCCGAATAGGGGTAGTTCGTCCTCTTCCAACCTAACCAGTCCGTTGGTTAGGGGACCAGCACCTATGCAGCAGCAGCAGTACCCGAGGCCATTGTTGCCTCAGGCCCAGGCGTTTCAACAGCAGAACCAGTAGCAGTACACTCAAGCCCAAGTACAGAGCAGGCAGAGAGGTTTCCAGCAGAGGGGACCCGCAGCTAGAGGACAAGGTCAGGCAATGATGATGACTATGGAAGAAGAGGTTGTACCGGGTGAGGTAGTGGCAGGTACTATTCTCGTCATCTCCTCTCCAACATCGGTATTATTTGATTGGTGCATCGCATTCATTTATGTCTGTACGATTCGCGACACGGATAGGATTGGAGCCCGAGTCATTATCAGTGAGGCTCAATATACTTACTGGTAATGGTCTTATGGGAGTAGATCGAGTATTTTCCTCGTGTCGGATCGTAGTTAGCGGTAGAGAGTTCTCCGCTAGATTTATAGAGTTCCCTATGGCAGACTATGATGTAGTCTTAGGCATGGATTGGTTGAGGAACCAGTATGCTAGGATAGACTGCCATGTTGGCAGGGTTGTCTTTAGTATTCCAGGCGAGCCAGAGTTTTCATTTTTCAGAGACACAGTGGAGCCATCTTCCCCAGTATTGTGGATGGCAGTAGCAGCGGTACAGTTACCCAGGATAGTTGAAGAGTTTCCAGATATCTTTCCATAAGAACTTCCAGGAATGCCGCCAGAGCGGAAGATCGAGTTCACTATAGACTTGATCTCCGGGACAGTACCAGTATCAGAGCGAGTCTACAGGATGGCGCCTTCAGAGTTGGAGATTTTGTATAAGATGATTGAAGAACTAAGGACCAAGGGATTCATTCATGCAAGTGGATCACCTTGGGGAGCCCCGATGCTTCTTGTAAAAAAGAAGGATGGTACATCCAGGTTATGTGTAGATTATCGTACCTTGAACTCAGTGACAATCAAGAACAGATACCCTCTTCCGAGGATTGATGACTTGTTTGATCAACTCAAAGGGGCTTCAGTGTTTTCGAAGATAGACTTGCGGTCAGGATACCACCAGATCAGAGTCAGAGAGCAGGACATCCCGAAGACAGCTTTCCGATCAAGATATAGGCATTGGGAGTTTTTTGTTATGCCATTCGGAGCAACCAATGTGCCAGCCGTATTCATGGACCTCATGAATCGTATCTTTATGCCTTACTTGGATCAGTTCGTGATCGTGTTCCTAGATGACATCCTGGTCTACAGCAAGAGCGAAGCAGAGTACGAGCAACATCTCAGAATCGTCCTTCAGACGCTTAGAGAGCATCAGTTGTACGCCAAGTTTAGTAAATGCGAGTTCTGGCTCGATCACATTTCGTACTTGGGTCACATCATTACCCGAGGAGGAGTGGAAGTCGATCCCCAGAAGATTGTGGCTATCGAGACATGGCCAGTACCTAATTCAGTGGCAGAGGTTCGCAGCTTCCTTGGATTGGCCGGCTACTACCGGCAATTCATTTCAGATTTTGCAAGGATTTCGGCGCCGATGACCCAGTTGACCCGTAAGGATGTGCAGTTTGCTTGGACAGCAGAGTGTCAGGAATCATTTGAGAAATTGAAGCAAGGTTTGATAACGGCTCCCATTCTTACGCTTCCAGATGGGACCGGAGGATTCTCAGTTTATTGTGATGCTTCGGGCAGAGGTTTAGGATGTGTTCTGATGCAGCACGAAAGGTAATAGCTTATGCATCACGTCAACTTCGTGATCATGAGAAGAATTACCCGACCCATGACATGGAACTGGCAGTAGTAGTGTTTGCACTTAAGTTGTGGAGGCACTACTTGTACGGAGATAGGATGGAGATCTTCACCGACCACAAGAGCCTGAAGTATGTTTTCACCCAGAAGGACCTTAACATGCGGCCAAGAAGATGGCTCGAGCAACTGGTGGACTATGATGTAGATTTGTAGTATCATCCAGGGAAGGCCAACGTTGTAGCAGATGCGTTGAGCAGGAGAGCCGGAGTTTATTTTCTAATGGCGCAACCAGAGTTATTGGCAGATCTTCAGAAGATGGGAATTAAAGTGGTTCTTCCTACCAATGTGGCGCTGATGGCCAGTCTACAGGTTCAGTCCAGCATAGTTGAGAGGATCCGGATGGCGCAGTCTACAGATTCCAAGATTCAGCGACTCAGAGCAGAGTGTGAGGCAGAAAGAAGGCCAGAGTTGTGCATTCATGAAGATGGTACACTTCGGCACGGCACTCGTGTTTGTGTACCCAGTGGAGATATCAGACATAAGGTCATGGTAGAAGCTCACAGTTCACAGTATTCTATTCATCCTGGTGGTACGAAGATGTACCGTGATATCCGTCAGCACTTCTGGTGGAATGGCATGAAGAGGGAGATAGCCCGGTTTGTCTCTCAGTGTTTGGTTTGCCAGCAGGTTAAAGCTGAACATCAGAGGCCCGTTAGACTTTTTCAGCCCTTGCCAATTCCAGAATGGAAGTGGGAGCATATGACCATGGATTTTGTGACTGGATTGCCTAGATCCCCGGCTGGTCAAGATGCTATTTGGGTTATAGTTGACAGGCTCACGAAAGTGGCTCACTTCCTTCAGTTCAGAGTTGGTCAGTCGACGGCTCAGCTAGCAGAAATGTACCTCAGGCAAATTGTCAGGCTTTATGGTGTGCCCATCAGTATCACCTCGGACAGGGATTTAAGATTCACATCACACTTTTGGCGTAGCCAGCAAGAGAGTTTGGGAACTCACCTTCAGTTTAGCTCATCTTATTACCCGCAGACAGATGGTCAGTCAGAGCGTACAATCCAGACTCTTGAAGATATATTGAGATCTTGTACCTTTGACTTTAGTAGTTCATGGGAGGATCACCTGCACCTGGTGGAATTCTCCTACAATAATAGTTACCAGGCCAGTATTCAGATAGCTCCGTTCGAGGCACTGTATGGTAGGAAGTGCAGATCCCCGTTAGCCTGGGATGATGTTGGAGAGAGGCAGATGCTTGGTCCAAAAATGATTGCCCAGACAGTTGAAGTGGTCAGAAGGATCAGAGATCATCTTCGTGTGGCCCAAGATCGCCAGCGCCATTGGGCCGATGCACATCGACGTACCTTAGAGTTTGCTATCGGCGACCATGTATTCCTTAGGATCTCGCCTAACCGCGGCGTCATTCGTTTTGGCGTACGGAGAAAGCTTAGTCCTAGGTATATAGGGTCGTTCGATATCCTGGAGCGAGTATGAGATGTATCCTATCATCTCGCTCTTCCGTCGTCGCTAAGTGAGGTACATGATGTATTCCATGTGTCCCAATTACGACGGTACATCCCGGACCCGAGCCATATCCTGGACCATTCGGAACTGGTTGTTGGTACTAACCTTTCGTATGAGGAGAGGCCCGTGTCTATATTGGACCGGAGAGAAAAGTTACTCAAGAACAAGACTAATAGCTTAGTCCGTGTTGCTTGGGGTCATCACTCTCTAGGTGAGTCAACATGGGAGCGTGAGGACGACATCCGATCGCGATATCCCGACTTGTTTGACTCGTAAGGTATAATGTCTTCTTTATGCCTTATGCTTTCCATCCCTTGCTTGCATGTGTGATTGCTTGATTGTTTGCTTAGTGTAGCTTAATTGTGGATAGTATAGCGGGCCCTTACATCTCTAAGCATCTTAATTTAAATTCCGAGGACGGAATTCTTTTAAGGTGGGTAGAGTTGTAATGCCCGTATTTCGGAATACGTATTTTAATTAGGCTTATATGTATTTCGGATCTATATTTTATTTTCCTGGAATTTGGCCTGTAATTGTATTTTGGCTCGACTTGCGGATTTTGGTTTTCTCGTAAAATGGGTTTTTGGACCTGGCGTAGTTTTATTTTGTGGAGAAGGAATTGGTTGGCTTGGTTTGATTTAGTATGCATTGGACCACACTTAGCTAACCTCCACCCTCAACACAACATACCCTCCCTCATTAAAACCCCACCTAACTTTCTCTCTCCTCATAACTTCTATTAATTTCTTCATCTTCTTCTTCCTTCCTCCACCAACACCATAGGCAAGTGCACCTTGCCACCAAATAAGCACCCTATTTTATTTGTCCATTAGCTAGATTAGGCCATGGTGAACAATATTAGAACTTGGAATTTTGTGATTTGGAGCTTCCATTTTTCTAGAACTAAGTTTTAACCATTTTCAGATTTTTTTGGTTTTGATCTATTAAACTTAGATTTTTCCTTGTTTTGAGGCTTCCATGTGGAAGAGAATTCAATTTTACACAAGATAGAACTTTGAAAATCCAAATTTGGTTTTGTTTTGGCTAAGATATGAGAATTGGAATATTGGTGTTCTTAGGGTCTTCCTCTCGGCTTGGTGGAGAAGATGACCCTCGGCCAGCGCTCTTTAGCGCAAGGCCGAACCGCGCTAACTCCTCGGCCAGCGCATTACGCTGGGCTGACCCGCGCTGGAGCTCTTTAGCTCCAGCGCCTTCTGACTTCTCAGCGCACTTGACCGCTGTGCAACCCGACTTCTCAGTGCACTTGACCGCTGCGCAACCCGACTTCTCAGCGCACTTGACCGCTGCGTAACCCGACTTCTTAGTGCACTTGACCGCTGCGCAACCCGACTTCTCAGCGCACTTGACCGCTGCGTAACCCGACTTCTCAGCGCACTTGACCTCAGCGCAACCCGACTCCCAGCGCGGCGTGGCTCCAGCGAAACCCAATCCTAGTGCGGCTCACCCCCTGCGCAGCTCGCTCTCAGCGCAACCCGTCCCTAGTGCAGCTTACCCCCTGCGCAGCTTGACCCAGCGCAAGCCGACCTTAGCGCAACCCGACCCCCTGCGCAACCCACTTGCCCATGATGGTTTGGTTTTATTTCCTTGGACTTGGCTTCTCTTTTGTGGATTGGAGTTTGAGATCTTGTTTGACCCAATACGACTGTCTTGACCCAACACGACCTGGCACGGTTTTTAGTGTTTTGCTTATGACTAGTACGCTTTTCGTGAATTCTGTGATTTATGATTCTAGTACTTTCTGATCTTCTTAGTAGTGACCCGATGGGATGCGCTATTAACTTGTAACCTGTGATTCATAATTAATCTTGGTACTGGATAACTTGATAGTGGCCCATGGCGGTGCACTCCTGACTTGTAACTTAACTTGACTTGATGCTGTTGCGATGGCTAACTTGACTCATATAATCAACTCTGACTCCGTGGGTGTTCATTCTTGCTGCTTTATGCAATCCACTTGTCTTGTCTTGTCTTGTCTTGTATCATGTCTAGGACGTGACTCCCTGGTTACCACGGTCAGGGATTCACACTGAATATGGATTAGGCTAATGATTAGATCAAACTATAGTTCATGGAGAATTTCCAGTCACAGGCGATCTCGTTATCTGGGCACTTTAATGGATTTGTAGCCTGCCGACGAGTAGGGCACATTTCCAGCACACTGTCATGTGTTGCACCCTCTAAGTCACCTAAGGGTATATCGTCTCCTGGGCGATGTACCCAACCATACTCTCAACCCGCGGAAGGAAAACTGGATAGTCTGCAGGGCTTGGGACTAGGAATTTCTCATTTGCATCTTGTTAGTAATTAGGCTTGTGACAACCTAGTTAGTTAAGTAGTAAGCCGTAGTATTTGCTTGGCCGCTTGTGAATGGATGGTGTCCAGCCTGGTCTATGTTTCGTCTAGTCCCTGTACCTGGTACTTCTGAACATGATTGTTTTACTTATCTTTAACAATAAATGGGTAGAGACATAGTGCTATTCAGGCGAAGGGTTACAACCCCGGTCCTTGTTTGGTTTAAGGGTTGTAACCTGGCTTCCGAAATGGTTCCACGTCCCTAGTCGTTTATTGTCCTATTGTACTCTTTAATACTTGTACTTTTCTTCTATTTTCTTATGTTCTGATATGCTGGCTTTTGTTCTTATTTCGTGGCCTCCTTGTGGCACTTGCTCTTTCTGGGGTTTGACCCAGCTGGTTTTGTGTGGCCAGATTTCGGAGCAGCACCCGAGGATCTACCGAACCTCCAGCCCAATGGTGGCGACTAGAAGGAACCCGGGCTACGAGTGGGTTTTCTATTTTGTTTCACTCACTACATTATAAAATTATTCTTTTAGGGCGTTTAGCCGACGAGCACCTGTTAGCTCGATGCATATTTACTTACTGTCTGCCTAGGGGCTGTAAACATGATTAACAAATCCTAGGGTTGATCATGTATGACTTAACTCTTGCTAGTCCTCGTATTTTGTATGACTAGCTTCATGATCAGCTGAATATGTAATATTTGGGACGCCTTTTATTGTATATTTGGTGGTCTAACATCTTGTAACTATATTACTTGCTTGAGATTGAGACAATAGGCTTGACCTTAAGAGACCGTTGGCTTGTAGTAAACCCTCATATCTAGACAGCCGTGACCGTATAACGAGGTGGATTCCATTTCAATATACGTAGCTGGCTATGTACGCACCCGCTCTCCAGTATTCTGGTTCTGGGGCGACACAATAACCAACTCTACATAATAAGAAAATGAAAGTACGTCTCTCTCAATCATCTTCAGAATAATCATCTTGTTCGTCTTCCTCGACCTCATCTTCCTCATCATCTTCACTTTCATCTTCGCCTTCGTCGGCTTCGTCTTTCTCTTTAGATAATTCTACATCTTTTACATTATGTGTCGTATAATGCGTAACTTCTGTGGAGTCCACATCAACAATATTGGTTACAAGAGGTAGCTCATCCTCCTGATAAGCTTTTTCGTCAACATCAAAAGTATCTCTAGCTTTAGTCTTGCATACTGCCCACGTCAGACTTCGTTGCTCCCTGTCTCGGATAAGCTGTGAAGTACACGAGCTGAGCTTGAGTTGCTAGGACAAATGGTTCGTAGCCTTGATATCTACGCTTGTAGTTTATATCCACAAGACCATGCTTGTCAATTTTCCAACCTTGATTTTCAGTCAGATCGAACTATTCACACTTGAACAACACGACCTTTGCAGGTTCTCTGTCATAATTATACGTCAACTCTACAATCTCTCGTAAGATGCCAAAGAAATCATTTCCTGGATCGACGTCTTTGTAGTTCGAAGATTTGATACACAAACAACTGTTTTTCGTGGAATCAAGATCCAGGAAGCTGTCTTTGATCGGAGCATTTGTCGACTTGAACCGAAAGCCATTGACACAGTAACTTGGCCATATTTTAACAAAAGTAATTGGTCCCTTGGCAAGAGTTCTAATTAATTCAATCTCGGGTGAAATTAGACGATCGACCAGAATACCAAAGAAGAGATAGTAAGTTATTTATTGTGCAGTTGCATTAAAAGAGGCCAGTAATTACTGGGGTGCTTACATATTCGCTCAACCAAAAAGGAAAATGACGTCTCATTTCTTGTTCTAATGTTTCGTCTGTTAGGTAGGGTCTAACCGACCTCAACTCATCATTATATGTGCTAAAAAATAATAAAAAAATCGCCGATTAGTACAATAATATTAGCTCATACTATTACATTGAGATGACGTAAACTCATCATTAATTACTTACCCTCTAGTTTCTCCACTTCATCCTCGTCGTAATTGAGTAATACATACAACTGAGCAGCCCTTAGCTCTTCATCATTCAAATATCTCTTCTTCATTTTCTCCGAAGGCTTTTCGGACGCATTGAATACTTTCAGTATTCCATCATTAGATTCTTGATAACCGTCGTCGTTTCTCGGAGCCCTCGTTCTATTCATAGCAACATGAGTTTTGAAATACGTCGAGCAGAAGTTTGTAATCTTCTCGAGAATATAGGCTTCACAAATAGAACCCTCGACCCGAGCCTTGTTTTTCACCTTCCTCTTTAGGTGGTTCAAATGCCGCTCAAACGGGTACATCCACCGATAACCAATGGGCCCACCAACACGTGCCTCGTAGAAAAGATGAATTGGCAAATGATCCATGGAGTCGAAGAATCCAGGAGGAAATACCTTCTCGAGCTTGCACAGTTGCCGTAATATCGTTCTCCTGCTTTTCTAGACGATCGACGAGCAACTTACTAGAACAAAGATCTCTGAAGAATATGCTAAGTTCGGTCAATGGATTCCAAACAACCGGGGGTAAGAATTCCCGAAATGCAATCGGAATTAACCTCTCCATGAATACGTGACAATCATGGCTCTTCATACCTGTCAGTTTGTTCTCCTTGAGGTCGACGCATCTTCTCAAGTTCGAAACATACCCGTCTGGAAATTTCAGACCGTGAATCCACCTACAAAGTCTCACTTTATCTTCCTTCTCCAGTGAGAAAATTGCCTTAGGCTGCTTCAACTTCCCATTCCCATCCTCTATCAAATGCAACGCAAGACGTCTACATATTTCTTCCAAGTCCAATCTAGCATTTGGATTGTCTTTCGTCTTCTCCTTTACGTCCATTACAGTATTAATTATGTTGTCAAACACATTCTTCTCGATATGCATGACATCGAGGTTATGTCTAATCAGATTGGTGCTCCAATATGGTAGATCCCAGAATATACTCCTCTTCGTCCAGTTATGAGTGCGACCAAATCTGTCACACTTGTAGCCCGTAGCAGGCTCTTCAATAGCTCTTGGTAAATCTTTTACCTGTTCCCATATCGTGTATCCGGGCCACCTTGGCGGGGGATTAGCCTTCTCCACAACGCCAGCACGAAAAGCATTCCTGTTCCTCCGATAGGATGATCCTTCGGCAGGAATTGTCGATGACAATCGAAGAAGCACGGTTTGCCTCCGTGTTTCAAACGGAAAGCATTAGTGCGGTCCATACAATACGAACATGAAAGACGACCATGCGTGCTCCATCCATATAACATACCATAGGCCGAAAAGTCGTTGATGGTCCACATAAGTGCTGCCCGCATCTGAAAATTTTATTTTCTAGATACATCGTACGTGTTGGAACCTACTTCCCATAGCTGATTCAACTCATCAATCAATGGCTGTAAATACATCGATGTTCCTTTTTGGATTGTTCGAACCTGGGATAATAACAGTGATGAACATATACGGAGTCTTCATACACATCTAAGGCGGTAGATTGTACGTAGTGACGATCACAGGCCAACACGAATACTGGGATCCCGAAAGTCCGAATGGGGTAAAACCGTCGGAGCAGAGACCCAATCTGATATTATACGGATCAGAAGCAAAATCTGGATACTCTCGATCAAAGTGTTTCTATGCTTCTCCATCAGATGGGTGATCCAACACTCCTTCGAACTGTTTCCGCTTATGCCAACTCATGTTTTCTACAGTTTTCTTCACCATAAACAATCGCTACAACCGCGACGTCAACAAGTAGTGCATCGAATCGATAGACTTTCTGGCACCGACAGACTTTCCTCTACCACTGCCCTTGTAGCGATCGTAACCACAAAATCTGCAGGCGTCTTCATCCTTATCGTCTTTGTAGTACAACATGCACCCGTTGTGACATGCATCAATTTTCTCGTATCCCATCCAGAGCGATCTCACCATCCTCTTAGACCGGAAGAAGTCTTTAAGCAACATAGCACCCTCAGGCAATATTTCTATAAGCAACTCCATAAGACGGTTGTAGCAATCTTGCGACATGTTAAAATTGGAGTTGATGCTCAACAATCTTGTAACCACCTCCAACGGTGAATGATCCTCACAACCAGGATATAATGGAGTCTTTGGATTCTCCAGCAACTCCATGAACTATGCAGCATCGACGTTCATTGCCTCCTCAGGTGCATCATGATCGTCCGGATCGAAACTAGGCCCCGCCGCATCAAAAATCATGTTCACCAACCCATCGTTGTAAGCAGTATTGTTGTGGACATCCACATAAGGCTCATACTCCGATGCTAAAGACACAAGTTCTCCGTACGCGCTCCACTGATAGTAATTTGGCGTGAAACCCTTTGAGTATAAATGATACGTGACTTCCACTTCTGGATGATATTTCAAGTTGCGACATCTCACACATGGGCACTTAATTTTGGTACCGTCTATGTACTAAGGGAACGCCTTGGCAAACTGCAGGAACTGCTGTACACCCTCTATGAATTCATCCCGCACACCGTACGTGTCATCAGGATGACGGTTGTACATCCACGAACGATTCCGTAAGTAGTAATTCATATCCATATCCAATTGAGGATAATTCTGTAAGATAGATACATGCACATTGCAGTCAGTGAATGAATGTTAAGGCAATTTAGATATGGGTGTGCAACATAAACTGTTCATTCATTCCACATATTACAAACAAAGAATTTGAAAGAAGAAACAAAAACAACTGTGTTGGGACTAAAACAACTGTCTTGTGTCAAAGTGTCGTATCCGATAGACCGATACTAATCCGATACGGTCGATACTAAGTACATACGGTCGAGGTATAATTGTACTTGTAGGGGTACCCGACACTAAGTACATACGGCCGATACTAATCCGATACGGTCGATACTAATCCGATACCGATTCTGATACTCATTCCAACTGTCCAATATCGACCCGTTGGGTCTACAAGAGTTACTTCACCCAGTTTGTCAGTAAAGGTAAAACTTTTTAAATTAATATGCAATATCGACCCTTTGGCCTGTGCTTAAGCAGTATTCTAACACAAACTATCTATCCTAACTAATAAATTAATATCCTACTTTAACATCTACTAACTCTCATATTCCTTCTAACATAAACTAATATCCAAATCTAAACTAACCCTTTAACTGAAACTAATATCTAAACAATGCTAATCATGAACAAACACCCTAACCTGGAAGTCCACACTGCTCAAGCACAGGCCAAAGGCCAAGTTATAAGGCAAAATGTAGGCAACTGCCTGTAGCTACAAGGCAAAACCAAATGTTGACGGTATATATACCGTCAACATTTAAAAAGTTTACTTGTCTTGACAAAATAAGTGAAGTAACTCTTATAGACCGAAAGAATACTCTATACACTCTATGTAATACGATATACCAATCATACCTGCACTTCTAGGATACTCTATACACTGTAGTAATGAATTGCCCTTACTAATGTAACGACCATAGTTCGTATTACGTATTTTGGAATACGTGTATGTATTTTAATTCATGGCATGTCTCATTGCAAGGTTCATTTTGGTATTTCATTGCTTGGTTCGGTTTGGTTCAATTTTGTTGCATATGGACCAACACCCACCCCTCTATTCTTTTATAAGCCACCTAAACACTCTCTCTCTTCAATTAATCCTCATTACTCTTTTTCTTCCTCACCATTACTCTCCACCTACCAGAGAGAGGGCTTAGGCAAGTGCAACTTGCTTCATGGAGGAACTCAAGTTTTATTGTTCCATTGTCTTCTCCACGAGATTCTAAGACACTGTAATACTTAGCATTTTTAATTTCCATGGTTCAATTTGTGTAGATCTAAGCTTGTTGCATTTTTGGATTTCTTGGGTTTTGATCTATCTAACCTTGTTATGTTCAAGTTTTGATGGTTCCATGTTGTAGGAAATTTCTTTCTGCCCCATTTTGACCTATAGAAGTCTGGATTCTGACCCTAAATAAAGGTTTAGTAGAGCTTGGAAGCTATGGATTCCATGGTTCCTCTTCTCAGAAAAATGAAAAAGAAGAACAGTGCTGGCCGCATGGCTTTTCATGCGGCAAGTTTCCCCTGACCGTATGGCAGTCTTAGCCGTATGGCAGTTTCGACCGCATAGGTGGTTCTGGCCGCATGGCTTGGTTGGCCTTGGCCGCATAGCTATCTTTGGCTAATTGCCGCATGCGCCCCGTTCCATTCCAGTCGCATGCGCCCCATTCTCCCAGCCGTATGAACCCGCATTTTTCAGCCGCATGAACCCGCATTTTTCAGCCGCATGAACTCTTGGGATTTCCCGAGCTGCATGAACCCATTTCCCTACTGCTGTATATGCTCGCTTCCTTCAGCCGCATGAACCCATTTGTCCCTGGCCGCATGAGCCATTCCCTTCCTAGTCGTATAGGCGCTCATTACCGCATGTGCCCCGTTCCCTTCCAGCCGCATGCGCCCCGTTCTTCCAGCCGCATGAGCCCGCATCCTCCAGCCACATGCACCCTATTTCCCTCCAGCCGCAGGAGCCCTTTCCTTTCCTAGCCGCATGAGCTTGTTTCCTTTAGCCGCATGGCTCTTTCCATAGTCCTTGTCCTCTTTTATTATTATATTATTATTATTATTATTATTATATTGGAATGTTACAATTATGCTCATGTTTCTTGACCCTCTGTGTAGCTTGGGTCCCTTGATAGAATGCTTGTACCATATAAATTCTGCACATGATCCATGAACACGATAGTGGCCCGCCGTGGCACACTCTTGATAAGTGAACCTGACATGATATACCTTGATATGCTGTTGCGACAGCTAGCTCGACATGACAAGAATGATTGACCTGGACACCATGGACGATTGTGTTTGTACAAATGAACCAGTATTGTCTTGCATCATGTCTAGGATAGGGACCCCTGAATACCACGGTCAGGGGTACCTATTGAAATTGACTAAGGCTAATAACTAGAAAATCCAGTAGTCATGGAGAGAATTTCCTAGCTACAGGCAATCCCGTTATCTGGGTGCCCCATCATGGGATTTGTAGCCTACCGTCGAGTAGGGCACATTTCCAGCACACTGTCATGTGTTGCACCCACCAAGCTACTTAAGGGTACATGTATTTCTTGGACGATGTACCCACATGAATTTAATCCCTAATTTGCGTCTGGATAACCTGGATGGTCTGCAGGGCTTGTGGCTGTTGGAATAATCTTATTGCATCTTGCTAGTAACTAGGCCTGTGATAACCCTAGTTAGTTAAAGTATCAAGCCGTACTTGTTTGCTTGGCCGTGAATGTTGAATGGAGTCTAAGTCTTGTCCTGTTCCGGTACCTTGTTACTTCAATAACATGATTATTTATACTTGCCTTAACAATAATGAATAGGGGCCAAGTTCTGTTCAGGCGAAGGGTTACAACCCCGGAGCAGTTCTGTGTCCTCTCTTCGTTTATTGTCTTATTGCACCCCACGTCATGCTCGTCATGTTTAACTTTACCAACAAGAATTTGAGGCGGGTTTTTATTCAGGTAAAGGGTTACAACCCCGGTCCTTATTTGGTTTAAGGGTTGCGACCTGGCTACCTGAATGGTTTCCTCGTACTCAATTCACTGTTGTTGGCTCTGTTATTATCAGTTTTCTTTATATATAATCATCTTTAATATCCATTTATTATATGCTGTTTTAGTTCCTAAGTGAAGCCTCCTTTGTGGCACTTGCTCTTCTGGGGTCTGACCCAGCTGGTTTTGTATGGCCAGATATCGGAGCAGCTCCAGAGGATCTACCTATCTTCCAGCCAGATGGTGACCACCAGGCATAACCCTGGCAACGAGTGGGTTCCTTTTGTTCTTCCACTTTATTGTATAAATATTCTTTTGAGACGTTTAGTCGGCGAGCACGTATTAGCTCGTATTGCACCTTTATTTACTGTCTGCCTACGGGCTGTAACATGATTGACAAATCCTAGGGTTGATTATGTATGACTGAAACTCTTGCTAGTCTTGACATTTTGTACGACTAGCTTCATGATCATCCAAATATGTAATGTATGGGACGCCTTACTATTGTATATTTGGTGCTCTGACATCTTCTAACAGTTATCGCTTGTTTGAGATTGAGACAATAGGCTTGTTCATGACCATAAGAGACTGATGGCTTGTAGTTAAACCCTCATGCATCTAGACAGCCGTGACCGTATAGCGAGGTGGATTGCACTTCAATATACGTAGCTGGCTATATTCGCCCACGCTCTCTAGTATTCTGGTTCTGGGGCGTTACATGGTTTATGTGGTAGCCCATGCAGGTCTTGTAAATCAAGATATGTGAGGGTTTACCGAATAGATGTCTCAATCTGTAATGCCTGTGTTCGTATTACGTATTTTGGAAATACATGTACGTATTTTCTTGTATTGTTCCTTGTTTAGTTTTTTTGGCTTGGTTTAAACTCTCGGTTTGGGTTGGCTTGGCTTGGCCGGCTGGTTGCTTGGTCCATCATGGACCAAGGTGAACCCCCTACCTACCACCAACCCATGATATTTATTTCCCCACCAACCTTCTCTCTCCTCCATAACTCTCATTTATTTCTTCTTCTTCTTCTTCTTCCTTCCTCCCCACAACTCCCCAACCCTTAGGCAAGTGCAACTTGCTTCCACAAGAGAACTCATTTTTATGGTTCCATTAGCTTCTTCTCATGATTCTAAGACACATTAGAACTTGTCATTTTCCGTTTTGAGGCTTGATTCTTGTAGATCTAGAGTTTTGCTACTTTCGGATTTTTGGTGGTTTTGATCTATTAAACTTCCTTGTTTTCAAGTTTTGATGGTTCCATGTTTTAGAGAATTTTATTCTACCCAATTTTGATCTTTGGAAAGTTGGATTCGGACTTGTTTTGACCAAGTTATGAGCATTTAGAATTTTGGGTTCCATCCTTGGAGTTCTTGCAGTTCTTGCTGTTCTTGCCCTCTGGAGAAGACTGTGAACAGTGAGCCAGCTTTTTTAGCTTATGTCGCTGAGTCGTACGCTGCTCTTTAGCGAGCGTAAGCTAGCCTTCGTACGCTGCTGTTTAGCGAGCGTACGCTAGCCTTCGTACGCTGCTCTTTAGCGAGCGTAAGCTAGCCTTCGTACGCTGCTCTTTAGTGAGCGTACGCTGACCTTGATACGCTGCCTGTTGGCAGCATGTCTTGAGCGTACGCTAGCTTGAGCGTACGCGTGCCTTGGTACGCTAGCTTGAGCGTACGCTGACCTGTAGCTCGAGCGTGCCCTTGTGTACGCTGACCCTTGCGTACGCTTCCCATTGGAAGTGTATGGAACCTTTGGTACGCTGGCTTGAGCGTACGCTAGCCTCTCTTGTCACCCTGGTTCAACCCGAGAGCTTTGTGACCCCCATACGCTGCCCTTTGGAAGCGTATGCTTACCTGAGCGTATGCCTACCTGAACGTATGGCCTTTGGCAGACTTGATCTTATATTAGCTTGTCAGTTTGGTTTTATTTTCTTATCCTGGATTTATAGCCATGTATATTGATATTTTATTAGATATTTAACGTCCATTTTATATCCTTACGCCTTTTGACCTGAACTTGATAATTCCCAAAATTACTTGATATGTTTAGAAATGATACATGAGCCTGACACGATAGTGACCCGTAGTGGTGCACTCCTGACATAATGACCTGACATGACCTGATAGTGGCCCGTCGTGGCGCACTCCTGACAAGTACACTTAACATGATTAACCTGATATGTTATCTCTTGATAAGCTGTTGCGACGGCTACCTGACATGACATGACTTGACAAGAATGAACATCCTGGACACCGTGGGTGATTGTGCTTGTATAAATAAACCAGTCCTGTCTTGCATCATGTCTAGGATGGGACTCCTGAGTACCACGGTCAGGAGTACCAACTAAAATGGACTAAGGTTAAAAACTAGATTAATACATTAGTCATGAAGAGATCTCCCAGCTACAGGCAATCCCGTTACCTGGGCGCGCTTGGGATCTATAGCCTGCCGTCGAGTAGGGCACATTTCCAGCACACTGTCATGTGTTGCATCCTTCAAGCTACTTAAGGGTACATACGTTTCCTGGACGATGTACCCACCTGAATTCAACCCTAATCTTTCGACCTGGGTAACCTGGATGGTCTGCAGGGCTTGTGGCTGTGGAATAATCTCACTGCATCTTGTTAGTAATTAGGCTTGTGACAACCCTAGTTAGTTAAAGTATCAAGCCGTAGTTCTTGCTTGGCCGTGAAATGATTGGGTGGAGTCTAACAAGTCTAGTCTTGCCCTAATCTTGTTCCAGACTGTTACATGACCAGCATGCTTGTATTTATTTTCTCGATAAATGGTGAGAAGCCAAGCTCCGTTCAGACGAAGGGTTACAATCCCGGTCCTTGTTTGGTTTACGGGTTGTAACCTGGCTATCTGAATAGTTCCATGGTTATCTCGTCGTATATCATCCTGATATGTTTTCTTTTATTCCAGTCCTTATTTTATTTATATTTATATCTTGTGCTGATTGCTGGTTTTAGTTCTTAAGTGAAGCCTCCTTTGTGGCACTTGCTCTTTCTGGGGTCTGACCCAGCTGGTTTTGTGTGGCCAGATTTCGGAGCAGCTCCGGAGGATCTACCGACCTTCCAGCCAGATGGTGGCCACTAGACGGAACCCTGGCAACGAGTGGGTTATTTTTGGCTCTCCCACTCTATTGTAAAAATTATTCTTTTGAGGCGTTTAGCCGACGAGCACCTGTTTAGCTCGATTGCACTTTTACTTACTGTCTGCCTACGGGCTGTAACATGATTGACAAATCCTAGGGTTGATCACGTATGACTAAACTCCTGCTAGTCCTGACATTTTGTAACGACTAGCTTCATGATCAGCTGAATATGTAATATTTAGGACGCCTTATTATTGTATATTTAATGATCATACATCTTGTAACATTTACTTACTTGCTTGTGATTGAGACACTAGGCTTGTTCATGACCATAGGAGACTGTTGGCTTGTAGTAAACCCTCATGTATCTAGACAGCCGTGACCGTATAGCGAGATGGAATCCATTTCATATACGTAGCTGGCTATGTCTGCCCCCGCTCTCCAGTATTCTGGTTCTGGGGCGTGACATGGTTTAAGTGGTGGCCCATGCAGGTCTTGTAAATCAAGATATGTGAGGGTTTACCGAATAGATGTCTCAATCAGTATTCGTCCTTGATCTCTGCTCATATCTTCTGAATCCCTGGATTCTTGTCCTGATCATATGCTTGTATCGTTGATCTGTCCTGGTCTTTCCTTATTGTTCTCTATGTCGTCTTCTTCAGCGACATTGTTCGTAGTCCTACCGACCAGCAAGGCGGAGCACCTCCCGCGGACCAGCAGCAACCTGGAGATCAAGCCCAGCATTCCGGAGTAGCCTCCAGAGTCGTACCTTCTGGCGGAGAGCCACCAGTCCAGCCAGTTCAACCTGTAGAACATGATGATGGCACATTAGTAGGACTCGTCAGGACCTTGATAGCTTCCCAAGACCGGCGTGGAGATGCCTTGCAACAGGCAGTGGCGGATGCTTTGACCAGAGGCGGTCATCCAGGGAACAGCACGGCAAACAGCTTCAAGCGCTTGAACCCTCCCTTCTTTGACGGTAGTGAAGATGCTATCGCGGCAGATGCATGGCTTCAGGACACAGAAGTGATTCTAGAAGCAGCCAAGACTCCAGAGAACGAGAAGGTGGCCGTGGTGCGCTTGCAGCTATTAGATCTTGCCCGCAGCTGGTAGGCAGCGCAGGCCGTTGGGTTTGCAGCACCCATTCCTTGGGCAGTATTCAGAGAGAGATTCCAGACCAAGTATTTCGATGTCGTGGCTCGGTATGATCTGCAGACCAGGTTCACCAATCTGAAGCAAGGAGGCAGGACGGTCGACGGATATGCGGTCGAGTTTTCCAGACTCAGTCGGTTTGCTCCCACCTTGGTGGCAACCGAGTATGATAGAGCCCAGCGATTCCAGCAGGGACTTCACCTGGATATTTTGTTAGCAGTCGAGCAGTTTGAGCATCAGACTTTTGATGCAGTCTTGAGAGCAGCCCGGAGGCATGAGTATACCTTCCAGAGGATCGTGGATAGGACCGGGGGTCGGAAGAGATCTCACGGCCAGATGAATCAGTCTTCAGCACCAGCCCCGGCAGCCAGGGCCTTGACTATTGGAGCTCCGAGGCGAGCAGCCTCAGTGACGTCGGTTCAGCATTCAACTCCGACGCACCCTCAGCAGCAGCAGAAGCAGAAGCAGTCTTCCGCTGTGGGATGTTCTCATTGTGGGAAGCCAGGCCATGTGGTGGCAGAGTGTCGCAGGGCACAGGGATTGTGTCTGGTTTATGGAGCACCAGACCATAGGGTTGGATCCTGCCCGAACAGGGGTGGTTCATCATCATCCAACCTTTCTAGCTCTTCGGTGAGAGGACCAGCACCAGTCCAGCAGCAGCAACAATATCTATTGATGAGGCCCTTGCCGCCTCAGTCCCAGGCGTTTCAGCAGCAGAGCCCTCAGCAATATGTGCAAGCCCAGGCCTTGAGTCAGAATAGGCAGCGAGGAATTCAGCAGAGGGGACCAGCACCCCGAGGGCACGGTCAGGCTATGGTGATGACCGTGGAGGAAGGATTGGCACCAGGAGAGGTAGTGGCAGGTACTATTCTCGTCAACTCCTTTCCAGCTTCAGCTTTATTTGATTCTGGTGCATCGTATTCATTTATGTCTGCACGATTCGCGACGCGGGTAGGATTGGAGCCCGAGTCATTATCAGTGAGGCTCAATATACTTACTGGTAACGGACTTGTGGGAGTAGATAGAGTGTTTTCCTCGTGTCGGATCGTAGTTAGCGGTAGAGAATTCCCCGCTAGATTGATAGAATTCCCGATGGCCGATTATGATGTGGTCTTAGGGATGGATTGGTTGAGGAACCAGTATGCTAGGATAGACTGCCATATCGGCAGGGTTGTTTTTAGCATTCCAGGCGAGCCAGAGTTTTCCTTTTCCTGAGGTGAAGTTGAGCCTTCTCCTCCGATATTGCGGATGGCGGTAGCAGCAGTACAGTTGCCCAGGATAGTGGATGAGTTCCCAGATGTTTTCCAGAAGAGCTTCCTGGTATGCCTCCAGAGCGGGAGATCGAGTTCACTATAGACTTGATTCCCGGAACAGCCCCAGTGTCAGAGAGAGTCTACAGGATGGCGCCGTCAGAGTTGGAGATATTGTACAAGATGATTGAGGAACTTAGAACCAAGGGATTCATTCGTGCTAGTGGATCGCCTTGGGGAGCCCCGATGCTTCTTGTGAAAAAGAAGGATGGTACGTCCAGGTTATGTGTTGATTATCGTACCTTGAACTCAGTGACAATCAAGAACAGATACCCTCTCCCGAGGATAGATGACTTATTTGATCAACTCAAGGGGGCTTCAGTATTCTCGAAGATTGACTTGCGCTCAGGATATCACCAGATCAGGGTCAGAGAGCAGGACATCCCGAAGACAGCTTTTAGATCGAGATATGGGTATTGGGAGTTCCTTGTTATGCCTTTTGGAGCAACCAATGCGCCGGCAGTATTCATGGACCTCATGAATCGCATCTTCATGCCTTACTTGGATCAGTTTGTGATCGTGTTCTTGGATGACATTCTGGTCTACAGCAAGAGTGAGGTGGAGCATGAGCAACATCTTCGTGTGGTTCTTCAGATCCTCAGAGAGCACCAGTTATATGCCAAGTTCAGTAAATGCGAGTTCTGGCTCGATTGCATTTCGTACTTGGGTCATATCATCACTCGAGGAGGAGTAGAAGTAGATCCCCAGAAGGTTGTGGCTATTGAGTCATGGCCAGTGCCCAGCACAGTTGCAGAAGTTCGCAGTTTCCTTGGATTGGCCGGCTACTACCGGCGGTTCGTTTCGGATTTTGCTCAAATTTTAGCGCCATTGACGCAGTTGACCCGCAAGGATGCACAGTTTGCTTGGACAGCAGAGTGTCAGAGTTCTTTTGAGCAGTTGAAGCGAGGCCTGATAACAGCTCCCATTCTCACGCTTCCAGATGGGACCGGAGGATTCTCAGTGTACTGTGATGCTTCAGGCAGAGGTTTAGGATGTGTTCTGATGCAGCATGGGAAGGTAATAGCTTATGCGTCACGACAACTTCGTGATCATGAGAGAAATTACCCAACCCATGACTTGGAGCTGGCAGCAGTGGTGTTTGCACTTAAGTTGTGGAGGCACTATTTGTACGGAGATAGAGTGGAGATTTTCACCGACCACAAGAGCCTGAAGTATGTTTTTACCCAGAAGGATCTTAACATGCGTCAGAGGAGATGGCTGGAGCTTCTTGTGGATTATGATGTCAACCTACAGTATCATCCTGGGAAGGCCAATGTCGTAGCAGATGCATTGAGCAGGAGAGCCGGAGCTTATTTCCTAACAGCACAACCAGAGCTGTTAGCAGATCTTCAGAAGATGGGTATAGAAGTTGTTCTCCCTTCCAGTGTGGCATTGATGGCCAGTATGCAAGTTCAGTCCACTATAGTCGAGAGGATCCAGATGGCACAGTCGGCAGATTCCAAGCTTCAGCGACTCAGAGCAGAGTGTGAAGCAGGACGAAGACCAGAGCTATGTATTCATGAGGATGGTACACTTAGGCATGGTAAGCGTCTTTGTGTACCCAGTGGAGATATCAGACAGGAGATCATGTCAGAGGCGCACAGTTCTCAGTATTCCATCCATCCTGGCAGTACGAAGATGTACCGTGATATCCGTCAGCACTTCTGGTGGAATGGCATGAAGCGGGAGATAGCTCGGTTTGTCTCTCGGTGTTTGGTTTGCCAACAAGTTAAAGCCGAACATCAGAGACCGGCTGGACTTCTTCAGCCCTTACCGATTCCAGAATGGAAGTGGGAGCATGTGACCATGGATTTCGTGACTGGATTACCTAGATCTCCAGCTGGTTGAGATGCTATCTGGGTTATAGTTGACCGGCTCACGAAAGTGGCTCACTTTCTTCCATTCAGAGTTGGTCAGTCGACGGCTCAGTTAGCAGAGATGTACCTCAGGCAGATTGTCAGATTGCACGGTGTGCCAGTCAGTATCACCTCAGACCGAGATTCAAGATTTACGTCACACTTTTGGCGTAGCTTACAAGAGAATTTGGGGACTCACCTCCAGTTCAGTTCGGCATATCACCCGCAGACAGATGGCCAGTCGGAGCACACGATCCAGACTCTTGAAGACATGTTGCGGTCCTGTACACTTGACTTCAGTGGTTCATGGGAAGATCACTTGCACCTGGTGGAGTTTTCGTACAACAACAGTTTCTAGGCCAGTATCCAGATGGCACCATTCGAGGCACTGTATGGTAGGAAGTGCAGATCTCCGCTAGCCTGGGATGATGTTAGAGAGAGACAGATGCTCGGTCCAGAAATGATTGCCCAGACAGTTGAAGTGGTCAGGCGAGTCCGAGATCATCTTCGAGTTGCCCAAGATCGCCAGCGTCATTGGGCCGATTCTCATCGGCGCCCTCTCGAGTTTTCGGTCGGCGATCATGTATTCCTGAGGATTTCGCCTAACCGTGGCGTCATTCGTTTCGGCGTCCGGAGAAAGCTTAGTCCTCGGTATATAGGACCGTTCGACATTCTGGAGCGAGTAGGAGATGTATCCTATCGTCTCGTTCTTCCGCCATCGTTAAGCGAGGTGCATGACGTGTTCCATGTATCCCAATTACGACGGTATATCCCAGACCCGAGCCACATCCTGGATCATTCGGAATTGGTTGTTGGTACCAACCTTTCGTATGAGGAGAGGCCCGTGTCTATATTGGACCGGAGAGAGAAGATCCTCAAGAATAAGACTATCAAGTTAGTCCGAGTTGCTTGGGGTCATCACTCCTTGGGTGAGTCAACGTAGGAGCGTGAGGACGACATCCGATCGCGATATCCCTACTTGTTTGACTCGTGAGGTATAATGTCTTTCTTATGCCTCATGCCTTCGATTCCTTGCTTGCATGATTGATTGATTGCCTAGTATAGCTTGCTTGTTATTAATATAGCTTGTTCTTGCCCTCTAGCCCCTTGATTAAATTCCGAGGACGGAATTCTTTTAAGGTGGGTAGAGTTGTAATGCCTGTGTTCGTATTACGTATTTTGGAAATACATGTACGTATTTTCTTGTATTGTTCCTTGTTTAGTTTTCTTGGCTTGGTTTAAACTCTCGGTTTGGGTTGGCTTGGCTTGGCCGGCTGGTTGCTTGGTCCATCATGGACCAAGGTGAACCCCCTACCTACCACCAACCCATGATATTTATTTCCCCACCAACCTTCTCTCTCCTCCATAACTCTCATTTATTTCTTCTTCTTCTTCTTCTTCCTTCCTCCCCACAACTCCCCAACCCTTAGGCAAGTGCAACTTGCTTCCACAAGAGAACTCATTTTTATGGTTCCATTAGCTTCTTCTCATGATTCTAAGACACATTAGAACTTGTCATTTTCCGTTTTGAGGCTTGATTCTTGTAGATCTAGAGTTTTGCTACTTTCGGATTTTTGGTAGTTTTGATCTATTAAACTTCCTTGTTTTTAAGTTTTGATGGTTCCATGTTTTAGAGAATTTTATTCTACCCAATTTTGACCTTTAGAAAGTTGGATTCGGACTTGTTTTGACCAAGTTATGAGCATTTGGAGTTTTGGGTTCCATCCTTGGAGTTCTTGCAGTTCTTGCTGTTCTTGCCCTCTGGAGAAGACTGTGAACAGTGAGCCAGCTTTTTTAGCTTATGCCGCTGAGTCGTACGCTGCTCTTTAGCGAGCGTAAGCTAGCCTTCGTACGCTGCTGTTTAGCGAGCGTACGCTAGCCTTCGTACGCTGCTCTTTAGCGAGCGTAAGCTAGCCTTCGTACGCTGCTCTTTAGTGAGCGTACGCTCACCTTGATACGCTGCCTGTTGGCAGCATGTCTTGAGCGTACGCTAGCTTGAGCGTACGCGTGCCTTGGTACGCTAGCTTGAGCGTACGCTGACCTGTAGCTCGAGCGTGCCCTTGTGTACGCTGACCCTTGCGTACACTTCCCATTAGAAGTGTATGGAACCTTTGGTACGCTGGCTTGAGCGTACGCTAGCCTATCTTGTCACCCTGGTTCAACCCGAGAGCTTTGTGACCCCCATACGCTGCCTTTTACGCTGCCCTTTGGAAGCGTATGCTTACCTGAGCGTATGCCTACCTGAACGTATGGCCTTTGGCAGACTTGATCTTATATTAGCATGTCAGTTTGGTTTTATTTTCTTATCCTGGTTTTATAGCCCTGTATATTGATATTTTATTAGATATTTAACGTCCATTTTATATCCTTACGCCTTTTGACCTGAACTTGATAATTCCCGAAATTACTTAATATGTTTAGAAATGATACATGAGCCTGACACGATAGTGACCCGTAGTGGTGCACTCCTGACATAATGACCTGAAATGACCTGATAGTGGCCCGTCGTGGCGCACTCCTGACAAGTACACTTGACATGATTAACCTGACATGTTATCTCTTGATAAGCTGTTGCGACGGCTACCTGACATGACATGACTTGACAAGAATGAACATCCTGGACACCGTGGGTGATTGTGCTTGTATAAATAAACCAGTCCTGTCTTGCATCATGTCTAGGATGGGACTCCTGAGTACCACGGTCAGGAGTACCAACTAAAATGGACTAAGATTAACAACTAGATTAATACATTAGTCATGAAGAGATCTCCCAGCTATAGGCAATCTCGTTACCTGGGCGCACTTGGGATCTGTAGCCTGCCGTCGAGTAGGGCACATTTCCAGCACACTGTCATGTGTTGCATCCTTCAAGCTACTTAAGGGTACATGCGTTTCCTGGACGAGGTACCTACCTGAATTCAACCCTAATCTTTCGACCTGGGTAACCTGGATGGTCTGCAGGGCTTGTGGCTGTGGAATAATCTCACTGCATCTTGTTAGTAATTAGGCTTGTGACAACCCTAGTTAGTTAAAGTATCAAGCCGTAGTTCTTGCTTGGCCGTGAAATGATTGGGTGGAGTCTAACAAGTCTAGTCTGGCCCTAATCTTGTTCCAGACTGTTACATGACCAGCATGCTTGTATTTATTTTCTCGATAAATGGTGAGAAGCCAAGCTCCGTTCAGACGAAGGGTTACAACCCCGGTCCTTGTTTGGTTTACGGGTTGTAACCTGGCTATCTGAATAGTTCCATGGTTATCTCGTCGTATATCATCCTGATATGTTTTCTTTTATTCCAGTCCTTATTTTATTTATATTTATATCTTGTGCTGATTGCTGGTTTTAGTTCTTAAGTGAAGCCTCCTTTGTGGCACTTGCTCTTTCTGGGGTCTGACCCAGCTGGTTTTGTGTGCCCAGATTTCGGAGCAGCTCCGGAGGATCTACCGACCTTCCAGCCAGATGGTGGCCACTAGACGGAACCCTGGCAACGAGTGGGTTATTTTTGGCTCTCCCACTCTATTGTAAAAATTATTCTTTTGAGGCGTTTAGCCGACGAGCACCTGTTTAGCTCGATTGCACTTTTACTTACTGTCTGCCTATGGGCTGTAACATGATTGACAAATCCTAGGGTTGATCATGTATGACTAAACTCCTGCTAGTCCTGATATTTTGTAACGACTAGCTTCATGATCAGCTGAATATGTAATATTTGGGACGCCTTATTATTGTATATTTAATGATCATACATCTTGTAACATTTACTTACTTGCTTGTGATTGAGACACTAGGCTTGTTCATGACCATAGGAGACTGTTGGCTTGTAGTAAACCCTCATGTATCTAGACAGCCGTGACCGTATAGCGAGATGGAATCCATTTCATATACGTAGCTGGCTATGTCTGCCCCCGCTCTCCAGTACTCTGGTTCTAGGGTGTGACACAATCAGTACTCGCCCTTGATCTCTGCTCGTATCCTCTAAATCCCTGGATTCTAGAACTGATCACATGCTTGTATCTTTGATCTGTCCTGATCTTTCCTTATTGTTCCCTACGTCGTCTTCTTCAGCGGCATTGTTCCTGGTCCTACCGATCGGTAAGGCGGAGCACCTCCCGTGGACCAGCAGCAACCTGGAGATCAAGCCCAGCATTCAGGAGTAGCCTCCAGAGTCATGCCTACTGGGGGTCAAGAGCCACCAGTTCAGCCCGTCCAGCCTGCAGCGCCTGATGATGGCACCTTGGTGGATCTCATCAGGATATTGTTAACTTCTCAAGATCGTCGAGGAGATGCCTTGCACCAGGCAGTGACAGATGCTCTGACCAGAGGAGGTCATCAAGGTAACAGTGCGGCCAACAACTTTAAGCGCCTGAACCCTCCGTTCTTCGATGGTAGCGAAGATGCTATTGCTGCAGACGCTTGGCTTCAGGATACAGAGGTGATTCTAGAAGCATCCAGGACTCCAGAAGACGAAAAGGTGGCCGTAGTGCGCCTGCAGTTATTGGATCTTGCCCGCAGCTGGTGGGCGGTGCAGGCCGTTGGATTAGTGGCACCTGTTGCGTGGGCAGTATTCCGTGAGAGATTCCAGACCAAGTACTTTGATGTTGTAGCTCGGTATAACCTACAGACGAGGTTCACCAATCTGAAGCAGATGGGCAGGACGGTCGACGGGTATGCGGCCGAGTTTTCGAGACTTAGTCGATTTGCTCCCACATTGGTAGAGATCGAGTTCGACAGATCCCAGCAATTCCAGCAGGGGTTCCATCTAGAGATCTTATTGGCAGTGAAGCAGTTTGAGCATAAGACTTTTGATGCAGTGTTGAGAGTAGCCAGAAAGCATGAGTATACCTCCCAGAGGATCGTGGACAGGACCGGGGGTCGGAAGCGATCCTACAGCCAGATGAATCAGTCTTCAGCACCAGCCCTGGCAGCTCGGGCTTTGACCATTGGAGCTCCAAGGCGGGCGGCCTCAGTGACGTCGGTTCAACATTCAACTCCGACGTACCCTCAGCAGCAGAAGCAGAAGCACCCTTCCACAGTGGGATGTTCACACTGCGAGAAGCCAGGACAAGTGGCATCAGAGTATCGCAGAGCACAGGGATTGTGCTTGGTTTGTGGTACCCCGGACCACTGGGTTGGAAACTGCCCGAACAGGAGGAGTTCATCTTCATCAACCTTTTATAGTCCTTCAGTTAGGGGGCCAGCCTCCGTACCAATCCAGCAGCAGCAGCATTACCCATTTCTGATGCCCTTGCCGCCTCAGGCCCAGGCATTCCTGCAGCAGAGACCGCAGCAGTATGCCCAAGTCCAAGCTCAGACCCAGAATTGTCAGAGAGGTTTTCAGCAGAGGGGACCCGCACCCAGAGGACATGGTCAAGTGCTGGCCTTGACCATGAAAGAAGAAGGATTGGCACCAGGTGAGGTAGTGGCATGTACTATTCTCGTCAACTCCTTTCCAGCATCAGCGTTATTTGATTCTGATGCATCGCATTTGTTTATGTCTGCACGATTCGCGACACGGATAGGACTGGAGCCCGAGTCATTATCAGTAAGGCTCAATATACTTAATGGTAACGGTTTTGTGGGAGTAGATAGAGTGTTTTTCTCGTGTCGGATCATAGTTAGCGGCAGAGAATTTCTCGCTAGATTGATAGAATTCCCGATGGCCGATTATGATGTAGTCTTAGGGATGGATTGGTTGAGGAAGCAGTATGCTAGGATAGACAGCCATATTGGCAGGGTTGTTTTTAGTATTCCAGGCGAGCCAGAGTTTTTCTTTTCCCGAGGCGAAGTTGAACCTTCTCCTCCAGTATTGCGGATGGCAATAGCAGCAGTGCAGTTACCCCGGATAGTCGAGGAGTTTCCAGATGTTTTCCCAGAAGAGCTTCCAAAAATGCCGCCAGAGTGAGAGATCGAGTTTACCATAGACTTGATCCCAGGGACAGCCCCAGTGTCGGAGAGAGTCTATAGGATGGCGCCATCAGAGTTAGAGATATTGTACAAGATGATTGAAGAACTTAGAACCAAGGGATTCATTCGTGCTAGTGGATCGCCTTGGAGAGCCCCGATACTTCTTGTGAAAAAGAAGGATGGTACGTCCAGGTTATGTGTAGATTATCGTACCTTGAATTCAGTGACAATCAAGAACATATACCCTCTTCCGAGGATAGATGACTTGTTTGATCAACTCAAGGGGCAGTAGTATTCTCGAAGATCGACTTGCGGTCAGGATACCATCAGATCAGATTCAGAGAGTAGGACATCCCGAAGATAACTTTCAGATCTAGATATGGGCATTGGGAGTTCCTTGTTATGCCATTTGGAGCAACCAATGCGCCGGCTGTATTCATGGACCTCATGAATCGTATCTTTATGCCTTATTTGGATCAGTTTGTGATTGTGTTCATAGACGACATCCTGGTCTACAGTAAGAGTGAAGCAGAACATGAGCAGCATCTCAGAGTTGTCTTCCAGATTCTCAGAGAGCACCAGTTGTATGCCAAGTTCAGTAAATACGAGTTCTGGCTCGATCGTATTTCCTATTTAGGTCATATCATCACCAGAGGAGGAGTAGAAGTGGATCCCCAGAAGATCGTGGCTATCGAGACATGGCCAGTACCTAGCACAGTTGCAGAAGTTCACAGTTTTCTTGGCTTGGCAGGCTACTACCGGCGATTTGTTTCAGACTTTGTTCGGATTTCAGCGCCATTGACCCAGTTGACCCGTAAGGATGTACAGTTTGCTTTGACAGCAGAGTGTCAGGATTCTTTTGAGAAGTTGAAGCGAGGCTTGATGACGGCTCCCATTCTCACGCTTCCAGATAGAACCGGGGGATTCTCAGTATATTATGATGCTTCAGGCAGAGGTTTGGGATGTATTTTGATGCAGCATGGGAAGGTAATAGCTTATGCGTCACGCCAACTTCATGATCATATGAGGAATTACCCAACCCATGATTTGGAGTTGACAGCAGTAGTGTTTGCACTTAAGCTTTGGAGACACTACTTGTATGGAGATAGGGTGGAGATTTTCACCGACCACAAGAGCCTGAAGTATGTTTTCACCCAGAAGGATCTTAACATGCGTCAGAGGAGGTGGCTAGAGCTACTTGTGGATTATGGTGTCAACCTATAGTATCATCCTGGGAAGGCCAACGTTGTTGCAGATGCATTGAGCAGAAGAGCCGGAGTTTATTTCCTTACAGCACAGCCAGAGTTATTATCAGATCTTCAGAAGATGGGTATAGAAGTTGTCCTTCCTACCAGTATGGCCCTGATGGCCAGTATGCAAGTTCAGTCCACTATAGTCGAGAGGATCTGGATGGCGCAGTCAACAGATTCAAGTTTCAGCGGCTCATAGCAGAGTGTGAGGCAGAACGAAGACCAGAGTTATGCATTCATGAGGATGGTACACTTTGACATGGGAGGCATCTTTGTGTACCCAGTGGTGATATTAGACAAAAGATCATGGCAAAGGCCCACAGTTCTTAGTATTCCATTCATCCCGGTGGCACAAAGATGTACCGTGATATCTGTCAGCAGTTTTGGTAGAATGGTATGAAGAGGGAGATAGCCCGGTTTGTCTCTCGATGTTTGGTTTGCCAACAAGTTAAAGCTGAACATCAGAGGCCAGCTAGACTTCTTCAGCCCTTGCCGATTCCAGAATGGAAGTGGGAGCATATAACCATGGATTTCGTGACTAGATTACCTAGGTCCCCGGCCGGTAGAGATGCTATTTGGGTTGTTATAGACAGGCTCACGAAGGTGGCTCACTTTCTCCCATTCAGAGTTGGTTAGTCGACGGCTCAGCTAGCAGAGATGTACCTCAGGCAGATCGTCTGATTTCACGGTGTACCAGTCAGTATCACCTCGGACAGAGATTCAAGATTTACGTCGCACTTTTGGCGCAGCCTGTAAGAGAGTTTGGAAACTCACCTCCAGTTCAGCTCAGCTTATCATCCGCAGACAGATGGTCAGTCAGAGCATACCATACGAACCTTGGAAGATATGTTGAGATCTTGTACACTCGACTTCGGTGGTTCATGGGAAGATCACCTGTACCTAGTGGAGTTCTCGTACAACAACAGTTTCTAGGCCAGTATCCAGATGGCACCGTTCGAGGTACTATATGGTAGGAAGTGCAGATCCCCGCTAGCATGAAACGATGTTGGAGATAGGCAGATGCTCGGTCCGAAAATAATTAGTCAAACCGTTGAGGTGGTCAGAAGAGTCAGAGATCATCTTTGAGTTACCCAAGATCGCCAGCGTCATTGAGCCGATTCTCATCGACGTCCCCTTGAATTCTCGGTCGACGACCATGTATTCCTGAGGATTTTGCCTAACCGTGGCGTCATTCGTTTCGGCGGGCGGAGAAAGCTTAGTCCTAGGTACATAGGGCCGTTTGATATTTTGGAGCGAGTATGTGATGTATCCTATCGTCTCGCTCTTCCGTCGTCGTTACGTGAGGTGCATGACGTATTCCATATATCCCAACTACGACGGTATATCTCGGACCCGAGCCATATCATGGATCATTCGAAATTGGTTGTTGGTACCAACCGTTCGTATGAGGAGAGGCCCGTGTCTATATTGGACCGGAGAGAGAAGATACTCAAGAACAAGACTATAAAGTTAGTCCGTGTTGCTTGGGGTCATCACTCTTTGAGTAAGTCAACGTGGGAGCGTGAGGATGATATCCGATCGCGATATCCCGACCTGTTTGACTCGTAAGGTATAATATCTTCCTTATGCCTTATGCTCTCAGCTCATTGCTTGAATGAATGATTGCTTGATTGATTGCCTTGTTATAGCTTGTCTGTGATTAGTATAGCTTGTTCTTGCCTCTTAATTAAATTTCGAGGACGGAATTCTTTTAAGGTGGGTAGAGTTATAACGACCATAGTTCGTATTACGTATTTTGGAATACGTGTACGTATTTTGATTCATGGCATGTCTCATTGCATAGTTTATTTTGGCATTTCATTGCTTGGTTCGGTTTGGTTCGATTTTGTTGTATATGGACCAACACCCACCCCTCTCTTCCTTTATAAGCCACCTAACCACTCTCTTTCTTCAATTAATCCTCATTACTCTTCTTCTTCCTCACCATTACTCTCCACCTACCAGAGAGAGGGCTTAGGCAAGTGCAACTTGCTTCATGGAGGAACTCAAGTTTTATTGTTCCATTGTCTTCTCCACGAGATTCTAAGACACTGTAATACTTAGCATTTTTAATTTCCATGGTTCAATTTGTGTAGATCTAAGCTTGTTACATTTTTGGATTTTTTGGGTTTTGATCTATCTAACCTTGTTATGTTCAAGTTTTTATGGTTCTATATTGTAGGGAATTTCTTTCTGCCCTATTTTAAACTATGGAAGTCTGGATTCTGACCCTAAATGAAGGTTTAGTGGAGCTTGGAAGCCATGGATTCCATGGTTCCACTTCTCGAAAAAGTGGAGAAGAAGAACAGTGCTGGCCGCATGGCTTTTCATGCGACAAGTTTCCCCTGGCCGTATGGCAGTCTTAGCCGTATGGCAGTTTCGACCGCATAGGCGCTCCTGGCCGTATAGCCTTTAGCCGCATGGCTTGGTTGGCCTTGGCCGCATAGCTATCCTTGGCTCATTGTCGCATGCGCCCCGTTCCCTTCCAGCCGCATGCGCCTCGTTCTCCCAGCCGTATGAACCCGCATTTTTCATCCGCATGAACCCGCATTTTTCAGCCGCATGAACTTCTGGGATTTCCCGAGCCGCATGAACCCATTTCCCCACTGCCGCATATGCTCGCTTCCTTCAGCCGTATGAACCCATTTGTCCCTGGCCGCATGAGCCATTCCCTTCCTTGCCGTATAGGCGCTCATTGTCGCATGCGCTCCGTTCCCTTCCAGCCGCATGCGCCCCGTTCTCCCTGCCGCATGAGTCCGCATCCTCCAGCCGTATGTGTCATGTTTCCCTCCAGCCGCATGAGCCCTTTCCTTTTCTAGCCGTATGAGCTTGTTTCCCTTAGCCGCATGGCTCTCTCCATAGTCCTTGTCCTCTTTTATTATTATATTATTATTATTATATTAGAATGTTACAATTATGCTTATGTTTTATGACCCTCTATGTAGCTTTGGTCCTTTGATAGAATGCTTGTACCATATAAATTCTGTACATGATCCATGAACACGATAGTGGCCCGCCGTGGTGCACTCTTGATAAGTGAACCTGACATGATATACCTTGATATGCTGTTGTGACAGCTAGCTCGACATGACAAGAATGATTGGCCTGGACACCATGGACGATTGTGTTTGTACAAATGAACCAGTATTGTCTTGTATCATGTCTAGGATAGGGACCCCTGAATACCACGGTCAGAGGTACCTACTGAAATTGACTAAGGCTAATAACTAGAAAATCCAGTAGTGATGGAGAGATTTCTCAGCTACAGGCAATCCTGTTATCAGGCCCCCCCATCATGGGATTTGTAGCCTACCGTCGAGTATGGCACATTTCCAGCACACTGTCATGTGTTGCACCCACCAAGCTACTTAAGGGTACATACGTTTCTTGGATGATGTACCCATATGAATTCAATTCCCAATTTGCGTCTGGATAACCTGGATGGTCTACAGGGCTTGTGGCTATTGGAATAATCTCATTGAATCTTGCTAGTAACTAGGCCTGTGATAACCCGAGTTAGTTAAAGTATCAAGCCGTACTTGTTTGCTTGGCCGTGAATGTTGAATGGAGTCTAAGTCTTGCCCTGTTTCGGTACCTGGTTACTTCAATAACATGATTATTTATGCTTGCCTTAACAATTATGATTAGGGGCCAAGTTCTGTTCAGGCGAAGGGTTACAACCCCGGTCTTTGTTTGGTTTAAGGGTTGTAACCTGGATCCCGGAGCAGTTATGTGTCCTCTCTTTGTTTATTATCTTATTGCACCCCACGTCATGCTCGTCATGTTTTATTTTACCAATAATAATTTGAGGCGGGTTTCTATTCAGGTGAAGGGTTATAACCCCAGTCCTTATTTGGTTTAAGGGTTGCGACCTGGCTACCTGAATGGTTTCCTCGTACTCAATTCACTGTTGTTGGCTCTGTTATTATCAGTTTTCTTTATATATAATCATCTTTAATATCTATTTATTATATACTAGTTTTAGTTCCTAAGTGAAGCCTCCTTTGTGGTACTTACTCTTCTGGGGTTTTACCCAGATGGTTTTGTATGGCCTGATATCGGAGCAGCTCCAGAGGATCTACCTATCTTCCAGCCAGATGGTGACCACCAGGCGTAACCCTGGCAACGAGTGGGTTCCTTTTGTTCTCCTACTTTATTGTATAAATATTTTGTTGAGGCATTTAGCCGGCGAGCACGTGTTAGCTCGTATTGAACCTTTATTTACTGTCTGCCTACGGGCTGTAACATGATTGACAAATCCTAGGGTTGATCATGTATGACTGAAACTCTTGCTAGTCTTGACATTTTGTACGACTAGCTTCATGATCATCCAAATATGTAATGTATGTGATGCCTTACTATTGTATATTTGGTGCTCTGACATCTTGTAACAGTTATCGCTTGTTTGAGATTGAGACAATAGGCTTGTTCATGACCATAAGAGACTGATGGCTTGTAGTTAAACCCTCATGTATCTAGACAACCGTGATCGTATAGCGAGGTGGGTTGCACTTCAATATACGTAGCTGGCTATGTTCGCCCCCGCTCTCCAGTATTCTGGTTCTGGGGCATTACAACTAATGATGCTCTTAGGTAACATATTTAACAGATGAGATTTTCATGTTGCACTTACGCATTTGTAGTTATAAACTGCTTGAGCAACAACATATATATATGGGATTCGGTATCGGACTATTCCTATGAGTATTGGTATCGGCGATATCGGTAGTAGACTTACTAGCTAGGGTTTTGGTCAAACTCTAGTCCACATGTTCAATTAGCCTATTGGGTTCATTTCTAGGTAATCCTATAGATATCTCAGGGTATAGGCTAAGGTACACTAGGTCAAGCATATATGTATACCATATATATACAATAACATATATATATATATATATATATATATATATATATATATATATATATCCTCTCATATATGCAAGCCTACTTATATACATAACTCAACTGAACCTATCTCAGAAAACTAAACCAAGGTAAACATCCATATGTATTAATGCATATGCTAACCCACACATAACATGAAATCTGAACTCACTGCAGTTAGACAACACACGCATGAGAAAATATCTACATATACATCATCCTATATATGACAGTAAACAATACCTACATATACTATATATATGAAACTGTAAACCCAAACTTATCCCAAAATGGTATGTAAACCCACAAACTAAACTGAACTACAACCCAAGCTAACTCAGAGACTCACAAACTCAACCTGGGAATCAAACTCAAAAGCAAACCCTAACTCAGAACTCACCCAAACTCCCAAACAACATACAACATTCAATTATATAACCTATTTATATAAATACATACATATACATATATATGTTTAATATCACAAATACATAAATTATGTAAGAATCGTATCAGTCATGATCAGGACTAACATTTAGGTTAGGGTTTACCTAGTCGGGGCCGGAGGAGCGGGTCGTCGAGGGGGCAGGGGGTCGCCGGTGGGGAGCTGGAGATGAGGGTGAGCGGGGTCGCCGGTGGGAGCAGGGTCGCGGAGGGTCGGGGGCCGAGGGGGGAGGGTCGCCGAGGGGGAGCGCACTTTCGTTTGGGAAAATTTCGATCGAAAAATAATGGAGGGAAATAAAAACTGAAAGCCCTATATTTTCAATTTAGCGACGTCACACCTATACGTCGGTAAACGTCGCTAATATTAGTGAAATTAGCAACGTTACAGTAGTTAAGTCGGTAAACGTCGCTAATATTAGTAATATTAGCGACGTTCGCCGACTTAACCGTGACGTATGTTTTCTTATACACAAAAAAGTCACAAAACGTCGCCGATCGTCAGTAATAGTGACGTATTGCGACGTTTATAGAATACGTCGCTAATTCCTTAAACGTTAGCGACGTTTTAATAAAACGTCGCTAATTGCGTCGCTAATGTGACTTATTCTAGTAGTGTCATGTGACATAATTATGGAGGTATATGGTTCTTGAGTTTTACTTCGACTACGTTATATGCATTTCGCTTGGCCTCGTACTATTCTTGGAAATATTGCGACAATATTTCCTGTCTTGCTTGACCCTTACCTTGTCTGAATATTGATATGAATTGCTAGACCCAGTCTTAGGACCTTGTTACCTTCTATTTTGATGATTGGATAGCCAAACCTTGTTAACAGATTCTGTAGTGTAACTATAATATGTTAATGTGTGATTGTGATGAGTATATTTTTTCCTAGGGATTTATTGGGTTAAGCTTATAGGACAGATATAAGTGACTGACTATAGTGGACTTAGAAACCATTAAGAATGATTAGTTTGATAGTATATATTAGTTTTAAGGTATCTAAGAAGGAGTAATAAAATATTATATTTTATGACTACAGATTAAGGAATAGGATCTTGTGCTTAGATTCTAAGGGATAAAATGACATAGTTTTAAATGAAATAAGTTTGTTGAACCTGAACCAAAATACCTGTAGAGAGAAACAACATAGATGATCACAAGGGTAGCAGATTGGGTACTGTAGCCATAGCAGTTGTATGTTTTAGCTTGACCTATTAGATAATTTTTAATTTCGAGGACAATTTTTATAAGGTGGGTAGGATGTAAGCCCCCTGAATTTAGGGATTATTTTTTTCAATTTTATAAATCAATTAATTGCAATAGATATTATTATTTGTTTATTATTTGATTAAATGCTCTTTACCGTAATTTTGACTTCTGGAGCGTCAGGGATGCCAATCTCTGGAAACTCTCTTCATCAGTGTGTACTAGACAAGATTACCTTCATGTTGATATGTCATGTCCCATCCAAACTTGTTCCCTTGTACTCTTTTTGTTTCACACAACTTCGGGTCAATTTAGACCATTTGATCATTAATTAATTATTAATTGATTTTCCCACTTTTATCTTTGATCATCATATGTACGTTATCGTGACTTTTAATTTAGGAGCACAAGGCTAGTCATTTTCTTGAAACCAACTTCTCATGCATGATCTACTCGAGACGCCCTACACCCATGACCTTCGTGTCCCACTGAGACACACCATTTTGTGCTTCATTTGCTTCGCACAACTTTTGGGTTAATTTAGGCCAATTAATTATCCACCGTAGAATGTGACCTGGCTTCCAATTTAATTTCGGGACCCGACATCGATCCAACCTAGTCGACCCAAAATATGGACATGGCCCACACAAAGTCTACTACCTACATGACACTTGTGTCCCATTTATTTGAGTCCCCGCATGTTACTTATTTACCCATGATCATAAATACCTATTTAAATTCAATTATTGCACCATGTCCAATTTTGACTCGACCCGACTCAACCAAACCCAGTCCAGGCTTCATGCTACCCTCCCTCATGACACCCTCACTCTCTTTGCCCTTGAAAATTATTAAACACCAAGTGTTCCTACTCCAAATATTAAGGGAGAACTCCATTGATTTAATTCATTAGTTATTAACTTAACCCTATTTAATCCTAGCCTTCCATTCTACTACACACCATCATCACCACACAAATTTTTCCTACACTCAATCCCACACCCTCTAATTTTTGGCCGACCCTAAATTCCTACAATACTACTCTCTCTCTCCCTTTCATTTATTACACACAAACACACAAATACTTTCTCTCTCCCTTTCATTAATATTCTCTCTCCCTCTCTCATTCTAATAAACACACCATCACAACAATATCAGCCCATGCCTAGCCGACCCCCTCTTCATCAAAAATCTACCTCCACTACTTCACCTCCTCCTCCTCCTCCTACCTGGCCGAGCGTCGCCACCATCTCCTCCTTCTGCGCACACCACCACCATCACCATCAACCACCACCACCGCAAGCACCGCGCGCCACCACCTCTTCTTCCTCTCCTCCTCCACCATGCGCCGCACCCTCAACTGCCACCACCATCGCTGGCGAGCCCCCGTCGCTGTGCCGCCGCTGCCATGGCAGCACGCTGTGCAACCAACGGCCAGTAATAGCAGCCAACAACGCGAGCAGCAGCAGCACATGGCAGCCGCGAGCGCGTACCGGCAGCCGCACGCCGCTGCGGCCGTCGCCATCGTCGACGAACCCCCCTGGCCGGGCGAACTCCGGATGCACCTTCCCGTGGCGGCCATCGTCCTCCGGGATGCGCCGTCTAGGCGATTCGTGCGTTTTGCATGGAAACCCGTCGACGCGCACGCGAACGAGATCCAGAAATGGTGCCTCATCGCAGCAACTTTGTGCACTTTTTTCGAGAAATCCGACCGTTGGATCAGCGAACTCTTTGCTCCATCACAATCTCGATATATTCCTCTTCACCCCCGTCAAGTTTCGTTCGTTAATTTTATCGTTTGATACATCAAAATCGGCCACCAAATTGACGCATTAAATTGTGTTATTTTTGGACAGTTTTGTGGAGCCAACTTCGTCGGTTCGTATCTCCTCCATCGCAGCTCCGTCTGGCGTGCCACTATTTTCTATGCGTAGCTGGTATAACCCTCTTCCTACCCCTCCAGTTTCGTTTCATTCTGAGCACGTTTGATTGGTTGAATTTGACGCCAAAGTTGGCTGTCCGAATTCGTAATTTCCAACTTATAAAATTCTATTTTTGAACCCGGGACTCGGGATTCAATTTCTGACACCACCAGTAGACTCGTGGCGTCGTTCTGGCACGTTTTCATATAAAGTTTGTTAGATTTGGAGGACGTGGGCCCTGGCACGCATTTCGGTGCAAAGCCGGCCCCACAGTCCCGGTCAACGGGACTTTTTGACGTCGGCTCATCGGAATCCAATTCTGGATATGCCGTTGAGTTCATATCATCATTCTGGACTTGTTGACATATAATTTGCTAGGTTTTAGTGGACATTGGTTCCGGCACGCATTTCGGTGCAAGTCAGATACCAATATCCGGGTCAACGGGTCATTTGAGATCGGCTCATCGGAATCCAATTTTGGATATACCATTGAGTTCGTATCGTCATTCTGGACTCGTTGATATATAATTTGTTGAGTTTTGAGGACATTGGCTCCGATACGCTTTTCCGTGCAAATCGGAATTTTAATGTCCTTGTCAACGGACCAATTTGAGATCGGGTCAACGAAATCCAATTCTGGATATACTTGGGTTCGTATCGTCATTCTGGATTCGTGGACATATAATTTGTTAGGTTTGGTAGACTAGTATTCTTGCATGTTTTTCGGTGCAAAGCGGGTCCACCACGGACACTGTTTTGACCCGAAATTACCTTTCTGCCCCTGTGTCCAAATTGGACTTATGGATAGGCTATCATAGCTGATTTGACCATTCTGGACACGTTGGTGATGTTTGTTTCATCATCCGACAATGTTTATAGATATTTTCTCTGTGTATTACCTTTTATTATAATTAGTTCTTATTAAGTTCGTATTTCGGAATTAGTACAACGAAACTGAGATCAGTCGATTCCAGTGATCTCACATCGCTGAAATTGGCAAGATGATCATGTGGATCACTGTGATAAGATTATTAACCTTACAGTTGATTATCTTATCTCGATTTGCGTGTCGTAGGTTTTGATGTACGAATAACGAGGTACAACTTGATATTTTAATTCTTAAATTAGAGTTGTTCCTGTTTGACCGAGATATATGGTATCTTGGTAGGTAAATATTAAGAATAATATGCTTAGGCTAGTTTTGACCTCGGTTGACCAAGTTTGACTGCTTTGACCAAAAGTAAACTATCAGTCGACACTTGGCCTAGAAATGTCTAGAACTTGACCAGAGTTGACCAGTTGACCAAAAGTCAACTGTTAGTCAACATTAGCCTAGTTTGACCTAGAGTTGACCAATTGATCAAAAGTCAATTGTAAGTCAACCTTTGACCCAGTTTGACCTAGTTTGACTTAGTTTGACTTCCTGTGACCTAGTTTGACCTAGTGTGACTCAGTGTGACCTAGTTTGACTTAGTTGGACTGAGATTTGACCTAGATTACATAGCTTATACTATATAATACTGTCTAACACTGTTGAACCCTAATTAGCTTATATATATCTCATCTTTAGGTTTGTGGCATCACTCTGAGCATCGACCCTATTTGACAGCTCAGGATCGCAGGCGAGTACATTCACTGATAGTTTTTATTGTCTTGATATCTGCTATATCCGATTCAGTTGTAGTGTCTTACTTGATTTCCAGACGTTATAGCTCACGTACTAGTATATATTGGATCATGACATGAGATGTTGTTCCTAGATTTCTTGGTATATTGGTATATTTCTTGTCTTATTTTCTGTACTTGTATAGACACCAATTCCTAAGGGGACTTGCTACCCTCTTACGGAATCCCGTGTCATGACATGTCATGTCTGGATCCTTTATACTATTCGGGGATGGAGAGTTATTAGTGGTTGTGTGATCAAAATCCCTACTTGTTCTTCACACTTGTACTTGTTACTTGTTCATAGCTATACCCTCGCTCACGACGGGTAAAGCTTGACCCCACTTGTTCATAGCTTTCCATGGTGGCCGGCCTGATCCTGCTCCGTTGTACACTTGTTCATAGCCGGTCAGATGGAAAGCCTGAACATATTTCCCAAGCCGATCACATAATACACTAATAATTCAAGGCACATTTTATATTTATTTATTATAGGAGACTAAGTTCTGTTCAGGAGAAGGGTTACAACCCTGGTCCTTGTTTGGTTTATGGGTTGTAACTTAGTTTCCGAATAGTTTCCAAGTTATCTTATAAATTGTCGTCCTATTCAGTACTCACATCCTGTTATATATTTTCTGTTGATTTTGTCTTGTATTTCACATGCTCTACATGCTCTTATGCTATACCTTGATTGGAGGCTAAGTTTTGTTCGGGAGAAGGGTTAAAACCCCGGTCCTTGTTTGGTTTAAGGGTTGTAACTCGGCTTCCGAATAGTTCCCAAGTCATCCTATATCTTTGTCTTGTATTTCATTATAATTGTCTCTTATAGAATTTGTCAATTCATATGGAACTGCTGTTAGTGTTTATACTTGCTTATTTTTCTGATAGGATAACCGTTGATGTTTACAGAGTACATGTTAGCTGATTGCTCTACCTTTTACGGGTATGGGCAGGATAGAGTTTGATGAGACATTACCCCTGGATCTCCAGCAGGATCCATTAGCAGTGGATGAGACAACATTAGTTTAGATTAGACATTTTTAGTTGTATTTATTCTCTGGATAACTGTATTTGAGATTTGGGATGTTTCTGGATTTGTGTTATCTTAGACACTTAGAACTCCATCTGGTTATATCTCTGTGGTTTCTTTTCATTTCATATCTATCTATCTTTTTATCGTATTCTACCTTAGATGTGATTGAGACTGTATTTGCTATGTTACCTCCATTCAGAGTGTATATACTGTACAGGTACCTTATATATTGTTAGATGATTGACCTAGGATAGCGTTCTACTGCCGACACTGCAGCGTAGGCTGGACGTAACCACGTACTCGTGTCCCTAATCAGGGTACGGGTCGTGACAAGATAGGTCAAGGAAAAAGAGAGAGAGAGAGGAAAAGAAAAAAAATGTTGGATTATAGAGATCTACAAAATGGAGTGCTTTATCCCAATGGAGATCAACAATCAATGATGGTCAAGATTGGTTAGGGATTTTGATTCAGTTTTAACATTGTTAACTGAGTAGTTTCAGAGTATAATAGAAGTATGCATATTCAGATTAAATGATTTATATCATTCAAGGATCAGTTATAGGATCTAGTTTGGATTAGAAATTTAAATAATTCTTTTCTGAAGTATATCCGAAAATGTATTGAGCCACAAAATTAAGCCCCAACCAAGCCATTTTTAAATGAACCAATGTTTGACAAGGCTCAATATCCCCCGGATGAAAATTTAGGCCCTTGCCAAACCAAGAAAAAGAAATAACATATGAATTAAAATATCATGAGTATGTTGTGGTATCCAATAGTGATATCCAATGATTACTTTAGTGGATTCTTCATCAAAATATAATTTATTGAAATGTTTACATAATAATTAATTAAAGTAACTATGTAGTTTCTTATTAGTGAGAAAAATTACAATAGTTTGATTTTACGAAACGGCGGAAGTTCTCCCGCAAGGAAGGAAGAGATCAGAAGTAATGCTCTTCTAGGCTGATTAGTCGAAACCTCGCTGCCAGCTCCTCTAATAGTTGCTAATGTCAATCCATCATATTCCTCAACATAACCTCCAACCTATAAACATACAATTTTACAAATCTTTATCAATATGAAAAATATTTGATAAACATATAGTTAGCATTGGGATAAGCATATTAAAACTACCTCTTTATGGAGGTACCATGGTCGCCATGAGTTCTTGACAGGTAATCCAAGCAATTTTATCGAGTATCTTGTAGATGTTATTGGAATCGTCCCATCCAAATCACCACTAAGAGAAATTTGGAATCTCAATATGACCATCATATTTTTTTTAGATTTGTTTAGGTAGCATCATGAATAGCAATATATATGTGTACACAGTTGTCATGTTATAAGAAAATTACCTATACAACCAAAAACGTATGCCACTCGAAATGAGTTGCTTAATAGTAGGCAGCATCGTATCAGGCGTGTCATTCCATATAATGCGATTGCCGCTGACAATAGTTCAAGACAAACCACAAGTATAAAAATAGACATTATAATCGTTGTACAATCATTAACATAATGAAGTAACATCTGTCGACCTACCCGCAGCTTTCCCATTCATAAGGCAATCCTGTAACATTTGCGTGAAATGCCTTCTGAACATTTGGGCTATTTAGATAGGTATGAACATAGTAATCAGAACAAGGATCAGAGACTCCTATCTGATTAAAAGAAAGTTCAATAAATAAATAAATAAATATTATTTAATAAAGTAACCTAAAATATATAGAGCAAATCACAAATTTTACTTACTGTTTCATGCTTATTTTTCCTTGAGCTACTTGAATTATGACACAACGGAGCATAAATGTTCCACAAATAAATGTCTCCATATTCCCGATAAACATTAGTTAGAACATCATGACATTCAGTCGATACTTCATTACTTGTGAAGTTGCACTTGGATTGAATCATAGAATATGTATCATCAGAGATGAGCGCATGATTCCACAAAAACTCATACCTTCCCATATCATTGGATAGGGCATCAATATCGGCATTCCCAATCTGAAGGTCAAAAAAAAATCAAGGGTAAAAAGAAGGAAAAAACCCTTATAATTTTTATTCTTGTGTTTCCCCCATAATTACCGCTACGCCTCGAAGGTTAATGAATGTGTTTTTGCTGATCTTGTTGTTATGTAGGATGGTGTAGGCAAGCTGGGGTGCGTAATGGCCTGCATAGCCCAATCCAGTAATAAAGAAGTCACGACCCTTGTACTGTGGGAATCTTTCCAACCAATTTATTAGAAAAGTATAAGAATCTTCTGCGGTTATCTTATCTCCACTCTTCTTGTAGTCAGAAGTTGTGTTTGAATATGAATATCCAACCCCAGCGGGAGATTCCAAGAAAAGCACATTTGCCACTATGTCACCGAAACACATGATAAGAAAGAAATTTGCATAGCTTAATCACAAGTCATTATATAAATGCTTTAAGTTTAAGAAACATACCATGGTTCCATGCATATATATTTTTGGTAAGTGTCTTGCCATCGCTATTTACTCGAAAGGGTCCAAGTTGCTCCATGGCTCCAAAACCCAATGATGAGCATCCCTGGCCTTTGCATCATGCACAACATCAAAAAAAGCACATCTAATCATAATATTCTATGGCAATGATTATGTGCCATAATCTAGGTACTATGATATTGCTCATACCTAAGGTTAAGTCTATCACAACTGTGGGATTTAGTTTCAAAGATGAAGTTTTCTTTTAATAGAGACATGAAATCAAAGTAAAATAAAGTTTCGGCATTTAGGAGTTAGGATTTGGTTTGGACATGCATATATATAATTTTTTTTGAAATTACCAACAAAAGTCAAAAATTTAAATTATTAATTAGTATTTTCCAATAGACTATTACATCAGTCTTATGCCTAAAATTTTATTCAAATATAATCTAAAAAATCTTAAGTATGATATAACTTATTAGTTTGATTCAATCCGGCCTATATAATCAATTATAATTTTATCTTTATCTACCAATGACCCCTAGCCTAGTAGTAGTGGTGAGGCATGCGACCCAAGTGGTCAGGAGATTGATTCCCGGTGGGGGCGTTCGCCACAATTACCATTTAAAGAAAGGGAGTTATAAATTTATCTTAACAAAATATTTTTATTAAGAAAATTTGAATTGGTAGTTGGTAACTAGAAATAACTTAAATTCGAGTTTTGGTATCAAATGGACCACAGAGAATAGGAGACAATAGTATGTAAGTGAAGTGGCGTCGCATTTGTTAAGCTGGATTTTTATTTCATACATGATTTCTAAAACTTCATTATGACGTTAATGTGCCACTTAATATGAAAAATTGCCTAAAAGAAGTTGGAACCAAAATTATGTAAATATTAGTAACTTACTATTTCATGCATAAGTTGTCATGACATGTTGAAACTCTATAGTTAAAAAATCTAGAGTTATATTTAAGTGGAGTTTTGCTAACTCCACTTTGAATTTATTTTGGAGATAGAATTGTAGATTGCCCAAACTGCAAATCATTCCCCAATACATTAGAGTTAAGTGATTTGGAGTCTGGGTGCCTAACTCCATCAAATTCCAATTTCTAGATAACTAGGGTTTGGTGGAGTAAGGCCTCCAAACTACAATGTTATTAGATAATTGAGATATTAGGGTTTTGGATTTTCATGATGATGTGGTTGATGACAATGAACAATGTTAATTTGCGTATTGAATAATAAGGGATTTTTAAAATTTTTTGATTTAGAATGATAGAATTTCGGTGCTCCATGAAATTATAGATTATAATTATGGACATTTACCTAGTGAATTTCAAAATTATTTTATTTTTTTTATCGTTTCAAGACCTAAAACTATAAAATGTCTCCAAAAGCTCCAAAAGCCTGGAAACTCATAACTTGAAACTATAGTTTCAAGTATTGAAACTCCATAATAAACATAACTCCATTTTATAAAACTTTATTCCCAAACTAGGCCTTAGGTTACTAGTGTATCGCTTTGTACCATCGGTAAAAAAACAATTTACCTCAATGATGCAGTTTACAGAAGATAAAAAAAAAACTTCTACATATTTAAATTATGATTCTATCTAGGAAAAAAGAGAAAATATTGAGAATTAGTATTATGATTATATTCATTTCTTTCCTTATTTTTTTGATTCTGATGAGTTTAAAAGTGGTTTATAGAATAAATAATACCATGGAATTTTTAGACATTGGTTAATTAAAAACTTTGTACACTCGCAAATGAATGTTAACTAACAAAAAATAACTCAAATCTTGGAAAACATGTTTTGTTATATGATAATTTACCTCCATTTAGCCACAAAATAAGAGGTTTGCTAGAAGCGTTCCTGACAGACTCCACAAAGTAATAGAAGAGTGCTCTTCCGTTCTTCGGCTCGACGGTCACATAGCCAGAGTACTGATCAAAACCCACGTCGGGTTGCCCTGGCAACTTCTCTATCTTATCTGCCTCCATCATCTCATCATGAGGACTAACATTGACATTCGAGAATGACAGCTTCCTCGGAAGCGACCGAAGCCATGAAGCTGTATATCGACCATAAATCGATGATTGATGTGGTTTTACAAGGTTTCTTAGTTCATCATTCTGTTTTGCCTCATTGGTGTTGGGAAGAAGAAAGATGAACAAGCTGAGGACTATTATAAGCAAATATGAGAAAGAAGTCTTCATGAGTATTCTTCCCTGTAATTCTTTCTTCTCTTGAAACTTGTTATTGGAGAAATTGGAAGGGTTGTAAGGGTTTATATAGGGTTAGGTTAACCATAATATGTATTGATGTTGTGATAACGAGGAGTTTAAGGAATAGACTAGGTGGATTTGTTATTTTTAGGTGGATCATTGCAAATGAAAGTAAAAGTATGATCTGTATCCTAAGTAACTATAATAGGCATCAACTAAAAAAGGGGTCAAAATGCAAACAAGAAAATGACATTTAAGTGTTTTTGTTAACAAACTCATTTGCAGATGTATGTACAACTATTTTTTTATGTACCTTTCCACTCCATAATTAGACTTCTTTTTTCTAATTGTTATAATATCTTTAATAATATTTTATAGAACTATATTGTTTACCCAATGATTGTGTCATATTTTAAAATGGCTAATTGATTAAGTTTATGATTATGATTTTCTAATATTTACGCAAATCCATGATCTGTTAAACTTAGCATTGTCCTGAATGTTCATTGAATGTATCATACTATTTTGTTCGCTAACATGTACTTGGACATATGCAATTTAGAATTCATGATGCGCCAAAGATGACGTTATACCAGAAAATTTCTATAAATTGCCTATGACATGTCTGGTCAGCTGACGTAGGGGTGAGCATTCGGTTCCAACCGAACCAAATACCCTAAAACTGAATTCGTCCGGAACTGAATAAGCAAAATCGAAACTGAACCGAAATGGCCATAACCGAATCAAACCGAAACAAATTAAATTGGTTTAGTTTTTTGTTTATTCGGTTTACTCAAATTTTTGGTTTTATTTGCGCTTTTTTTGTTAATATATATAGTAACTAAATATACCTAAATTTATTTAGTGTATTATTTATATATATATATATATATATATATATAAACTAATATATATATATATATATATATATATATATATATATATATATATAAACTAAATTTTCTTATTCGGTTTTAGGTTTTGGAACGAAACCGAAACCCAAAACCGAAACCGAAACCGAATATTTTTTTTTTAGTATTTTTAAAACCAAAATCGAACCAATTTTTTTAAAATTGAACCAAATCTTTCATTTGGTTCGGTTCAGTTTTCGGTCCAAAATCGAATAATGCTCACCCCTAAGCGAATAAGAGTTGAGGTGGCAGTGCCCTCGTTGGGGTTCAGAAGCGAAGTCCCGAAAGGTATTAAGATTTTTTAGATCTGTTTATCTTTGGACGACTACCGTCAAATGAAAAAGTCACCATTTAAGAAGTGTTCAACCTGATCGTGCCTTTATATTTCTTCTAGACTTTATCTTTATTTATATAACCAAATGTACATCGGGTTCGCAGTTGGTACTAAAAAGAATCCTATCCAGTACATTTCAGTCCACTATATAATCCAGTCCAGAAATACAGACCTGAACCAAGACTAGAAACATTCTGGAAATAAGGTAATCAAACTCGGACCGAGTTTTGTCGAACTATGCCCGAACTCGGTCAGGGTAAAACTAGAATGCCTTTTCGGTCTCTTCTTTCTGAAGAGCAAGATCTAACATTCAAATTTATGAACGTTAGGGGACCAAAATCTGCTCGAACTCGGTCCCCCTGCTAGCCTATAAATAGACTTAAATTCTTCACTAGAACACACCAGTTCATTCTAACCTTCTTATATATTCTAAGCCTTAACCTTTCCACCACCAAGAAACCAACTCTAGCCTTCTACGTGTGACAAAGTTGAGATCTCGGTTAGAAGTCTGCTCGAGTTATAAAGATTAGATTTTGAATTTTTGCACTTGTTGTTTGAAGCCGGTAAGCTCTCTGTATCAAAAGCTTGTGGTTGTTGAAGTTGTCTTGCCCTTCAGATCAAAGCATGAGTATGTACAAAATTACAAGCCTTTGGATCAAAATTTTTGTTTTCGCTGATAGTAGATTAACATCAAGTGAGAGTTCTCGAGACTGGATTATTCCTTCATGAGGGAAAGTAGTATACATCGCGGCATTTGCATTTGATCTTCTAAACTCTATTTATGTTCCATATCTATGATTTATTGCTTAATTATTTTTAGTTGGTTTACTACCACACTCTATTCACACCCCCTCTAGAGTTTCCTAGTTTTCCTTATATATCTCTCTCTCTATTATAAAACGACTTCAAAAAAGCAAAAAAGAAAAGTGCGTTCTAAGCTTTATGAATATCCTCAATTAATTAAGAAAATACAAAAAAGGTAATTCCAAATATAATTTATAATTGTAATTAAAAATTAGTCTAATTAATTGAGTTGTCACAATTAAAGATTTAAAAATTATAATTAGTAACATTACTGATATTATCTAACTACCTACACATATATCTATACCAAATTATAGTTAAAATATAAATATATCTATAACAAATCCTATATGTGTGTGTGTGTGTGTGTGTGTGTGTGTGTGTGTGTGTGTGTGTGTGTGTATTTCCTCCCTTTGGCCGCTCGAATTAGGGCTTTGGTGCCCATGGTGGTGGAGTCGCCCTCCATACCTCTCCCTCATCCTTCTCCACTGCACCCAATCTGGCTAAATCCCCTCCGCCGTCCTTGGCCCCTTCCCCGGCTCCGGGAGTCCCTTCTTGCTATGATCCCAATCTCAGAGCTTGGATCTTATAAAGAAGCAACTGAGCCAAAGAGAAGAAGCAGCCAAGCCAAAGAGGTGAAGAAGAGGTCCAGTCTACAAGCACATGTAGTAACAAAATTGTATCAGGCGCAGACCTGTGAATAAAGGAGTAGTTGAGTTAGTTAGTTGTCATCACAGTCAGCATTTGTGACTCATCAACTAACTTGTCATCACAGTCAGCTCTTGACTCAGCAACTAACAACTGTATAAATACTGAAACCTTAGCCAAGACTGGCAGGCAATTGTAACTACTTTCTCAGCAAATTGAATTTAGCTACATTAGCTTTCTTAATCTTCTTCTTCTTCTTCTCCTCTACTTAGTTTTTACTGCTCAATTGTCACCATTAATGTTGCAAGCATGGAAAACCCTAATCGAGGGACTCCTAGATCCAGTGTCCAAGGAAGAGGGGTACAATAATTGGTATCAGAACCGGTCGAACCGGTACGAGCTTCAATGGGAAGCAGAGCGAGCAGCCATGGCTCGACGCAAGGGCTACCAGAGAATCAACACAACCTTGAGGGAGGGAGGCATCTCTAAGCCATGGAAGGTACAATCCAAACCTTGAATAATAAAATGGAGAAATTCATGGAGGAAGTGTCTAGATCAAGAAGAGGGTTTAAAACCCCCTAAGGTCCTCCACATATGGGGGAAATGCCTAATATTCCACATGCCATTGGGACCCCCACCTTCTTTGTATCCGACACCTTCTTCTTTGTGTCTACCACGTATGTAATCAATTAACACCAGTGCTTTAGGATCAATGAACTCTTTTAGCAATGCAACACCAGGAGTTATGGGAATGAACCCCATGTTTTATTCACCGGAAAATTTCACCACACCTAATGCTGGTTTCATGAATGCACCGGTAGGGGGATTTATATAGAACAATGCTTATGGATACGTTAACACTGGCTAGGGAGGAGGAGGAACCTATGTTTACTCTCCTGGACATGCTAACCCTAACCATGTAGGGGGACTGTAAAGTAACCCTAACAATGGCCAAATGGGGAATTTACCTACCTTGAGATTAAAATTGCCATATTTTAACGGTGAAATGGATGTTGAAGAATGGTTAATGAGAGTGGACAATTACTTTACTTACTATGGGGTGCCAGAATGGGATAGATTGAAATCATATTTTGTTCAATTGAAGGGGGTAGCTGCCTACTGGTTCAATTGTCTAAGGAAGGTTAGAGGAGAGTCCATGACCTGGAATAAATTTTGCAAGGCAATCAAGAACCAGTTTGGACCCTCACAATTTACAGATTGTATGATAGATCTCAAATTGCTCAAACAAGAATCTACGGTCCAGGATTATGATCTCAGGTTTCAGAAAATGTTTAATGGAATTCAAGGGATGTCTGAACAATCTCTGATCAGTCATTACTTAGGGAGGTTGAAGGATGAATTGATATATAAAGTACAGATATCAAAACCTACCAATTTGCTAGAGACTATGGAGTTGGCTAAGCTTTATGAGGCTAAGTGGTATGCAATGAAGAAATATCCTAAAAACTACAGCTACCAGAGTAAGGCAGGTTCTGTTGCAGGGGGAACAACTCTAAATTCCTTTGATCAAACAAAGAAGAACTTCTACCCAAGCTCTCTACAAGCTCTTTCAGGAACTTTACATCAATCAACAATGAGGCTAAGAGGGACTCTGCAAAACAGCCAGTAACCATACTAGTGGATTCTGGGTCTACCCAAAGTTTTATTGATACAAAATTTGGGGAAAGGTTGAACCTACCTGTCTACAATAACAAACCCTTTGAAGTTTTAGTAGCAAATGGGGAAAAACTTAAAAGCCACGGCCTGCACAGTAGGGTGGTGATAGAGTGTCAAGGTAAGAAGATAGTGGCTGATCTTTTACAACTGCCTATCTCAGGGTGTCAAATAGTCTTGGGAGCAAACTGATTGAGTACATTGGGAGATATTGTATGAAATTTCCAGGAGCTAACTATGCAGTTCAAGAAACATGGAGAAATCCAACAGTTCAAAGGCATTAAAAGCAGTGGTAACCAGCTCCTAGAACCTGCAGCCAAAGATTTGAGGAGCAGTCTACAGGTCTTCATCATACAGCTGTGTTCTCAAGAGATAATCCCAGAAAATCTGTAGGAAACCACTACTAAAATAACCCAGATTAGCGACGTCAGGAGACGTCGCTAAATACAGGAAATACGTCGCTAACAATGATTTGCGACGTATTTAGCGACGAAAAACCTACGTCGCTTATAGGCAAGTCGCAGATGGCAATTTAGTCGCTAAACGTCGCTATTTGCGACGCGTAGTTAATCGTCGCTAGACGTCGCAAAATAAGCGACAGATAGCGACGTATAAGTACGTCGCCAACATTGCGACGTAAAGCGACAACTAGCGACGCTTCAAAAGTTTATAAATGATGACGAGGCATGGCATCCACGTGGCCACGTGGGCAACATAGCGACGTATATTAGCGACGTCGAGCGACGTAACGTCGCTAGTTAGCGACGTATAGCGACGGCTGTGTGACGTCGCAGTACGTCGCAGAACGTCGCTATACGTCGCTAATATAAAAAAAAAATTTTAAAAATATAATTGATATTTTTGTTATGCTGTGTGTCTGTGTTTACAGTGTGTGTGAAGTGCAGTGTTCGAACCATCGACAGTTTCGCTTACTGTTGTATGTTTTATCTTTGATAGAAAGAGCAACAGTTCAGGGTGTACTTCTCAGAGCTTCCTCTTCACGTCCTTCACCTTCTCGGAAACCTTTACGACGTCCGAGAAAGTGAAGGACGTAAAAATAAAGCTCTCAGAAGTGCACCCTAAACTGTTGCTATTTCTATCCAAGATAAAACATACAACAGTAATCGAAACTGTCGATGGTTCCGAACACTGTATTTCACATTCACTGTAAACACAGACACACATCATAACAAAAATACACAATATATTTTTTTAAAATTTCGGCAGCATCTCCTTTGTATATCAGATCATCGCTTATAACCCAGCGTAGGTATATATGTCATCCCGTCGCAGATATCACAAAATAAATATCACAATAAAAATAGGAGGCAGTGCAAAGTAAATATCACAGACACACATCCTCACAAACATCCAATAGAGTCAAATAAAAATGAAAGATGATAAAAAGTCTCCCACCAAGTGTATAAACAACAGTGTATGAATAAACAATTTGCCCATAGGGCCAATACATACAAGTCATAAAAAAACCAATAAAATTACTGCGGACCCCTGCCGCGCAACTGGGATAGAATGTAGTCATACTGCTCCTGGGTGAGCTGTACCGTAGGGGCAGTAGGAGGCAGTACAATGTCTGGAGTCAGCGTCGGAGGCAGTGCAGTATCTGGAGTCGGCGCCATCGATGGACCCAGAGGACGTACCTGCTCCAGCTCTCGCAGTCGCTCACCATGCGCAGCAAGGGTACTTACCACCTTCTCAGTATACTGAGCGAGTGAGAGAGAAAGGCTCCTCTGCGATCCGTCCAGCTCGACCTGTCTACGCTCCGTGCGCTGCGTAGACTCGGTGAGCGTCTGCAAGTTGGCAGCTGCAGCCTGATGCAGACTCATCAGCTCCTGTATACTGCGCTCGACCGCATCAAATCGTCCGGTGACGATCGGAGGGTCGGATCGTCGCTCGACCGCATCAGAAATCTGCTGCTGCAACTCGCGACGCAGCTCCTCGATCTGACGACGAACATCCTCAGCTCGTGACGACGCCTGCGTAGCCGGAGACTGCGCACTGACAGAGGGGGCCCGGGATGACTCCGAAGCCAAATACGTGCCGTAGGATCCTGTACCGTAGTACGTACCCTTCTGAAGACCGCCAACGGCGGTCATCCAGAGCTCGTCCGGCGATGGCTCTGTAGGCGGCTGGGAGGAAGTACCAGCTCCTCCCTCTGCTTGCGCACTAGCAGCAGCAGCAGCATCAGCCGCCTCCTTCTGTAGCCGAACAAACTCGGCCTAGAACATGTTTGCTAACGTGTAAGTGTTTACTAAAGTCTATATTGATATCTATTTTCCTGTTTTCTAAATTATAGTCAGTTAATATTAGTTGAATAGAACGTACATATGCCTGCGTCGCCCTCTCGTTAATGAAGTCCCCAGCCCTCCGATGGGTGACCAGGAAGACGGTCACCATGTTCGGGCCCTCACCCTTCTTTACCTGTTAAAATATATTATCTATTATTAGTATTAAATATTATATCGAACTATATATAAATTAATGTCCGTCATAGAAAACGTACCAGACGACGAAAATGCTCCGTCATCGGAATGGAGCCGCCACACCACTTACCGACGCTCGACCGTGCCACCTTGGCCTTCTCAGACCACTCCTCGTACTGGCGCTCGCTGAATCTAGCCTTCATCGCAGTCCACTGCTCTGGCGTAATCCAACCCTGGATCGGACGTCCGGCGCGATCACGACGCTTCTGGTCGTCGATCGCATCACGGATGAGCTTGGCTATGACGGCAGGAAATTGACCCTCGATCCTCGCCGCCCGGTGTGGTAGATAGAAATAGGTCCTCTACAAGAAGTAAAATACAAAAGTTGTATAATATACACAAATAATTATTAAAATTTAAAAATAAACAAATTTTTTACCGTGAAGTGGGCGAACCAAAAGGCCTTCCTATCTGCGGGAGCATCTGAGTAGTTGAGCCAAGGCCAACCATAGTTCTGCCTCACAAATGTCCCCAACTGTCTCTGTACTGCAGAAGGCCGATATCTATACAATAATAATTTTTCATGAATATATATGTACATATAATCATTTGAGAAATATATAATAATTAATTAACTTACTTCATAGGCCCGTCCGTCCAAATCTCCATACGCGTCTCGCCCGGAGGAGCGTATGGAGGGTCGCTCTCACCTCCTGCCTGGGCAGGATCAGTCTGATCGCCGTCCTCCATATGATCGGCGTGGGCTCCCTCCATAGAGCCGTCGACAGTAGGAATGCTGGACGGGGGATCAGGGATGCTGGACGCGGGATCAGAAAGGCTGGACGACGAGGGAGGAGTCGCCAACCTGCTAGAACTGTCCTGTCCTGGTAATGGACCGGGAACAGGAAGGCTGGACGACGAGGGAGGAGTCGCCAACCTGCTAGAACTGCCCTATCCCGGTAATGGACCGGGAACAGAACGGTACACTGGCGTACTCGGAGATGAGGATGAGGGTACAGAACTGCCCTCTCCATCCCCAGCCCGAGGCTGACGGGGCTGTCTAATATATAATCCTCCGCATCGTCCAGATGGTCTAGTCATACCTGACAATAAAACATATGCCAATAAAACAAAACAACATATTTATATGATAGACATCACAGATTTTTGAAAAATATCATAGTCAAAAAGTGTCACTGAAGTGTCAATAAAAGTGTCAATAAAGTGTCACTGAAGTGTCACAGATTTATATGATAGAAGTGTCACTAAAGTGTCAAATATGATTATAAAACAAACGTACAGATTTAATCCTCTTCTGAAAATTCATCTAGTTCGTTTAGCTCATCTACTACTTCTTCTTCTTTTTCTTCTTCTTCTTCCTCCTCTACATCTTCACTTTCATCTGCATCTTCCTCTTCAGATAATTCTACTTCTTCTACACAATTAAATGTGTAATAGGAAACTTTCGTCGTGTCCACTTCTATAATATTTGTTACAAGAGGTAGTTCATCCTGTTGATAAGCTATATCGTCAACCTCAAAGGTATTTCTAGCTTTGGTCTTGCATACTGCCCACCAGTCCGACCTTGTTGTTCCCCGTTTAGGATAACTTGTGAAGTTCACGAGCTGAGCCTGACTTGATAGGACAAATGGTTCATAGGCTTGATATCGACGCCGATAGTTTATATCAACAAGACCGTGCTTGTCTACTTTCCAACCTTGACCTTCAATCGGATCGAACCAATCACACCTGAATAACACAATCTTAGCAGGCTCTATTCCATAACTATATGTCAGCTCCACAATCTCCTGTAACACGCCATAGAAATCGTTGCCCGCATCAACATCTTTGTAGTTCGAAGATCTGATACACAAACAGCTGTTTTTGGTGGAATCGAGATCCACAAAGTTGTCTCTGATCGGGCAAGTTGTTGACTTGAACCTAAACCCATTAACACAGTAGCTTGGCCATATTTTTGCAGCATAAATTGGTCCCTTGGCTAGCGTTCTAATAGACTCATTCTTAAGTCTTGCGTATGGACGATCGACCTAAATACCACGAAAGAAGCAATTAAGCTCATTCTCAATCAAGTGCATATACAAAAAGGTAATTACAGAGTTCTCAAGTCTTACATATGCACTCAACCATGATGGAAAATAATGCCTCATTTCTTGTTCTAGTTCTTTTTCTGTTATGTGTGGCCTACCCGACCTCACATCATCATTAAATATGCTGAAAACAACATCGTTCAATTAATGTAATAGTATAATAATTAACACTATTAAAATAATATAGACGTATTAATTACTTACCCCTCCAGTTTTTTTACTTCCTCCTCATCGCAGTTGAGTAATACATACACCTGAGCAGCCCTTAGCTCATCATCGTTCAGATATCTCTTTTTTATCTTACCCGATGGCTTTCCTGGAGCATTGAATACCTTCAGTATTGTATCATTACTTTCATGATCTCCCTCGTCGTTTCTGGAAGCTCTCGTTCTATTAGTTGCAACATGAGGCTTGAAATACATCGAACAAAAGTTTGTAATCTCCTCGAGAACATAGGCTTCACAAATAGAACCCTCGACCCGTGCCTTATTTTTCACCTTTCTTTTTAGGTGATTCAAATGTCGCTCGAACGGGTACATCCATCGATATTCGACGGGTCCACCAACACGTGCCTCATACTATATCTATAACCCAAACCCCCAACTAACACTCTGAAATCTGAACAAAGCAAATCCATGCATCACTATATATATATATATATATATATATATCAACATCAATACTCCCCAATATCCTTTACATCTACAAAACTAAACTCATACAGAGCTAAAACCCAAACCATATATCCAATTACAAAATAACAATCTGACGTGAAAGGGGGTTCGGTGAGCTACAGGTAAGGAGTGAGCGAAAGAGTGCATGAGGGTCTGTGAACATGTGTCACAGTGTCAAGTGTGTCCGTGTGTCCAAATACTCGACACAATGTGTCCAAAACAACCCAAACTCTTTGGGGACACGATGTGTGTCCGTGTGTCCGTGTGGCCGTGTGTGTGTGTGTCCGTGGGAGAGGAGGAGGAAGGAGAGGAGTTAGGTTAGGGTTTACCTGAGGAAGAGGACTCGGATTGGGGAAGGAGGAGCTGGAGGAGGAGGATCTCGAGGAGGAGGAGCTCGCCGGAGGGGGAGGGGGTCACCGGGGGGAGGGGGTCGCCGGAGGGGAGGGCACTGACAGAGGGGGAGGGAGTCGCCGGGGGGTGGGTAGGGGGAATTAAAAGTTTTTGAGTGAGAGTGAGGGGGAAAGAAGGCAACGGCGTGCCCTAAGTAAAATAATTTAGCGACGTCACATGTAGACGTCGCTAAACGTCGCCAAAATGGCGACATATACTTATAATTAGTCGGGAACGTCGCTAGTCAGCGACGAAGGAAACTCCTGTCGCAGAACGTCGCTAGGCAGTGACGTTTTGCGACGTGTTCATAAAACTGTCGCTAATAGCGACGTAATTTCCTGCCGTTGCTAAATTACATCGCTATTAGATGACATTTTAGTAGTAAACAAGCTTAGAGAAGAATCCAGAAGTGAATGACCTGTGAGATCAGTATAAATAGTTGTTTGAGGAGCCTACTGGCCTACCCCCTAGCAGGAGTTATGACCATCAAATCCCATTAATTCCTGGAGCTTCACCTGTGTGCAGCAAGCCCTATAGGCATACTTACCTACACAAAAATGAAATTAAAAAATAGGTCAGAGAAATGTTGAAATCTAGAATTATTAGACTCAGTAATAGCTGCTATTCTTCTCCAGTGATCTTAGTTAAGAAGGGAGATGGGAGTTGGAGGATGTGCATTGACTACAGATCATTAAACCAAAACACTATTAAAGATAAGTTTTCTATACCCTTCATTGATGAACTTTTTGATGAATTGTATGGTTCCACACTCTTTATAAAGCTGGACCTAAGATCTGGGTACCACCAAGTTAGAATGAGGGAGGAGGATGTGTTTAAAACTGCTTTTAGAACACATGATGGTCATTATGAATTCTTGGTAATGCCTTTTGGCCTTACCAATGCCCCCTCCACGTTTCAAGCCATGATGAATGAGGTATTTAGGCTATATTTGAGACAGTTTGTACTTGTATTTTTTGATGACATACTAATATACAACATGAATGAGGAAGAACACTACTCTCATTTTCAAGCTGTGTTTGAAAAACTGAAGGAAATCACCTCAAAATCAAAAGAAGTAAGTGTTCATTCATGCTGAAACATGTGGGCTACCTAGGTCATGTCATTGCTGGAAAAGGTATAGAAGTAGACAATGAAAAGATCAAGGCAGTCATTCAATGGCCTACCCCTCATACTGTCAGAGAGCTAAGAGGATTCTTAGGTCTGACAGGTTACTACAGAAGATTTATCCATGGGCATGGAAGCATAGCTGCTCCTCTAACCAATTTACTTAAGAAGGACTCATTTAAGTGGAGTGCACAAGCTCAGGATGCCTTTGAAAAGCTGAAACTGGTGTTAACCCAACCCCCAGTTTTGAGAATGCCAGACTTTGAAAATGAGTTTATATTGGAGTGTGATGCATCTGGTAATAGAATTGGGGCAGTACTCATGAAAGAGGGAAGACCCATTGCATTTCTCAGTCAAGAATTGAAAGGGAGATCGAAAATTCTATCTACATATGAAAAAGAAATGTTAGCCATATTGCGAGCAGTTAAAAAATGGAATCAATATATGTGGGGAAGGAGGTTCTTAATCAGAAATGATCACAAATCTTTGAAATTCATGTTAGAACAAAGGGTTTATACAGGGGCTCAATATAAGTGGCTAATGATGTTGCATGGTTACCAATTTAGGGTGGAGTACAAGAAAGGGAAGGATAATACTGCAGCAGATAGTCTTTCCAGGGTACAAAATTCAGCCATCACCATGGTTACTGTAGATTGGATAGTTCAATTCAAAGAGCAAATGGTAAATTGTCTGTATTATCAAGCTCAGTTGGACAAATAGGAAAAAGGGGAGTTAAATTCTGACAAGTATACATTGAGCAATGGGTTACTATACTACAAGAACAGACTATTAGTTGACCCTCAGTCAAAGTTTGCTACCACTATGCTTAAAGAACATCATGAATTATTAACTGCTAGGCATTCTGGAACCTTAAAAATACTTCAGAGGTTGAGGAGAGTCTGTTACTGGAAGGGCATGAAGAAGGATGTCAAGGAGTATGTTAAGGCTTGTGAGGTTTGCCAAAGAAATAAATCTGAGAACTCATTCCCTGCTTGCTTATTACAACCACTACCTATACCTGAAAGAATATGGGAGGACATCTCCATAGATTTCATAGAGGGCTTACCTATGAGTAATCATAAATCTACTATATTAGTTGTGGTGGATAGATTAACAAAGTACTTGCATTTGTTTGCATTGAACCATCCTTTTAATGCAACAATGGTGGCTCAGGTCTTTGTGGAAGGAGTTTTTAAGCTACATGGGATGCCCAAAACAATAGTCAGTGATAGGGACCCTCTCTTCACAAGTAACTTTTGGAGAGAGCTGTTCAAACTGCAAGGTACCCATCTGTATTACTCTACTGCCTATCACCCTCAATCTGATGGTCAAACATAGGTGTCAAACAAGTGTGTTGAAGCCTATTTGAGATGTTTTTGTAGTCATAAGCCTCGAGAGTGGAGTAAGCTACTGCCATAGGCTGAATATTGGTTTAATACCAATTGGCACACTGCTACTAAAACCACTCCCTTTGAAGCTGTGTATGGGAGAGCCCCTTCAAGTCTTTTGACTTATCTGCCTAGTCAAGTCCAAGACAGGAAAGTTGCTGCAACACTGGCTAATAAGGATACTGCCCTACAGTTGCTCAAGGACAACTTAGTGATGGCCAAGGATAGGATGAAGAAATTTGAAGATCTGCACAGAACTGAAAGATCTTTTGAAGTAGGGGACTTAGTGTTCCTTAAACTTCAACCTTACAGACAAGTATCAGTGGCCCATAGAAGACCTCAAAAACTCTCTCCCAAATACTATGGTCCTTACCAAGTGCTAGAGAAGATTGGCTTTATAGCTTATAAATTGGATCTTCCTCAAGGATCACAGATACATCCTGTATTCCATGTTTCTCAACTTAAAAAACATGTAAAAAGAAGACTGCTCATGCAAACTGATCTACCCAGCACCCTGACAGAAGCAATTTTGGAGCCAGACTGGGTGATAGACAGAAGAATGGTAAAGAGGGAAAACAGAGCAGCAGTGGACTTCTTAGTGCAATAGAAAGATGGGGATACACCAACCTGGATGCCTTATGGAGAGTTCATTCGAACATTCCCTCACTTTGACCTTGAGGCAAGGTCAAATTAGGGTGGAAGGTATTGCTAGGATCCCAATCTCAGAGCTTGGATCTTATAAAGAAGCAACTGAGCCAAAAAGAAGAAGCAGCCAATCCAAAGAGGTGAAGAAGAGGTCCAGTCTACAAGCACATGTAGTAACAAAATTGTATCAGGCTCAGACCTGTGAATAAAGGATTAGTTGAGTTAGTTAGTTGTCATCACAGTCAGCATGTGTGACTCATCAACTAACTGTTAGTTGTCATCACAGTCAGCTCTTGACTCAGCAACTAACAACTGTATAAATACTGAAACTTTAGCCAAGAATGGCAGGCAATTGTAACTACTTTCTCAGCAAATTGAATTTAGCTACATTAGCTTTCTTGATCTTCTTCTTCTTCTCCTCCTCTACTTAGTTTTTACTGCTCAATTGTCACCATTAATGGTGACAAGCATGGAAAACCCTAATCGAGGGACTCCTGGATCCAGTGTCCAAGGAAGAGGGGCGCAGCACTTCTACACCCCTTTCTGAACCGGCCAGCGCTGGATTACAGAGGCTACCGCTGGGCCGCACCGCTCAGAGCGGAGCTCCCATGCCGGGGATGCCAGAGGCCGGGGGAAAGCCGCTGTTGAAGACCTCGTTTGCCGACAAAGTGGTCGGAGCCCCGTCGCCGCTTTTATTGTAGCTCCCCTTCCTGAAATTTTTAAAATATTTTATTATTATTTATTTTATTTAAATGGTGATTTTTAAAAATTTTAGAAATGATTATTTAGTTAATTATTACGGTAGATAATTTTAGCCATGGTTGAGTTTTGGAGTACAAGACGACTATGAATCATGGCAAGGATAGTACAGTGGCATGCTTTGACTAGAGTTTAGCCATGGTAGGGGAAGGCCGAGCCATAGTGATGTCCTAACTAGAAAAACCAGGCCACGTTGCGACTTGACCACTATAAAGAATTTAATTATGTTATTTATTAATTTAATAACTTGTAGGAGACCCGGTTGAGTCGATTTAGCTCGGACTGAACCCGTACCAAGCCCAAGCCCATATAGTCATGCGAGACGTCCAATGACATTGGTGTTAACTTATTTTGGTATGATGGTGTCTTATTTCGTTTTAATGATCTAATAAGTATTTTCTAAGTATTCTTATATAAATATTATAAATATCATTATTGTTATTCAATGATATTTTATATAAATAGGTCCTACACTAGAAAAAGGGATATTTAGGAATTTAGGACTTTATTGGAATAATTATGTATGCATAGATATGTATATATATAAGCGTATATGTGAATATATATATATATATATATATATATATATATATATATATATATATATATATATATATATATATATATATATAAATGTATATATAGCTGTACATGTGTATGTTTGCATAAATATATAATTACATATATATGTGTGTGTGTACGTATAAATAAATATATATATCTATATGTGTGTGTGTATATACGTATATATAAGCATGTATGTATATCTATGTATTTACCAAATGCATATAAATATATGGGTGTATGTATATATGTAAAAATATATGAATATATATCTCTTATACAAAACACAAAGGTTTTTGAATCCTAGGGCTGACTGTGCCAAGATAAAGAGTGGTTAGGATTTAATCTTGGTGAATCAACGGTTGTGGGGTTTTATGGGGAAGAGCATTATTGGGAGTAGGGTTTTATGGGGAAGAGCATTATTGGGAGTGGTGTTTTATGGGGAATCCAAAGATAGGGATTTAATATTTTGATGGTTGGGATTTAATATTATGATGGGGGCCTCATAATGGTTGTGGATGAGCATTATTGAGAGTGGGTTTTATGGGGAATCCAAAGAAAATTCACATCCAGCAGTGGTTGGAATTTAATATTTTGATGGGGGCCTCAAAATTATTATTGTTCGTTTAAAATTGTGGGTCCAAGATTTTGAGGGGGAATACCTTAAATGAACCATGCCCTATGGGCACGGGTTATGACTAGTGTATATATATACTGTATGTGTATGAATATATATATATATATATATATATATATATATATATATATATATATATATATATATATATACATATATATATATATATAAATATATATATATATATATATATATATATATATATATATATATATATATATATATATATATATATATTACATATGTGTGTATGTTTATGTATATGTAAATAAATATATATATGTAAATGTATACACGTATATATATGTAAATGTGAATATACGTATACATATGTGTATATTTTTTTTATTTTTTTATATAGATATAATAATAAAAAGAAAAAGAAAAAGAAAAAGAAATGGAATAAGAAGCAGTAGCAGCCCAGCTATTTAAATCCTCTCAGCCGGCCCACATTTCCAGCCCGACCCGGCCGAACAGTATTATCTCTGAAACCGAACGGAACAGTATGTATATATTTGCGCGAACAACAGAGGGATCGGGAAAAAGCTTTAAACAAAACCCTAAACCGCCGATCCCTCATTCCCTGGGCGACCCACCCGCGCCGCTCTCCGCCGGCGTCGCCACCACAAACGGCCAAGAACAGCCGCCCGAACCCAGGCCGCGCGCGCGGGTTGAGACAGAGCACAGCGACAACCAGGCCGAACACCCATATTTTGAGGTAAATTTCTTCCCTATTTCGTAATCATTTTTCGTTCTATCAAATGTAGATCGAAGCCCACATAACCCTCTCTGATTTCCAACTAGTGGAGTTGGATATCGCTGATCGACCAACCCGAAAAGTCGACGTAAAGTCGAGTAAAAACCATCGAAAAATAGAGTATTAAACTGTTTCTGGACCCCAACTTAGAAGGCAGTTCGTGGCCAACCTATTAACAGATTTTGAAAACTATTTAATGACAGACCTAGAAAACCTATTGGGCTCTATAACAACTTACGGAGTTTGATTTCGTCGACTATACGTCGAGAAATCGGATTCCAAAAATGGGCGAAAACCTATTTTCAAAATATTAGAAATATTAAAAAATACTTCTATACGACGTGCGTCCCGCCAAACCGAGCGACGTGGCCGTGAACCGAAAGCATCGAAAGGTGCGTAACGGCTTCGTGGTCGTGTGGGCTTTGACGGAATTCAAATTGGTTGCGTGTGCACGACGAATTTGATGCGTATCCGTCGAAATTCACCGTATCGACCTCTGGACAAATTTCCCAATAACTTTGTGCATGTTCGTCAGATCGAGACAAAACTTATGCCAATAGGACCGTATCATTTTTCTGGTCATGTATGCCAAGTTTGGTCCGATTCTGAGACAGTTGATCAGTTCGTCGTTTTGTGGGCTCTACGATCTGACTCAATGGGTGATTTTGTGCACGGCCCACCGGAATCCAAACTGGAAATACCATTGGGTTTGTATCATCAAAACGAATCCGTAGACATATAGTTTGACGACTTTAGAGACCATTGACTCTGGTACACTTTTCGATACAAAGCGGGTCCAACGGCGGATACCGTTTTTGCTTAAAATTACCATTTTGCCCCTGTGTCCAGAATTGGACTTAAGGACAGGCAGTCCTAGCTAATTTGAATATTTCATTGTCTGTTTCAGCTTTCGGAGACAGTTGTGATGATTTGGACTTATTTGGCTTACCGGTTGACGGTTTATTGTTGCCTCTTCATGCTACCATCAGGCAAGTATACCTTGCCTCTCTCTACAGTTTATTTTTATGCTTATAGTACACCTGTTGCAGTATGTTATCTTTAGTTCCCTTAGTTGTTATAGATTTATATGATACCGCGTTTACCAGTTTATTGTCTTGCTTGTATATCAGTATTTCATGACTTGATAGTGTAGTTATACCAGGCTTGTTTACGTCATGGATCATGCTAGAGTTGTCCTTACCTGTGTCATGACTGAGTTGTACCGTGTCTTCACCTGTATCTTAACTGATTCGTGTCTGCAAGTATGTGTGAGTGAACAGCTATTCCTTTGTCTTTTCTACAACCTGCGAGTCCACACACGGGGCGAGGGTTGTCCGTTTGCACCTGCGAGTCCACACACGGGACGAGGGTGACTTGTCTTGAAACTGACCTGCGAGTCCACATTCGGGGCGAGGGTTGGTATTCTATTGATCTTCCAGCAGTTCATTTATGCATACTTGATCCCGTATCCGTGTTCATAGCTACCTGTCAGTAGCCACATGTCAGTCTCATGTCTAGTTCCTGTTTATACTCTGGTTATATTATTGCATGATTAAACTATTAGATAGGCATGTTTTATGTATCTTGCTAGTCCTCTGAGGACCTGATGATCTCTTCAGGTTTAACGACTGCATGGAGTTAGTTAGCAGAGCGGGATGGTAGAGGATTGCGATGTATGATACATGTATTTGCTTGTAATATTTCTTTATTATCCTCTCGTGCTTTATATTCCATACCATGATATACTCTGCTTATTTATAGACTCATATCATTCTTGGAGTCCAATCGAACAATATGCTAATGGGCTGCAGACCATGACCCATACTTGTTTATTCTTGTTTATATGATTCCTGTGGATTGAGATATAGTTTATATTAGACATGATACCCTACTCTGGATAGCTTATACGTACTCGATTCGGTCTGGAGTCCGCTCGACACGTAGCTGGCTTGCTCACGAGCTCGCGTCCGAAAAGCGGGTGCGGGTCGTCACAAGTTTTTGTGGCGGGCCATGCAGGTCAGAGCATATTGTATCGGTTACGTAACTGTACTGATACGAGCCTGCGAATTTGACTAAACCATTAGGAATCTCAATCCACACTGCTTTGAAAATTCTCCTAGAAATTCTCTACGTCATTGAAAACTCCATATTTGCTTTCGATTATACTTTCTTGCTTTCCGTAGCATTGATTTTCGTCCTTTTTATTTCGAGGTGACAAACGATCGTGCTGTCTAGTATTCATCAGAGATTCCTAAGTTATTGTATAATATTGCTTGACTATTGACTATTTGGTTGTTTATAGATATGAGGTATTATAGTTGCCATATGCCTAGATATCTGCCGGTAGAATTGTTAGCAACTAGTTGGAAGGTTATAAAGTTTAGTGACCGTAATTTTGAGGTGTAGTGTGACCAAAGGTGGGTAGAAGTCCTCAAGTACTCGAAGTATAAAATGACTAGAGAAGGCCATAAATATTTTTGAAAAATTAAATTTAAGGAGATTAAGGTTCAGGTAGACCTTCTTGTTGAATTTTAAGGAATAGTTACGAGTTAGAATTTCGAGAACGAAATTATTTTTAAGGTGGGTAGATTTATAGCTCCCCTTCCCAGAATTTTTAAAATATTTTATTATTATTTATTTTATTTAAATGGTGATTTTTAGAAATTTTAGAAATGATTATTTAGTTAATTATTACGGTAGATGATTTTAGCCATGGTTGAGTTTTGGAGTACAAGACGACTATGAATCATAGCACGGATAGTATAGTGGCGTGTTTTGACTAGAGTTTAGCCATGGTAGGGGAAGGCCGAGCCATAGTGATGTCCTAACTAGAAAAACTAGGGCAAGTTGCGACTTGACCACTATAAAGAATTTAATTATGTTATTTATTAATTTAATAACTTGTAGGAGACCCGGTTGTGTCGATTTAGCTCGGACTGAACCCGTACCAAGCCCAAGCCCATGTAGTCATGCGGGACGTCCAATAACATTCGTGTTGACGTATTTTGGTATGATGGTGTCTTATTCCGTTTTAATGATCTAATGAGTATTTTCTAAGTATTCTTATATAAATATTATAAATGTCATTATTGTTATTCAATGATATTTTATATAAATAGGTCCTACACTAGAAAAAGGGATATTTAGAAATTTTGGACTTTATTGGAATAATTATGTATGCATAGATATGTATATATATAAGCGTATATGTGAATATATATATATATATATATATATATATATATATATATATATATATATATATATATATATATAGCTGTACATGTGTATGTTTGCATAAATATATAATTACATATATATGTGTGTGTACGTATAAATAAATATATATATATATATATATATATATATATATATATATATATATCTATATGTGTGTGTATAAACGTATATATAAGCATGTATGTATATCTATGTATTTACCATATGCATATAAATATATGGGTGTATGTATATATATATATATATATATAAATATATGAATATATATGTATATATATACTCTATGTGTATGAATATATATAACTATATATTACATGTGTGTGTATGTTTAGGTATATATAAATAAATATATATGTAAATGTATACACGTATATATGTGTATATATATATATATATATATATATATATATATATATATATATATATATATATATATATATATATATATATATTTATATATATATATATATATATATATATATATATATATATATATATATATATATATAAAAAAAATATATATATAAAATATATATATATATATATATATATATATAATAATAATAATAATAATAATAATAATAATAATAATAATAATAATAATAATAAAAATAATAATAATAATAATAACAATAAAATATATATATATATAATAATAATAATAAGAAATAGAAAAAGAAAAAGAAAAAGAAAAGGAAATGGAATAAGAAGCAGTAGCAGCCCAGCTATTTAAATCCCCTCAGTCGGCCCACATTTCCAGCCCGACCCGGCCGAACAGTATTATCTCTGAAACCGAACGGAACAGTATGTATATATTTGCGCGAACAACAGAGGGATCGGGAAAAAGCTTTAAACAAAACCCTATACCGCCGACCCCTCCTTCCCTGGGCGACCCACCTGCGCCGCTCGCCACCGGCGCCGCCACCACATACGGCCGAGAACAGCCACCCGAACCCAGGCCGCGCGCGCGGGTTGAGACAGAGCACAGCGACAACCAGGCCGAACACCCATATTTCGAGGTAAATTTTTCCCCTACTTTGTAATCATTTTTTGTTCTATTAAATGTAGATCGAAGCCCACATAACCCTCTCTGATTCCCAACTAGTGGAGTTGGATATCGCTGATCGACCAACCCAAAAAGTCGACGTAAAGTCGAGTAAAAACTATCGAAAAACAGAGTATTAAACTGTTTCTCGACCCCAACTTAGAAGGCAGTTCGTGGCCAACCTATTAACAGATTTCGAAAACTTTTTAATGACAGACCTAGAAAACCTATAGGGCTCTGTAACCCAACTTACGGAGTTTGATTTCGTCGACTGTACGTCGAGAAATCGAATTCCAAAGATGGACGAAAACCTGTTTTCAAAATATTAAAAAATATTGAAAAATCCTTCAATACGACGTGCGTCCCGCCAAACCGGGCGACGTGGACGCGAACCGAAAGCATCGAAAGGTGCATAACAGCTTTATGGTCGTGTGGGCTTTGACATAATTCAAATTTTGGTTGCGTGTGCGCGACGAATTTGATGCGTATCCGTCGAAATTCACCGTATCGACCTCTGTGCAAATTTCCCAATTACTTTTTGCACGTTTGTCAGATCGAGACGAAGCGCCAACAGGACCGTATCGTTTTTCTGGTCCTGTATGCAAGTTTGGTCCGATTTTGAGACAGTTGATCGGATCGCCGTTTTGCGGGCCCCACGGTCTGACTCAACGTGCGATTTTGTGCACGGTCCACCGGAATCCAAAATTGGACATACCATTGGGTTCGTATCATCAAAACAAATCCGTAGACATGTAATTTGACGACTTTAGAGACCATTGACTCTGGCACATTTTTTGGTGCAAAGCGGGTCCAACGGCGGACACCATTTTTGCCCAAAATTACTGTTTTGCCCCTGTATCTAGAATTAGACTTAAGACAGGCAATCCTAGCTAATTTGACTATTCTGAGACTGTTGGCATTGTCTGTTTTAGCTTTCGGAGACAGTTGTGATAATTTGAACTTATTTGGCTTACCGGTTGACGGTTTATTGTTGGCTCTTCGTGCTACCACCAGGCAAGTATACCTTGTCTCCCTCTACAGTTTATTTGCATGCTTATAGTACACCTGTTGCAGTATGTTATCTTTAGTTACCTTAGTTGTTATAGATTTATATGATACCATGTTTACCAGTTTATTGTCTTGCTTGTATATCAGTATTTCATGACTTGATAGTGTAGTTATACCAGGCTTGTTTACGTCATGGATCATGCTAGAGTTATCCTTACCTGAGTCATGACTGAGTTGTACCGTGTCTTCACCTGTATCTTGACTGAGTCGTGTCTGCAAGTATGTGTGAGTGAACTTCTATTTCTTTGTCTTTCCCACAACCTGCGAGTCCACACACGGGGCGAGGGTTGTCCATTTGCACCTGCGAGTCCATACACGGGGCGAGGGTTGTCCGTTTGCACCTGCGAGTCCACACACGGGGCGAGGGTGACTTGTCTTGAAACTGATCTGCGAGTCCACATTCGGGGCGAGGGTTGGTATTCCATTGATCTTCCAGCAGTTCATTTATGCATACTTGATCCCGTATCCGTGTTCATAGCTACCTGTCAGTAGCCACATGTCAGTCTCATGTCTAGTTCCTGTTTATACCCTAGTTATATTATTGTATGATTAAACTGTTAGATGGGCATGTTTTATGTATCTTGCTAGTCCTCTGAGGACCTGATGATCTCTTCAGGTTTAGCGACTGCATGGAGTTAGTTAGCAGAGCGGGATGGTAGAGAATTGCGATGTATGATACAGGTATTTGCTTGTGATATTTATTTATTATCCTCTCGTGCTTTATATTCCATACCATGATATACTCTGCTTATCTACACTACCAAAATTTATCGTTTTAGCGATGGCCACATCCGTCGCTAAGACGACGGTAATTACTATTAGCGACCGATTGCCGACGGATATTGGCAAAAAAAAATCGTCGGCAATCAGCTCGTCGCTAATAACCTTCCGTCGCTAAGTTGTCGTCACATGACGGAATAGCGACGGATATTCGACGTCACAATACGAAGCATTAGCGACGCTTTTCCGACGGACTGTCGTCCACTTCAGCTTTTAAGTACTGAACTGTGTAGACAATAGCGACGAAAAGTTCCGTCGGTAACCCGTCGCAAAAGCGTATCAGATCGTATCATTCCGTCGCTAATCCGTCGACAGCTTCGGTATCAAGTAACGGATTAGCGACGGTTTTCTGACGGAAAAGCCGTCGACCAGCTTCTGGAAATTCATGTCATTTCCAGCAACTTGGCGACGGATAAGTCGTCGCTTTGCCGTCGAAAGATATCGACCGAATAGCGACGGATTAACCGTCGACCTTGTTCTGGAAATTCTTGTTATTTCCAGAACACGGGCGACGGATAGGTCGTCGCTATTCCGTCGAACAATATATCATGCCGACGGATAGTCCGTCGACCATCCGTCGCTATCTGGGAAACTTTTTCAAATATCCAGTTAGCGACGGAATAACCGTCGAAAAGTAGTCGGCAACTGGTGATGACCGTCGGAAAACGGTCACAAGTCCGTCGCTAACTGAGAATATTTTGAAAAAAATTACAGCATTTTAGCTGTTCGTAAAAATTTGCATAAACCAAACCAATATATAATGCACACCAATTATCCAACAATCACATAGACCAAATATATTATGCACACCAATTATCCAAGAATCACATAGACCAAATATGCACATACGAATTTAATGCACACCAATTATCCAAGAATCATATACACCAAACCAAATTAATATAAAATAGACATAAATTATCCGGAAGAGTAACCTAATATCCATCGTTATAATCCGATCATTGCACAAATATTCGAAATTTTTCACAAATATTCCAAAGCACATAGGAAAGAGTTGGCCAGTTACAGTAACCTAATATCCAATCCTGACGATCGATCATAGCACAAATATTCTAAAATTTTCACAAATATTCTAAAACACATAGGAAAATCGACTTTGGCCTCAACAAAGACCACAAGTCAGACGATGAATCCTCACAGCCAGGGATGATAGTTGCATTGAGGCATGTACCATTCTATCAGCCACTTTGCATACGAAGGCTCAATCTGGTTGAGGTCTTCTGTAGGGATAGGAGGGTCGGTCCCGATGCTACTACTCTCTGACGGTGGCTCCTCCTTAGCTTCAAGCTTGGGAGCAATCTCTTCCCTGATGGTCATCGGTTCTTCCTTGACCTCGACCTTTGGTAACACCTTCTCCTTAACAGTCACCGGCTCTTGTTTGACGATGGAGACTTCCTCCGTGTCGACCTCCAAGGGTTTCTTGCCTCGACCCCTTCCTCGACTAGCAGCACCACCTCGACGAGTCCTAGGAGCCATCTTTCTGACAACAGAAATTTTCATATAGGGTAAAGAAATTTACTCAAGTTATAAAAGTTGTGACGTTGGTTTTTTGCGTTCATCATCATTAGAGGGAGCAGCACTGGAAAAGTTGTGACGTTGGTAGCATGAGAGAGTAAAAATCTGTATCACAAGACTAACAGAATTACTATGTAATCATGTACTCACCAATAACCGGATGTAACTGGAGTCGTTGGGCCTATTGTGCAGTAATTTGTGGATCTGCTGGTATATGCCAGATGTACTTAGTATCTAGTGTATCAGATTAGTATCGGTCTATCGGTTTGGTATAGGACGTATCATATTGGTATTGGCCTTAACAAATTGGTATCGTCCTATATCCGATATGTACATGTATCGGCCGAATAGCTAGGATTCATATTGGTCTTATCGATTTGGTATCGGTCATATCCGATAGGTATCGACCGTGTTGGATTAGTATAGACTATTTTGGATTAGTATCGTGGAAGGTTTAGTAACAACTGTACTTGGATTTCTCTCTTCTCGAGCTAGAATACCATTGCAAGAGAATCACCAGATCGTGATTGGCCAGTTACAGTAACATACATACTTCCTTTTCCATCAGGAAAAGCGAGATTGAAAAGGAAGTATGTATGTTCTGTAACTGACCATCTACGCTCTCGTGACTCTCTTGCAATGGTAATCTAGCTCTAGAAGAGAGAAATCCAAGTATAGTTGTTCCTGAACCTTCCACGATACTAATCGGAAATGGTATATAATAATCCAACACGGTCGATACCTATCGGATATGACCGATACCAAATCGATAAGGCCAATATGACTTAATGGCTATACGGCCGATACATATCTGATAGGACGATACCAATTCGCTAAGACCAATACCAACCGATACGGTCCATACCAAAACGATAGATCGATACTAATCCGACACGGTCAATACTTATAAGTACCTACGGTCCAGGAGGTTGATCTGCTAGTACATCTATGTACGAACAACGAAGTAACGATCCATTTCAATTTGGATGTGAAAATCTGTATCGTAAGACAAACTAAACATAATCAGTTCTATTTCACATGCTTAATTGCCAAGTATGGGAACGAATGGCTCAGAACACAACCCAAAATTCATTCTAGCATACATTAGTGTGAATTATCTACGTTCTGTACATATAGTGTAGTATATGTTCTTATCGTATCTAGTATCTGAAGGATGTAACAGAATCAAGATGAACTCACATAATGTTTACAGTCTTGGTCTCAACTGTCTTCGATTCTATGATCCCATGTCTTAGGTTAAATAAATCACTAACCTCATCACGGTGAGTCTTGGTGTAGCACTCAAATGTGGGGCACCCGTAAATTTGCCGAGGTTTTAATTCATCGACATTGAATTTTAAACCCTCACGTAGCCTTTCTGCTTCACTTCTAGGGTCGAGCAGCATCTTCTTGCAAGCTTCGGTCTCCAGATACTTAGTGTCAAGATTCTGGACGCTTTCGTAGAGCATGTCAACGCATCCTAGCGTCAATTTCCTGCCATCCTGCCGAGGAAATTGACGCTAGGATGCGTTGACATGCTCTACGAAAGCGTCCAGAATCTTGACACTAAGTATCTGGAGACCGAAGCTTGCAAGAAGATGCTGCTCGACCCTAGAAGTGAAGCAGAAAGGCTACGTGAGGGTTTAAAATTCAATGTCGATGAATTAAAACCTCGGCGAATTTACGGGTGCCCCACATTTGAGTGCTACACCAAGACTCACCGTCTGTATAGTTCGGTTATTGACGCTCGATGTCCCTGTAGTAAGGCAATGGATGAGGATATTGCGTGAGAGGGGGTTGTAGATGGAGGCAACAAGGATGGCGTGTTTGTGAAAGGAGGGAAAAGATACATAATCACAGACGATTTGCATGTAAGGCCATTCTATTCTATGGAGTCTGCGTTGTCTATTTTCCGAAAGCATGGGATCATAGCATCGAAGACAGTTGAGACCAAGACTGTAAACATTGGCCGCGATGAGGTTAGTGATTTATGTAACCTAATGTAGTAATCTTGTAATTTAAAGTTGGAAGAACATGCAAGTAGCCTTATAGTTGCTGCCTCACCAGTCGAATGACTTAATTCCCAAGTATCGGAACGAGTGGCTCAGAACACAACCCAAGATTCATTCTAGCATACATTAGTGAGTTCATCTTGATTCTGTTACGTCCTTCAGATACTATATACGATAAGAACATAGATGATTCACACTAATGTATGCTAGAATGAATCTTGGCTTGTGTTCTGAGCCATCCGTTCTGATCAAACATCTTCCTTCTCCTCTCCTCCACTATGGCTCTGAACCAATCTGCTCCTCCCTACTTCCCTTCTTTTTATTTGACTCTCTCAGCCACATATGACATCCAGCTCAAGTGTAGAGTCAGAGGAGAAAAAGTGGGCAGGAAGAGGAGGGAGAAGCAGCACAGCCGGAGGCATGACCCGGAGGAAGTACATAGGTTTTCTTCATAGTTCTCGTATGCACACCCTCCGGGTCATGCCGCCGACTGTGCTGCTTCCCCCTCCTCTTCCTGCCCACTTCTTCTCCTCCGACTCTACACTTGAGCTGGATGTCATATGTGGCTGAGAGAGTCAAATAAAAAGAAGGGAAGTAGGGAGGAGCAGATTGGTTCAGAGCCATGGTGGAGGAGAGGAGAAGGAAGATGCTTGATCAGAAGGATGGCTCAGAACACAAGCCAAGATTCATTCTAGCATACATTAGTGTAAATCATCTATGTTCTGTACATATGGTGTAGTATATGTTCTTATCGTATCTAGTATCTGAAGAACGTAACAGAATCAAGATGAACTCACTAATGTAATACTAAGACATCATCTACTACTATATAAGATATAGTGATAGGTTGTCGTATCATCATTGCCGAGGAATGAGGGTCGGAGGACATGCAACTTTATCTACGGCTACATAGTTTCTGCCTCGCCAGTCGAATGGCTGCAGGGACTATGTCCTGATCACCATGTCGTACCGTAGATTAATGCAAATAGAGCTGGAAATATCCGTCGCTAACCGGTAACTGAGAATTTTTTTGAAAAAAAATTGCAGCACTTTTCCTGTTCACAAAATATGCATAAACCAAACCAATATATAATGCACACCAATTATCCAAGAATCACATAGACCAAATATGCACATACGAATTTAATGCACGCCAATTATCCAAGAATCATATAGACCAAACCAAATTAATATAAAATAGACATCAATTATCCTGAAGAGTAACCTAATATCCGTCGTTATAATTCGATTTATCTTCAAGTGTGAGAACGGATGGCTCAAAACACAAGCCAAGATTTATTCTAGCATATATTAGTGTGAATCATCTATGTTCTGTACATATGGTGTAGTATATGTTCTTATCGTATCTAGTATCTGAAGAACGTAACAGAATCAAGATGAACTCACATAATGTAATACTAAGACATCATCTACTACTATATAAGATATAGTAATAGGTTGTCGTATCATCATTGTCGAGGGATAAGGGTCGGAAGACAGTCAACTTTATCTACGGCTACATAGTTTCTGCCTCGCCAGTCGAATGGCTGCAGGGACTATGTCCTGATCACCATGTCGTACCGTAGATTAATGCAAATGGAGCTGGAGCCAAAATACAGAAACCAAAATACAGAATCAAATCCCTGGGACGGATGGCTCAGAACACAACCAACCGGAGAGGATACTCTGAGAGATCCATCTGAGTAGGTCGTATACTCTGAGAGATCACCTTTACAAGAATGATATCAGTAGTGGAATTGAGTGCTGGAGGGGATATTATCAGAGTATACGTCCTACTCAGATGGGTCTCTCACCGTTACTATTTTTTTCTGACAGCATGGTGGATGTGCTCCGTCAACAGAATCTGGTTCCGAGCCAAAACTTTGCCCCGGAGCTCAAGTTAACATCCTTCGTGTAGAGCTCGAGTGAGAGGTTCCTGATAGCATGGTGGTCTTCTTTGTCAAAGTATCCGTGCTCGTCCCACAACCAATGTGGGATGAGCACGGATACTTTGACAAATGAGACCACCATGCTGTCAGGAACCTCTCACTCGAGCTATACACGAAGGATGTCTACTTGAGCTCCGGGACAAAGTTTTGGCTCGGAGCAAGAATCTGTTGACGGAGCACATCTACTATGCTGTCAGAAAAAATTAGTAACGGTGGAAGACCCATCTGAGTAGGACGTATACTCTGATAATATCTCCTCCAGCACTCAATCCCACTACTGATATCATTCTTGTAATTGTGATCTATCAGAGTATACGTCATACTGAGATGGATCTAGTATTCTCTCTTGTTGGTTGTCGTATCATCATTGCCGAGGGATGAGGGTCGGAGGACAGTACAAATAGTCTAATACAAAAACAACTCAATATGTAGTCCAATACAAATAGTCTAATACAAAAACAACCCAATACAAATAGTCCAATACAAATAAGTACTAATAGCTAATGAGAACCACGCTGCTCACGCAAACGCTCAGTGATACGTTCACGCAACCACCTCGAAAAAGCGAGATTTTTGGCGCGAGGAGAGCTGTCGTCCATTGCAAGGATTGAATGAAGAGTCCTCTCGGTCTCACTAGCTACCGGTGCTGGATGAATAGAACTCCCGGTCTCACTAGCAACCGGTGCCACTTCCTCCTTAACTGTAGGAGGAGCCACCTCAGCATTCACTATTTTTCTCAAACGACGTACCGTTCCTCGGGTCATGGGTGCCATCTGGTAAGATCGATAGTCACAAATAATATAATTGTAACAGAAGCAAGCTAACTAAAGGAACCATCATGTAATTTGAGTACATTTTCGAAAGCCGATAAAGTATAAAAAATTTGATTTTTTGCCAAGTGTGAGAACGGATGGCTCAGAAGATAACCCAAGATTCATTCAAGCATACATTAGTGTGAATCATCTATGTTCTGTACATATGGTGTAGTATATGTTCTTATCGTATCTAGTATCTGAAGGACGTACGTAACAGAATCAAGATGAACTCACATAATATAATACTAAGACATCATCTACTACTATATAAGATATAGTGATAGGTTGTCGTATCATCATTGCCGAGGGATGAGGGTCGGAAGACAGTCAACTTTATCTACGGCTACATAGTTTCTGCCTTGCCAGTCGAATGGCTGCAGGTACTATGTCCTGATCACCATGTCGTACCGTAGATCAAATGGAGCTGGAACTGGAGCCAAAATACAGTACTACTTCACCATGTCGTACCATTTTACTCTCTTTCTCTCCTCCCCCCTCCGGCGCTCTCACTCTCTCCGGCGCTCTCACACTACTAATCCTATGTGTTTTAAGTGTGAGAACGGATGGCTCAGAACACAACCCAAGATTCATTCTAGCATACATTAGTGTGAATCATCTATATTCTGTATACATATCGTGTAGTATATGTTAACCTTATCGTATCTAGTATCTGAAGGACGTACGTAACAGAATCAAGATGAACTCACTAATGTAATACTAAGACATCATCTACTACTATATAAGATATAGTGATAGGTTGTCGTATCATCATTGCCGAGGGATGAGGGTCAGAGGACAGGCAACTTTATCTACGGCAACATAGTTTCTGCCTCGCCAGTCGAATGGCTGCAGGGAATATCCGTCACCATGTCGTACCATAGATTAATGTAGTTAATGGAGCTGGAAATATCCGTCGCTAACCGGTAACTAGTCCGTCGCTAACTGAGATTGTCACATACACATATGTATATCACAGCTAGATGTATAGATATATACATCTATAAAGAAGCACACAACTGATAGAACTCGCACTGTCCTTGAGACAGTAAACATATACACCATGAATCCAAACCCCATATATATTCACATTTACTAATCCAAACACCACCAAATTAATGGAACACCCAATATGGACAACACATTATTTAGCCAATATATAAACTCAGATGAATTTGAGAAGCAAAGCCACCCACCGCCCCCGACCAAAGCCCGCCGCCCCAAGCACGCCGCCCAGTAGTTCGGTTGCATATATATATGAAGAGTGCTTATGGGTGTGCGTCGGTTGTAAATAGCCCGACGTACCCGCCCCAAGCCAGCCGCTCAGCCTCCGACGCCGCCGCCCCAAGCCCACCGCCCAGCCCCCACCCCAAGCCAGCCGCCCAGCCCCCGACGCACCCGCCCCCAAGCCAGCCGTCCAGCCCCCGACGCCGCCGCCCCAAGCCCACCGTCCAGCCCCCGACCCAAGCCAGCCGCCCAGCCCCCGACGTCCCAACCCCAAGCCTGCCTCCCAGACCCCGACGCCCCCGGCCCAAGCCCACCGCCGAGACCCCGACCCAAGCAAGCCGCCCAGCCCCCGACGCCCCAACCCCAAGCCCGCCTCCCAGACCCCGACGCCCCCGCCCCAAGCCCACCGCCCAGACCCCGACCCAAGCCAGCCGCCCAGCCCCCGACGCCCCAACCCCAAGCCCGCCTCCCAGACCCCGACGCCCCCGCCCAGCCCCCGACGCCCCAACCCCAAGCCCGCCTCCCAGACCCCGACGCCCCCGCCCCAAGCCCACCGCTCAGAACCCGACCCAAGCCAGCCGCCCAGCCCCCGACGCCCCAGCCCCAAGCCCGTCGCCCAGCCCCCGCCCCAAGCCCACCGCCCAGCCCCCGACCCAAGCCAGCCGCCAAGCCCCGGACGGCCTAGCCCCAAGCGCGCCGCCCAGCCCCTATACGACACCGCGAGAGAGAGAGAGAGAGAGAGAGATCGAGATCGAGAGAGAGCGGGGGTTACCTTCGGGAGAGAGAGAGGAGAGGACGCCGACGACGACACCGACGCCGATCACCGAAGCCGACACCGACGAGAGAGAGAGAGAGAAAGAGGAGAGAGAGTAAATTTGGGGGGAATACGAAAAGTTTCCCCCGCCGTTCCATTTAAAGTCTGGAACGTTTATATAGCGACGGACGAGCGACTGGTAAAAAACCGTCGTCCAGCAGTCGCCTTTTTTGATAAATACCGACTGAATTTCCGTCGCTAAGTCGTCGCAAATATGTCCCGCCAATTTCCTACACAATTTCCGCCAAATAATTGACTGTGTAGCGACGACGGTAAATCCGTCGCTATAATACTGACAGTCTAGCGACGGATGTGCGACCTTTCCTCCCCCTAAAATTAAAATAAAAATGGCAAAGGCTTGTAGTCAGAAATCAGTTGCTGAGCGGCCACGAAACCGTCGCTAATACCGACGGAAAAAGTCCGTCGCTAAAAAAGCGTCGCTAAATGAGTGTATTTTGGTAGTGTTATAGACTCATATCATTCTTGGAGTCCAATCGAACAATATGCTAATGGGGTGCAGACCATGACCCATACTTGTTCATTCTTGTTTATATGATTCCTGTGGATTGAGATATAGTTTAGATTAGACATGATACCCTACTCTGGACAGCTTATACGTACTCGAGTCGGACTGGAGTCCGCTCGACACGTAGCTGGCTTGCTCACGAGCTCGCGCCCGAGAAACGGGTACAGGTCATGACATTTACCATCGTCGGCTCTTCCACCCAGAGTTCCAGTTTCCTTTGAAGGATCGCTAGCCATAGTTTTGGACGAGGCTGATGTCGCCTCTCTTGTCATTCCATTCTGCCTCGCTTAGTCGACAAATTCTTGCACTCTCGACTGTCGATTGCGGTGATCAGAGTGGCATTCAGCCGGATTGGTTTCCTGGGTACGGTCTCTGTGGGAGTTATCGAGTCAAAACACCTGTTGATCCAGCCTTTCTTGGAAGCGAATTTCCTTAGGCTTCGGGCCAAGGATTCTTGGTTCATTGCGAAGGCTCCTATGCGGATCTTCAAGTGGTCCCCAAATTTCAATCCGAGGGTAGAATCCCTATTAGCTCCTGTCTGGATCTTTTTTCCGATTCTGCCCCACTTCCTCTTTGCCAAGTCCTCAGTCTTCGCCATCGTCCAGTGCATAAGAACCCCACTCATGCTAGACAGAGCCACCGCGACCTTCATTATACCAAGTAGAGCCTGTGCCTGCATGGAATTTGACGTGAAAAAACCCCTCCCTGACAAGATACGCGTGGACCTCCCCAATGGAGGCAGCTTCTGGCAATCAGTTGAGTACGAAGCTCACCTAGAGTAATACGATCACTGCTACTACCAAGGACATTAATCCACTGACTGCTTAATCCTGCAAAAGTTAAAGACTCTTGCTTCTGATCAGGTAACGACAGGTATTGTGGTCACGAATGGAGGAGTGGTTACGGCTCCGACGACAATGCCTGCTTGCAGGCCAATTATCGTTGTAGAGTACCAGCAAGGTGCCGCCAACTTAGGCTCCAATAGAGCGTAGCAAAATCGACAAAAGAGTGGAGTGTGCGCAGACGTGGAGAATTTGAGTGAAGACAACAAGGAGAATAAAGGCTCTGTTCAAGAAGAGAAGAGTCCTGACTCGGAAGGGGCGGAGATGGATACTACGATCATTATGTAGAGCACTGCGGAGGATAGCCTTCAGACAATGGGGGATACAATGGACACCGTCCCAGGCGAGGCATTGCTAACAAGCCTACCATAAGAAGATTAAAATCACTTTATAAGCTGCATAAAGTCACTATTCTGGCTATTATTGAACCCAAGCACCCTTCTATGTGGATCAAGCACATCAAGTTGCAGCTCGGCTTCACTTTGGCGATTGCGGATGCAAAGATATTTGGATATTGTCCAGGTACGACTCCACCATTAGTTTAGTGGACAATCTTGAACAGGTCCTCTCTGTCAGCTTGGAGCATTCCCGGATGCCTACCCACTCTCTGCTATCGGTGGTTCACGGCAGCTGCTCTCAACGGGAGAGGAGAACTCTTTAGGACCACCTACTTAAAATTTAGTCGGATCACCCATTTTTTCTGCAGATGTGTGCGGGAGACTTCAACTCTATCAAGGATAGGACGAAGAAATCTGGTGGCCGTCCCCATCGTCATCCGCCATTAATGAATTCTCGAACTTTATTCTGGAAGGAGGCCTTCATTCCATATCGTTCATCGTAAGCACTTTTACTTGGTGTGTAACTACCACTTTTCTAAAATGAGGATATTTTTAACTTTTTATGTAAATTTAATATTTATATTATTTTAATGTATTTATTTGTGTTAGTGATATTAATTAAGAAACCTTAGAACCCCATTGACTAGATGTTAGTCATGACCAAAGTGGACTAGTTAGTGAGATTAGACAAAGTTAAATTTCATTTCTAATTAGTTAGTTAGACTCCAAACTAGTTAGAAACCCTTTATAATCTATTTGTTGACTTAAACACTAAGTTAGAATGGGCCTTTATCTAAAAGGCTTGACATGACAAGTTAGGAAGGCCTTTTAAGCATTTCACCTAAACCAAACCCTAGCCCACCTAGCTTGGCTGGCCACAAGAGTCCCATCCCCTTTCTACTAATAGCTAACATCCCTCCTTCTTCCCCCTTTCATTGAAAACTCTAACCCTAATTTGTGTTCTTCCCCAAATTTTCTTCATCTCCCAAATTGAGTCTAAATTCCCTCAAACCAATTGCAAACTCTTTCCCTTAAAGAGCAGAAGTCTCTATTGGCAAGCTTGGGAGCATTTGGAGCAATTTGGCCATTGGAGCTTGGTGGAGATCTAGATCTAGAAATTTTTTCTTGGGAATCCATCTCCCAAGTGGTAAGAGCCCTCTAAACCCTCTAATTTTCCTTCATTAGTGTAGATGCATTCATTTATGATCCCCTTTTACATTAGGAATGCCTTGGATCAAGTTTGGATCCATTTGGAGTGCGTATCACAGACGTATCGTACCGTATCGAATACACACCCCAAGTGTTTGTCAAAATGGTCATTAGAACTTTTAAAACTCTAATTTCAGTTGTAACTTTGTTTTTCTATAGATAATATATTGTGTTAGCAATATTGGGTGTTATCTTATGATATGGAATGGAACTGGTAGATCAAACATGGATTGGGGGCTTTGAGTTTAATGATTCTGTTATTGTTCAGTCCACCCAAAGGATGTTCTGTCCTTTAAACCCTTTAAGTTCACATCCTCTGTTGTCCATTAATATACTGTACAGTCCCTTATCATTAAGTTCATAGTAAAGTTAGCTAATGGTATCAGCCACATCACATTGTATCAGTTTTGATAACATTAGTTTAGTCACTTAAGGGCTCGGGTTTGAGAGTAGGCATTAAGTTCAGTCCACTTCATTAATCCATCTTGTGTTCACCCTAATAATGGTTTGAATCCCATGTTCTGTAGTAAGTATCATATACTACATGTATGTAAATATGGGATGTGTGTTAGGTGGTGTTGGGTTTGAGGGTGTCAGTGGTGGGACTTGTGAGTGAGAGGTATTTGAGTGTTAGTACCGAGGGGCTTTATTGAGTTTGTCCTGTGCAGTCCCCAACTTGCCATCCTCTATTTTTTAGCATTAAGTAGATAGCGGACCTGGGTATCATGCCTCCCTTGTTCAGTTTTCCTAAAACCTGTTCAATCTAATGCCTTTTTGTGTCAGTTATTGATAAGGTTCAGTCCTTTTACCTTTGAGTGATGTGTGAGACTTGAGAGTGAGGAAGGAGGGGTTTGCCACTGATTGTAACAGCAGGTAATGAGAGGGGTATGGGCTTGTGTTAGAGGCTTTAAAATATTTGTAGCTCAGATTATCCTAGACCTGTGCAGCCCTTTGCAATGCCCTGCCCCTTAGCCAGATATTAGTCTATCACACTGTTTTGTTTCAGTTGATCACATCAGATCCTCTCTGAGGTCGAGTCCCTACCTAGTACTGTCCTTCATCATTTTGTAATTTCAGTCATGGCATGTTAGTCTCCTTTGGAGTTGTTCTGCAACCATGAGCAATCAACACCAAATGCCCATATCCTTTAGGCTCTGTAATGTCCAACATATGTCATGGCATTCAATCCTTATTTATAGTTTAAGCCATGTTCCTTCTAAGAGTACTTTCAGACCAGGTAATGTTCATTTCACATGTATTAGCTTAGTCCCAAGCTTATTTATCATTTGCCTTTCTTCACTTTGTTCTGCATATAGAGTTTAGTTCATTATTTCCATTGTGCAGACCTCTCTCTCTATATATATCTGTATCATGTCAGCATTAAGAAGGGTTTATGGTTCAACTCATATCATTGATCAGTCCTCATTGGACTTTAATAGCAGTATTGTGTTTTGACTAGGGTACTGTTTGGATATCCTCCTTGTTCAGTTATCCTCCAAATGAGTAGTTTTAGTCCCTGCATTATAGTATAGTTCAGTTTAGCTAAGGTAGGGTGGAAGTTATGGCTTGGGTATGAGATATTGCAGTATAGGTTAGTATCTGTCCCTATTCTTCTTTGAATGTTCTGTCCATACCTGTACTTCTGTTCAGATTATGTTTCCCCTTTTTGCACCTTCATAGGTTGCCCTGCAATCTTTTGGTTCAGAGGGTTAGTTGAGGTGGGTTCAGTCCTTACAATTGTTGTTTTGTCTATGCCTTCTCCTAAGTATCTGTCCTCTTCATGAGGTATCAGACCATTTTGTCTGTATCAGATCTGTTTACCCTTTATCCTGAGCTCAATTGCTAAGTCTCCATTTTTTCCTCCTCTTTTATAGTCCAGGTGTTGCCCTGCATATTCTTGTACACTGCCCACTTGGTCTTTACATTGACATTCTCCATTCCCTATTTAGATATACGTCCCATCTTCTTATGTTCCATTTCACAGGAGACGTTGATCAAGTCTACATTACATTCAGTCCAGATTGAGCTTTAGCTACTACAATGCATTATGTCCTGCACTTTATGCTATTCAGTCCTTTTTAGTTGGTTCAGATGGTATGCTGAATTGGAGTGAGGGTTTGAGAAATTGATATGTGTTAGTTCATCTTTGTTCATTCATACTCTATTAGTCCATTTATGTTTCCCTTTATATCTTCATATGTTGTCCAAATTATTTCTGTGTCCAGTCTCTGTTAACTCCAATGTACCATTCTAATTATATGTATCTTGTTCCGTCTTTTGAATGTTAGTCCTTTATCTAAGTTGCAGCCATTGCAATATTGGACAGCCTATATATATATATATATATATATTTTTTTTTTTATATATATATATATATATATATATATATATATATATATATATATATTATGATGTTAGCAGTTGATTTGGAGTTGGGTGAATGTTAGTCCTTTATCTAAGTTGCAGCCATTGCAATATTGGACAGCCTATATATATATATATATATATATATATATATATATATATATATATATATATATATATATATATATATATATATTATGATGTTAGCAGTTGATTTGGAGTTGGGTAAGATACCCTATAGTTAAGATATAGGGAATGAAGCATCTAGATGGGTTTGAAACCTAGATTTGAAATATGGTTTTGATACCACATTAGCCTAACACTAGAATAGCTTATTTTAGCCCTAAACCTAGATTAGGCTAAACAAATCAAGATTGACCAAAGTTGACCAATTAGCTAAAGTTTGACCTAGTTTGACTAGGATTGATCAAGTGGACTTCGTTGACCTTGAAATGGCCTAGCAGCATATAGATAACATATTTAACTCAATTGTTTAATTTAGAACACTCAGTAACCTGTAATTTTCATCATAGGTCTCTGTGACTCCAGTTCGGACATCGATACACATCCGTTGCTCAAGATATCAGGCGAGTACATTCTTTGATCGTTTTTATCATGATAGTATCTATATTGCCTGTTCTAGATTACTTTACTTGATACTAACACATTGTTATCACAGACTAGTACTATATGGATCTTGTCATGAGATGTTATCCCCTTAACGGGTGCATCAGGTATTTCATTTTTATGTACTTTACTATATACATATTATACTCCTTGTATTTGTATTATTCATGTATACTCATATGCTCTTATGTATTCTCATGTTCACATGTGTCTCATGTTCAAACTAATAATCATGTACGTAATGTAACTTGATCGGATTCTTGTGTATTGATTGGGGTAGGGGAGAGTAGAAGTCATTATGTGATTAAATCCCTCTAGTATACTCATGTATATGTCGATTATACCCTCATGAATAATGGAGTTACCATAGATTACTCATATACAACCTAAACCAATCACATAATTGTCTTGTGCTCTGAATCACTTATATTTACTATAGTTCATAGATTCTCTATTTTATTCGTGTATTCAGTTTCTTTATTCATATTCCTGTATTCATGTACTTCCTTTACAGCACATCATTTATTTTATTCTATTGCTAGTTCTATATTTCCTACCATGCATTGGAACTGCTTTCAGAGTTATATACTTTGCTCCAATCCTGACTGGATATGTTGACAAATTTTTACAGAGAACTTGGAGGTTACTAGACCACCAGGAGGATCCAGCTAGCCTAGAGGAGACACCAGTAGTGCTTAGAATATATTGCTAAGATAATGTCTGGATTTATTTTCAGTTAACTTTCATGAGTTGTATATATATTACTTCTACTTTGAGATACCCTGTTGACACTTAGAATTATCTCTTTTGGGTTGTATTGTACTTTGATATTTCCTATCTATTATATTTCGTGCTGATATCCATCCTTAGTTTATTGTAATTGAGTTGTATCCTTCTAAGATTGTCCTCCGTATGGAGTGTATATACTGGACAGGTACATTATACTGTGGTTAGATATTGTTGAGACCTAGGACAACGTTCTACCGTCAACACTACGGCGTAGGCTGGACGTATCCACGATCTCGTGTCCTTTCACTGGGTGTGGGTCGTGACAGGGTGTAACAAACAAGAGGGGGTGCACTGCCAGGGGTCGCGGTTAGATCGTGTATTGGTCGATCAAATTTGGGAGAACATGGCTCTTTCTTCCCAACTATCGCAGTTGAACTCCACGGAATATGACCACGCCCCCTTTTAATCGAGGTAAATATGGTTCGGCGCTCGGTGGTTAAAAATTTCAAATACCTGGATTTTTGGTCTAAACATGCAGATTTCTAAGATGTTGTGAAGGTGGCATGGGCCTCGATTGTCGAGGTCAATCCCCTTTATCGCATGGCTAAGAAACTCAAAGCCACTCGTAAAGCATTATCCGGATGGAGCAGAATCATGTTCGGAGACATCTGTCAGGAAGTGCGTCTCGTGGAAGACAACGTACGCCGGACGGTGGACTACTTTTCTCGTGAGAATAATGCTGTGAGCTGGGCCTATCTCCATCGGGCGACCGCCAAATTGAAACAAAGCAAATTTTTGGAGGCAAAAAATCTAGGGCACACTAGGACACCGAGGGAGACAAGAATTCCAAGTACTTTTATGCCTGTGTCAGAGGAAGAAGGAAATAGTTGTTCTTGCACCAGATAGTAGACGACAATAGCAATGTGCTTAAGGAGCAGGGAGAGATGTAAGCGGTCGTGAACAACTGCTACTCTGTTTTGTTCTCCAAGGAGGCTTGCCCGCTTGAGGAGGTTACTTGGATGCCATACCACACTTGGTTGAGGCGGGGACAATGACAAGTTACTGCTGCTTCCTATGACGGAGAAGGTGCGGAGCGTGGTGTAGGCCTTGAGTAAAGATAGTGTATCGGGACCGGATGGGTTTTCCGGCTCGTTCTACAGATGTTGTTGGGACATCATTCAACGGGACGTCCTCAAAGCGACGATCATCTTCTTCCAGGGGTACAACTATCCCAAAGCTGTGTCGAGCTCCAACATCATGTTGATCCCGAAGACTAAAAACCCGTCCACTTTTGTCGACTTTAGGCTGGGAGCTTGTGCACTTTCCTGAATAAAATCATTTCGAAGATCGTTGCTAACAGGTTGACAGAGATTCTTCCGAAGATCATTTCTTCGGAACAGAGCAGGTTCATGCGCGGGAGATCCATCACCGACAATATCATGCTCGCACAAGAGTTAGTGAGCTGTATGAAATAACCGGGCCGTGGCGGCAATATTATGATAAAGCTCGACATGGAAAAAGCATATAACCGACTCCATTGGGTTTTTATGATTCCGGTCCTGCGGGCTTTCGGTTTCGACAAACGTTGGATTGACATCTTATGACATTCGGTGAGCAATTGCTGGTTCTCTACGGTGGTCAATGGGCTGTCAGACGGTTTTTTTTCAAATCTCATCGCGGCATCAAATAGGGAGACCCACTGTCCCCTACAATTTTTATCATTACGATGGAGGCTCTCAGTAGGAAGCTTAACAAGATGGGGGACATCCCGAGATTCCGATTCTTTCACACAGCTAATGGATGTCCGCATATTACTCATCTGACGTATGCGAACGATGTCCTTATTTTCTCGGTGGGGGACGTGGGAACGGTAGAGGTGGTTGCGGATACTCTGAGACGGTACACGAATGCTTTGGGTCAAAGGATCAACGCAAGGAAAAGTGTGCTTTATGTTCACCACTCTGTTACTTCGGGGAAGAGATAGGCCTTCTCCAACTTGACGAGCTTCACGGTCAAGGGGACACCTTTCCTATACCTTAGATGTCCAATGTCATACGGCAGGAGAAACGTCGCTATGTTCGAGGATCTATTGAGGAAGATTAGGCAGCGTATTGAGGGTTGGCACAATTGCACTCTCTCTCTCGGAGGGAAGCTGGTTCTCCTCAAACACTTCCTGGGGTCTATTCCCATTTATACGATTGCAGCTTGCATCCCTCCTACGAGGTGCTGACTATCATTGAACACATGATGGCTAGATTCTTTTAGGGGCATAACGAGGGACAAGACAATAGGCAATGGGCGAGCTGGAAGTCGATGGCCCTGCCGACGAATGAAAAGGGTCTGGGTGTGCCTAGACTTGCAGATATCATCGATGCCTTCTCCGCTAAACTATAGTGGAAGATGAGGTCCCAACAGTCCTCGTGGAATAGATTCACGAAAGCCAGCTACTTTTGGTACATCTACTCGAATCAGGCTATTACTAACAGTAAAGCATCTGCGGTTTGGCGTCGGCTTATCAAAGGAAGGTAGATAGGGCAACAACATATTAGGGTTGCTATTGGCGACAACGGCTCCAGCCTCATCCATGACAATTGGACTGGGACCGGACTGCTGCATCCGATTGTTGTCATCCCGTCGGAAAGTACCATTTTTGTGCTGTTCAGGGATGGTGGGGGTTGAGACCTGCAGCTGGCGGAGGCTTGGTTCGGAGCGGACGGGTTGGCGGCGGTCACGACGGTGGGGGACAGACGACATGACTGTGTAGACTCCCTGGTATAGGATCTCTCCTCGACAGGTTATTTCAATGTGTCTTCTGCCTGGAATTGCATTCACCGCACCAAACCTGAGTGCCCGATTCTCTCCAACTTTTGGCACGAGTGTGTCCTTAGCAAATGGTCAATCCTAATTTGGCGTGTTCTAAGGAAGAAGATCCCTACTCACGAACAGTTGCGCACGATCGGGTTCAACTTGGCGTCGATTTGTTATTGCTGCATCAACAAACAAGAGAAGACGGTAAAGCATATTCTTGCGGAGGGGGAAATAGCCTCTGCGGTTTGGGCGTACGCTGGGCGAAAAGAGGTGGTTGGCGCAGAGGGTCTTGGCTTCATCGAAATCATGAAGGCAAGGGGCTCGGTCAGGAATGGCCATGGACATCAGATCGTGGCAACGATAATTTTTTGGGTCCTATAGAAGAATCGTAACAAGCACCGATATGAAGGATAATACTTCAAAGCAGACCAACTCATTAGCGAGTTCTCCGACAGGTGCGGAAAGTAACCAAGAATTGCCATCACCACAGGACAGAGATACTAGGGATCTATAGCACTAACAGGCAGAGGAGATAGTACGGGAGAGTATACTTGGATTATTCTGAGTTTCGTATTGTGGAGTGGGTTTTGCGGGCTGGTGTTGATGTTCACCTTCTAGTTTTTATTTTGGGAGGATGATTATATTGTATAGGCAACTTCATTTTGGCCGATTTAATATGGTAATAAAGGCACTTCAGTTTTTTATCAGGGCTAGTCCGGATTGGGGCTAGTCCAATTATTTTTGGGTTTTACTCAGGACAGCCCATTTATTTGATCTGAGGCTGTCCCAAAGTAATCCCACCCCGCCCAAACACAAATTTTGTCTCATTTGGCAACACACTAAACCCTAACTTCTCTCTTCTTCTTCCTCCTAAGCCCTAAACACTAACTCCATTCTCCACCACTAGCCGAGCATCTTCATCATCTTCCTCTTCTTCTCCACGTCCTCTTCTCTCTTTCAAGGAGAACGATGGCCCCCAAACGTTCCTCGCAAACAAGGTACGAAATCTTTGTTAATCTTTCTCCATTTCTTTCGAAAACCGTAGAAATTCTCTGAAAAAATTGAAGGATGAATTACATTATTTATTTTAATTACAATTATTGTAATGTGAATAAAACTATATTCGGAGGAGGGAAGTAAACCGTAGCATACGTGATTGCCAAAATTTGGTGTCGTCCAGGACTGCCCATTCTTCTGGTAGTCCTGACTGTATGTTGGACTGCCAGAAAATGAGCAGTCCATTGGCGTAACATGTGTAGCAAAGGACTGCCCATTCTTCTGGCAGTCCTGACTGTATGTTGGACTGCCAGAAAAATGAGCAGTCCATTGGCATAACATGTGTAACAATAGACTGCCCACTTTTCTGGCAGTCCTGACTCTATATTGGACTGCCAGGAAAATGAGCAGTCCATTGGCATAACATGTGTAACAATGGACTGCCCAAATTTCTGGCAGTCCAACATAAAGTTAGGACTGCCAGAAAAGTGGGCAGTCCTTTCTTACACATGATGTGAGTTAGGACTGCCCTCTTTTCTGGCAGTCCTAAATGTATGTTGGACTGCCAAAAATTTGGGCAGTCCATTGTTACACATGTCCTGAGCCAGGGCTGCCCATTCAAACTGGCAGTCAATTATACAGTCAGGACTGCTAGCATATTGGGCAGTCCAATGTCTGCACTTGTGGAACAACAACATTTGTGGGCATGCCATACATTTTAATATGTAATTAATATTCAATAATAGTCATGAAAAGAAAAGAAAGGAGAAGGATGTTGAGGCCAGGCCCGAAAGAAAATGTCCTACCGCATCGGATCGCAAGGCGCGTGAAGCTGGTAGAGTTCTCGAGAAAGGGCTAGCAATCAGAGCCGAACCAGCCTCACAAATAAGAACGCGTGGAACGAAACATGTTGCAAGGCGTTCGAAGAAAGCGGCGACTCGTCGTGATGATTCCTCCGATGATGATGATGTACCCATTGCTCGAATGAGAGATGACGCTGGATCGGGTCCTTCTCAAGTAGCCGAGGAGGAGGAAGAGGAAGATGTGGGCCCAAATGGTTGCTCTATTTTGACGTCAATCGAGAACCACATTTCTTATGAAATATGGAAGGATCCAGTTAGTTACTTACCTTGAATATAGATTAACTATTCGAAATAATAGTTATATATAATATTGAATATTTGTTTTTTTATTTGCAGAAAAGCTCGCGCCTTTTGAGGGTAATAAACCATGCGAAGATGTGTAGTACGTGGGGATTTGATGAGTTGAAAGAGAGTGTGAAGGAAAAAATCACCCTCACCGGATTGCAGTATTTGGCAAAATACTCGTATCAGATATTGGACCACGCACTGATTTCTGCATTTGTGGAGCGCTGGCATCCAGAAACTAACAGCTTCCATCTCGCAGACGGAGAGTTGACAATCACCCTTGATGATGTCCACCACATTTTAGAGCTTAGAGTTGATGGTCGTCAAATGTCGATGGATTATTCCGAGGGCAACTTCAACCTGTATGATGAGATGGTGGATTTGGTTGCCAATTGTCTCGGTGTTGAGTCCCAGACTTTTGTCACAATCCCGGAATTTAAGAAGTCTTATGGAGTTCCTTTAAGTTTTTTGAGGAATACATTCAATGATGACGACGCCGACGACAACAATGCTAATGACGAACCCGTGGCCCGTGGATACATGCAGTTCATCCTAGGGGCCGTCGGCATTACAGACAAGTCCGGGACCGCGATACATACAAAATATCTAAACAATTTTAGGGACTTGAACGCTGTGGATCAAATATCATTCGGAAGTGGTATACTAGCACACCTCTACCGCGAACTTGGTGCTGTATCTCGAGTCAAGTCGAAGACAATAGCTGGTTGTCAAACACTGCTCCATGTAAGCAAACCCTAGCATACTGTGTCTATAGAACCCGATAAAATTATGTCGATAACGATAACATTATTATATTTTTAAATTTTAGGCGTGGATATATGAGCATTTTTCGACGCTCAATAGGGCTACTCTTAATCAAAATTATGATGAGCAGATGCCCAGGATGTGTAGGTGGAGGCCGGCAAAGATAGATACCAGACATCTACATATGTTGGCTACCCTACGTGTTGCTCTAGAAGATCTGAGGGCAAACGAGGTGAAACAATGGTAACTTGAACTAGCATTTACTTACCACTCTAGTATTCCACATTAATTAGTAACTCCTTAAGTAATGAATGCATCTTGTAGATTATTTGGCATCCATATCAGGATCTGCGAAATAGCACTCATCCTGTGCAACCAGTTGCACTATTTAGAGGTCCGATATTTTGTCATGAAACTGTGGAGCCTCACATCCCAGATAGAGTGCTTCGTAAGTTTGGTTACGTACAGACTATCCTGAGCACGTTGAAATTGAGGACCGCTACAAAAGGGAAGAAACCGTCGACCTATATCCCACTGTACTACCCTTGGGGGTTGTACTTATTCACTGAGTGGCAACAACATGTTGTCGGTGCAACCATACGAACTCCAGCGGTAGAGATGTGGGATTGTAGTGAGGACTATATGGAATACTATGTGAATGCCGGACATGGTATGATGTTGAATCCTGATAAGAGAAGTACGAAAGTGTCGGTAGCAGCACCCTTACCATCCAAGTCAGTACTATATGATGCATTGCAGAAGATGGTTAGTATAGTTTGTTTAATTAACCCATGTACTGGTAAAGTGTTGGTTCCTAAATTTATGATATGTATTGATGCAGGCTTCGAAAGTAAAGAAATTGGGGAAAAGTCTAATCATGTGCAAGGGGGAGAATTACGAAGATGTGGGTACCCAGATGCAGAACATCGCAGATGAATACCCATTTATCGAATATGAGCGACGCACGAAGATGCGTCATAAAAATGAATGACTATTTAGTTTGTATATGGTTGAACCATTTGGTAGTTGGGTGAACGATTAAGGATGTGACTTGTAAAACTTTTCTAATTGGTTGAACAATCTTCGTGTCAACAGTTTTAAATTGGTTTGCGTATTATATGAATATCATCTTGCTGTAAATTAGTATGAATGTCATCTTGTTGTGAATTAGTATTAAATTGGTTTGCATATTGGTCTGCCCAGTCCTTGCTGACAGCAAGTCCTGTTTATACATGGACTGTCCAGTTCCTGGGCAGTCCACATACAAACAACAAGTTTTAAGATGGACTGCCCAGTTTTCTGGCAGTCCACATACATATGTGGACTGCCAGAAAACTGGGCAGTCCATATTAGAACTTACTGTGAGCATGGACTGCCCAGTTCCTGAGCAGTCCACATACAAACAACAAGTTCTAAGATGGACTGTCCAGTTTTCTGGCAGTCCACATACATATGTGGACTGCCAGGAAACTGGGCAGTCCATCTTAGAACTTGCTGTGAGCATGGACTGCCCAGTTCCTGGGCAGTCCATATACAAACAGCAAGTTCTAAGATGGACTGCCCAGTTTCCTGGCAGTCCACATATGTATGTGGACTGTCAGGAAACTGGGCAATCCATCTTAGAACTTACTGTGAGCATGGACTGTCCAGTTCCTGGGCAGTCCACATACAAACAGCAAGAGTCCACATACAAAATACTCGTAGATAAAGTGTCATCAATGATATTCCCGATCGGTAACAAAAACAGACGGTTCTTTATGTCCACTGTAAAGTGTCTTCAGCTTTTCTAAAGCCCATGTACAGTCCTCTAATGTTTCGTTCTTCAAAAAACAAAAGGCAACTGAAAATGTCCTTCCGGTTGAAGTGAACCCAACAATGTAAAGAAGAGGCATCTTGAATTTATTAGTCTTGTACGTGCAATCAACAACCAAAACATCGACGAAGGACCGTACCAATTGTGTGCAATCCGGATGGGACCAAAACAGAGAAATGACTTCATTGCTCACCGGAAGTCTTCTATGGTATTCCACATAATGATTTTCGGCGAGTAACTTCATCACTTGTTGCATCGCCATTCTTCCTTTTAGAGTACTCGTTCTAGACCTCGCTAGTGCATTGTAAATTGTCCTTATAGTGGACTTGTTCTTATCATTCTTCTGAAGCAGCACATAATAAATTTCTTTTGGGCCAACTCCGGAAGCTGACAATTCTTTAACTAACTTTTTCTCATCATCTTTCAATCTTCCGACGTAGGCATGACCAGTTAGCGTCTCCGAAAGAGTATGATTGTGCATCCCATTACGTACCACAACTGTCCACATATCGCCAGTCTTGTACCCTAACACTAACTTGAATGGACAACCACATTTCCTTGAGCCTGACACTTTCTTTCCAGATATTATTGGGAGAAGTTCACTTTTTTTACGATGCACCCTAAACGTCCCACCTCTTTCACAGCCAATCTCTGCAGTTTGACGCTTCGGCCGACACCGTAGCGACCTTGAAATTACAAGGGTTGTGTTGGTTTGCCTTCCAACTTCTCTGCACCATTCTAATGCTTCGGCATAAGTTTCAAAGACAATATCTGTCGAGAATTTATTGCTCAAATCTGTGCACATAGGAGATGGGGTGCCCTACAATAAATTTACAATTTTTTAAAAACCTAAATCAACGCCAAAACCAAATACAATATCCAATTCAGGCTGTTAATCTAGACTGCCACAAAATCTGGCAGTCCTGAGTACTTCATGGACTGCCAGAAAGTGTGGCAGTCCAGTTGAAACGACTATCAACTTTAGGACTGCCACACTTTTGGGCAGTCCTTGAAGTATCTAGGACTGCCAGAAAGTGAGGCAGTCCTTAAGTTCATACGCATTTTACTCGACTGCCATACTTTCTGGCAGTCCTAAGTACTTTGTGGACTGCCATGAGATGTGGCAGTCCAGTTGAAGAGTATATGAATGTGTAGACTGCCTTACTATAGGGCAGTCCATCAAGTACTTTGGACTGCTTAAGTGTGTTGTAGTCCAATTGTCGACTACGAAAAAATGAAAGTACGTCGGGGACCAACCACGGGTTCTTCGGAGAGAATATTGTGTTCTTCGGAAGGACCGGACTGATCGATTGCTACATTTGATGTCCCAATTTCTTCTATATTTTCTACATTATGACAAAACATTCAAAAATTAGGAATGAACCGATTATTTAACAAACTTTGCAATATAGTAGTCGAAAACATACCGACTACTACGAATATTCGTTGATAATTACTCTAGGGTTACAAAACAAGAAGATTTTCTTAGGTGTAGAGTGGGGGGGACAAGAGGAATCTCAATCTAGGGTTTGGACAAAAAATGGAGAGGAAGAAGACAAAGGAAAAAAAATAACAAATGACTTTTATACCACCTATTGGGATAGCCCTAATAAATTTTTCCAATGGCAAACTTGTAAATAATACAAAGTTATAAATGGGCTAGCCCCGATAAAAATGTGAAGTGCCTTTATAACTTACCTTTAATATATGTGAAGGACTTTTGTTAAAATAATATATATGACCTGTTCACAACAATATCACGAAAAAAATTATTCACGTGAATTTACGAGTTACTATCACGTTCACGTGCACTAAAGTACCAAAAAATATTTAATATTAATAAAAATAGATAATAGTTTTATATTAAAATATTTTAAAATGATTTGAATATATTTTAATTATGGTTTGTTACAAATATATTTTTAGAATTTTGAATATGTGTTTAGTTAGATAATATCATGTACTTAGTATAAATATAAATTAAATGTCGAATATACATATTATTATTTGTTATATGTTCAGGAGTTATAATATTTTGAACTATTTTTCTTATCTACTTGAGGAGATACATAAGCTTTAGTTAGAAAAAATTTAAAAATATTAATTAATGGAGAATATACATACGTCTTAGACGACTCATTTTTGTGTCGTTTCCTTGCCGCATTATAATAATAGAAATATGCTTTCTAATTTAAAATAATTATATATTTTGAAGATAAGAATATATAAGTTTGAGTTCATCTTCGAGTTATTTACTTGTAGATTTAGTCAATATTTTAGTGTTATATATATATATATATATATATATATATATATATATATATATATATATATATATATACACACACACACACACACACACACACACACACATACAATTTGACATAAAAAATACGCAAGAAAGGGTTGGACAAATCCTTCGTGATTAAAATTTAAATATAGTAGAATTTATATGGATTGGTAGAAACTCATAAATGATAATATTGTGGATAGAAATTTGATAAATATCTTTTAAAGGACCAAGTATAATCATCAAATCCTTGGTAGTATAATCGATAAGGTTGAGTCGTAATGTGTAAGAGAAATTAGATATCAAAATAAAAGTGGACTCCTTGGATGTTAGATTTTTTGGAAAGTTATTGGCTATTGATATGTGCAAGAAAAGGTTGGACAAACAATTTCAGTGTAATCAAGTGAACAAGAGTATGATTCCTGCTCTTTGTAATCATCTATCCTTCTTCTAATTACTTCTGAAACTGAGATTTCATCTAGAAACGTGTTACTCCAGCATAATTCATAACTAAAAATCTCATCTTCCATTTATCCTCCTTACCCTTCAGAATAGTCGAATCTCTGGAATAAGGAATTGGTTATTGTGTGGCAATGATATATCTTTAATTTTTCCTAGTACTGATACCTTCGATACTGAAATAGAATTGATAAAAGAAAGGCAGAACTAAGAATGAAAACAAAAATCAAAAGGTTAATTGTTGGGTAGTTGAGGATGTATTAGTGGAGATTAATTTAAGTTATGTATATCAAAATTTTTGAGGATAAATACTAGAAATTGAAGAGTTCCACTTGATAGTGGGATTGGATGTTCGAAGGTAATTAAAAATTTTATTGTCAATTTGATTATGGTCAGGAAATGTTTTTTGTATTAAGGTTGAAACAATTCGATTATAGTAAATATAATTTGAATTTAAGTACATAATTTTGAGGAGATTTGGGAAGATACTTATGCTATGTTGGAGTATTTGGGAAAACCTAAATTATTGAAGAAAAAAATTTGATGATAATATTAAAGGTTTTGAGACATAACTTAAAATTCTTAACGATAATGTTGATTTATTTTGAGAAAATTTTGAGGTTACAAATTCTCGAGATTTATAGAAATATTTTATATCGAAATAAGTTTAAGACTATGATTTGAAGAAGTTGAAATATGAATTGGAGATTACCGAATTATGCCATGATGATAAGAAATTGCACGAGGGTTGGTAGGAGTAAATAATGAATGACTAAGACATGGTAGAACACGAAAATTTTGGCTTTTGGGAATACAAATTTGCAACAAAGATTACGAATCGTGGAGCTTTCAAAAAAATAAATAAATACAAAGGTGCATAAATTTGGAACTTTTATAGATGACTGAGCTCGATAATGGATTGCGAGATCAAGAAAAGTATAAAGAATGAGATTAATAATCAATAGATGGCATGGAATATTGCTTTTAAATAGTAGGGTCATATAGAGATCGAGGCTATACGAGGATGCGAGAGTTGTATATTGTCACCATCTTTATCAAGTTTTTTTATTTTGTATTAAGCACCTATTCCTCAAATCATATCAAACATGATACTTCTACTTGCATCCAACCTCAAAGAAACTCGTTTGATCCTTTAATGACTTTTCTGAGCCTGGAGAGCTCATTACACCATTTAGTAGGAAATATGAATATTTTTTTTTGTTTTATTCAAGATAGTGGCAAGCTAAAATGTGCTAGCAAACTTCGACCTAGAAATTTCATTTTGTCGATCTGATACTTGATTAACTTTTTCATCTTGAAGTTTCCACTAATACCTATTTTGATTTTCAATAAATACTGAAACTAGCACATCTCAGTAAGTTCATGCTAGAATTGTAACTATGGTTGTTCCAACTATCATCTGTATAATTTATTTTCCCTCACTATTTAATCATTTTTATCACTATATTAAATGGTGAAGGCCATTGATCATTTGTTCTTTCGGTATCAGGACCCGCTACCGAAAGTCATATCCTTGTCATAAATCGTTGATCAATACTTCCTATTTCCAGTAAATAAGCATAACCTAGAGGGCTTCATCTATCGTAGTACTATATGTTACTTTCATATAATGTATGCTAAAGATGTTTAGGGTTATCAACTTGTTATTATATCGTGGAAGGATGCATGTTGAACTTCTTTAACTATCTCAATTGAGCATACCCTTCGGGTTGTTTAATTTTTCTATCATCGTCATACCTTTCATGTTGTGAAATTTTTCCTTGCGTTGGTTACCTTGAAAGGGTAACTTGCAACATCATTCCTAACTATCTTTCTTTCAGTGTTGTGCCTACCTTCAAAGTTTGAAGCATTCTAGGATTCAAGGACAAAACCTCATAGTATACACTAGGCCAGGCTGCCTGGTCCCTGGCTCGGGCCCGGCCCAGTCAAACCCGGTCTGGGTCGGCCTAGCTCGGTCAACGACCCGGACCTGCTTGACCCGTCCATATTTTGTTCCAGGCTGGGTTGTACCCCCGAACCCGATAGCCAGAACCGGCCCGGCCCAGATTGAACGCGAGTCCAGGCCGGACAAACCCGTTTGTTGGCCCATTGTGTTGGCACAGTTTATTTTGATGACATTAACAACATCTTCGTAGTCTAGTTTTCTCTGTTTTCAGATTGATATTATTTCAGAAGCTCTACTACATAAAGTCTGTCCATTCAAGACAAGTCATCAAAGCCTTGAAGAATGAAGAAAAGACCGACGATCCTTAAAAGACGGCTCTCAACACTTCAAGATTTCGAGTCTGTACAAGGTCTAGGTCTTTCTGTAAACAATTAAGGTTGGATGACAAAACTAAAAGCTTTCTATTTTTTCAGTCAAAAATCAATATCTTAAAGAACGACATACCGACGATATACTACGGCATACCGACGGTATACCGTTTTATTGGCCACAAAACGTTCTGTGACAAATGTCGGCATACCGACGGTATACTACGGCATACCGGCGGTATACCATTTTATTTGCCTCAAAAACGTTCTGTGAGAAATATCGGAATACCGACGGTATACTACGGCATACTGATGGTATACCGTTTTGTGAGCCATAAAACGTTCTGTGACAAAACATCGGCATACCGACGGTATACTACGGCATACCGACGGTATACCGTTTTGTTCAGTCACAAAATGTTCTGTGACGAACATCGGTATACCGACGGCATACCGCGGCATACCGGTTCATCTTATTTGATTTTTGAATGGACGATAGCAGCATTAGTTGCTAGCATTAAATGCTCCCAACGGATATAATTATTACCGTTACTGTTCAGAACGGCATACCGACGGCATACCGGTCCATACCGACGGTATGCCGTCTGGGCTATATCCTGAAGCATTAAATGCTACCTACTCTTGGTTTCTTTATAAAAGGATGCCTTCTCTCTCTTGAAGGCTCATCCACTTTCGCCATAAATTTTCCAACAACCAAGAGCTCCACCATTACTCTCTACCCAAGCTTTTAATTGTCATCCATTCCCAAAGTGCTAGAGTATTCAAGAGTTGTACTTTTCGATCTTCAAGTGTTAGAACATCAACAAGTTCTCTTCCTTTCCTTTTGAAGTTGGCGAGCCTTCGTAAGAAAACTCGTGTGTAAGAAGTTGACGAGTTCTTCGGATCCAAACTCGTGTTGAAGTTGGCGAGTTCTTCGGATCCAAACTCGTGTGTACTATTTTACTAAATAGCGGATTTAAGTCGGAGAGCATTCCAGGACTGGATTGCCTCTAGGGAGGATAACAGAATACATCGCGTGTTTGATTTTCCTACTCTCTCTCTTTTTAATTGTAGAATATAGCTTCTTGTGTTTAAATTATTTTATTTCCCTATTCACCCCCCCTCTAGGGTTCTACACATTGGTCATTGTTGAATCAGATTTTAATAATTGGTATAACCATGTCTCCATATAAGGGCTACTTGGACGAACATCGACAGCTTGTGCCGGCTACCGTTCAAGACTTTAGAACTTGGAGCTGTATCTGTCGTCGCGTCTGGATTTCAATTGTCAATATATTTTGCACTTTTTTTTGAGCCTAGGAATACATTATAGACCGCGTCTTACTGGTAAATAGGCTACCCAAGAATAGATTTCAAAATACATTTTCGTTTTGAAAACAAGCCCACTCACAAAACTCAATTACTAACTGCTTGAAAAGTTTCAAAAGCCGAAAACCTAAGTTGCAAACCTAAAACCAAATCAATTCTGGACCAACAGAATTTGGATCAAATTTGCCACAAATTCGGCCCGAGTTCGGTTCTGTAGAAGCATGGAATTTCAGGCTCATCAGGGGACCAAGTTTCTATGCACCACAAACATCATGCACCGAAGACATAGGAAAAATATCAGTGCATCATTCAAAGACAGCAAAGATAAAAAGCACATGAAAGAGAAGCTTTTTATTTATATGAAAATCTATTACATGACTTTTTTATTACATTGAAAGTCTACTACAACAAGCCTAGCTAAACTTTACGGCTATGCGCATCACTCTGACGTCGCAGCATAGATGCATCACTCTTACGTCTCAACATAGGTGCATCTCTTCCTCATCCGAGCGAATCATTTCCTAGTCAACGAACGAATCACTTCTTCGTCAATACAAACCCGGTGGCTCTTCCATTATAACAAAAATTGGGACACAGCGATCCCAAAATTTGCATGCAACAGGCACTTAACGTCATCTCGTAGAAGAACACTGCTAGTAAGGTACACTAGCATGAACTGCTATGACCAAGGCTAACTCGGTACATCTCAGTCTTCTAAAGGAGTTCGTCATCAAAATCAAATCTTCTTTGAATGAGAAGATCCACAACTCGTAATGCAACATCTTGCCAAGGAGGAGGATCGGTTGAGTTCATCATCAATAAGAAGTTGTACGAAATGAGAGCGAGCTTCTCTTCACCACAAACACTACTATTTATAGGCTAGGGCAGCGAAACCCATGCGCCAAGTGATAGCTCTTCCTGAAATTAATACAATGAACCTAGCATTGATGGCAACGAATCTGCCACATCAATTTCAGCCAAGTCAAAGATTATTTATTTCGAGCCTCGAAATGCTCAACACAGTTGACTGAAAAAGATGCGCCTCGATGCTGATGCGCCCCTCAGCTCCATGTACTTCATGTTTGATGCGTCCAATGATTCATAAACAGATGCGCCCACCTAAGATCGTCACCCATCAAGAATTTAGTGCTAAGTGACAGGAATTGTCAACATACGTCTCGAAGTCTAAACAGTTGACAGCTTTTTGCAGAAAATGAAGAGCCACCGACGTCAGCACTATTATTACTTGTTTTATCGGCTATGCTTTGTGACGTGGCTGGCAAAACATTCGCATGCGCCTCTACAGCCATGCGCTCAAACTTCGTATGTGCCTCTACAGCCATGCGCCCATACTTTCTATGCTAAAGTATCCTCATACGCCTGATCCTAGGCGCATCCAAGCAAATCAACCTGCAATGGATCAAAGATCTTTGAGCAATGAGCACATGCCACGTGTCATTGATTCAGTTCTATTCACGAAAAGGTGCTGACTACCTAAGATCTCAGCAACAAACGAATCTCAACAACTGCCACATGTCAGCTTCTCCACAGCCCAATAGTGCAGTTTCAAATAGATTCAGTTCATGCTTCCTAGTGCAGCATCCATGCATCCAAGAAAGTCAGGCATGTGGCATTCCTACGTGCAAAATCTCTATGTGCGTATCACATATGCACGCATAAACAGATCATTCCATTGCCTATAAATAGAAGGATCATTCCTTCATTCAGTCTTCTTCAATCTCCTTCGACTGGTCACTTTTCCAGAGCAACCCAGACCTTCAGAGAGCTCGAGATCGTCGTTAGATTGTCAACGGTGTAAAGAATCTCTCCATTGCAATGATTTCCAAATAAAAATAAAAGTGTACTAGAAGGATTCCATCGAGATTCTACGTGGTACTCTGTTCTGTTTGTTAATATATATAAAGTTTATTCAAAGACTTTTTAATGGCAAACAGGTTCTATGAACGTGCTTTTTAAACTCAGTCTTTCTGCAGTTACGGATGCAACGACTATAAGCCGAGATTCTTTTATAGAATTCGGTCCGAATTTTGCCTTTGGAAATCTTATAAATAGAGTAGAAATACTACTATTTCAACACACCAATTCACTTTCTTATCTATTCTCTCTAAGCTTACTACGATCTTCCAAAGTCCTACTAAGCTTTCAATTTCAAATGTCAAGCCAGTTATAATACTTTAGTCGATTTGTTAGTACGGTACGGTCTAGAAGTTCAGAGTGATTGTAATCAAGAGGCTTGATAGAAGTAAGATACTTCATAATTAAAGTTGGTCGAGTGCTTCAGATCAAAGCTCGCGTTTGTAGAAGTTGCAAGAACTTCGTATGAAAACTTGTGGTTTTCTATAGTAGATTTCAACCGGGAGCAAGAGTTCTCTCGACTGGATTAGTCCTCACAAGAGGGAGACCAGTATAATTCGTAGTGTTTGAGTTTGCTCTTTGTACTTTACTTTTACTTACTAATATCTGTGATATATTTATGTGTTCTTGCTGCTAACAATTTTTAACAGCAAATATTCCGTTTCCTACTCTATTCATCCCCCTCTAGAGTATATCACTTTACATTTTGTTCCTACAATTGGTATCAGAGCGGATTATACAAGTAAAGCTAGGTAACATTTTCACTTTACATTTTGTTATTATTTATATATATATATATATATATATATATATATATATATATTTTTTTTTTTTTTTTTAATATATATACATATATATATATATATATATATATATATATATATATATATATATATATATATATATATATATATATATATATATATGTGTAGAAGCATGAAAAATACTAAAGAAATTAACTCATGCGGCCAAGAAAGCCCCATGCGGCTCAGAAAACGCATGCGGCTCAGGGAGTCATGCGGCATAAGGAGCTATGCGACCGGAGGCATTCCATGCGGCTCAGAAGACACGTGGCGTGACAGTGCTCCCCTCCATGCTGCATTAATCGCTTTGACGGCTGACCCCTCTGAAAAATTGACAGACCTGACACCAAAGCAGGTAATTATGACTCTGTCATGATGATGAATCTCTAGGAAAGAGAAAGAAATCTCTGACACAATCCCCCGAGAACAACAAAATGCCACGTGGCCCTGCCACGTGGGTGTGCTTATGCGGCTCGAAGTGAAGACTTCCCATGCGGTTCAGAGTGAAGCTGTCCCATGCGGCTCGAGTGGAATCATCCCTATGCGGCTCAAGAAGATCATGCCCATGCGGCTCAAGCAGACACACCATTATGCGGTTCATGCGGCTCATCATATGGTTCAGAAGTCTGAAGAAGGGGGCCACTGCCCAGACAGTCCTGACACGTGTCCCAAGTCTTATGCGGCCCAAAATTCATGCGGCCCAAATCTCATGCGGCCCAATCTGCATGCGGTTCCAGTCTCACCATTGGCTCTCAGAACACGTGTCCTCAGCCGATCAATCTTCCAGATTTATGGCAATCCAAGATCGGGTCGAATCCCAATGATCTGGGGCACGTGGCAGGAGAATAAATTTGATTTATTCACAGATATGAGAGAATCATTATAAGGAAGATTTATACCAATCAGTATTGATTGCTAATGGGGATTTGGTGTAATCTACCCTTAATGGTTCTGATTCGTCACAATCCGAAACGAACGGCCTGGATTGATCAATCCCCAAGCCGCCGCCATCTCCAAGAGCTAATCATTGGCAACCCTAGCGACCATATCCCACTATTATAAATAGCAAGGTGCCATTCCCTTGTAGGATATATATAGAGAGATATACAAAAAGAAACCAGAGAAGAATACATATACACAGAGAGACTTCCCCCATAGTCAGAGAGAGAATATACACAGAGAGAGAGAAGCCAAGAGAGCAATCAGAGAGAGAGCAAGAAGGCATTTCTTCGTCAACGACCAAGCAGATCTTCCCCGAGTCAAGGCTGCGTAGCGATCGTCCAAGGAGTAAGGCAGGGCGGCCGTAGCTTTCCCGAGCCTCTATCGTCACCCCCCAGAATCTAAAATAAACAATCGTACTTAGACTGCTGTACCTAGGTTTTCGTCCCTAGGCTTTCTTTGTACGAGCGATTTTGTATTGTGAGTCTAAGTTCAGTCCTCCGATAATTGTTCTGTACTTTTACAATCAATGGCAAACACGATGGCGACTCTGCTGGGGACTAACTTCTCCACGGTTGAGGAGTTGGTGACGCAATCGGACGCAGCCAAACTTGGCTCTACACAGCAGAAGATGGTCTTACGCTTCGACCAACAGGCGTTCGAAGAGATGCTCTCTGAAGGTAGCGCTGGCCCGGTCCAGAAGCGCACCCGCACCATAAAGGCTCGCAAAGAGTGGAGGCCAAAATCATTTGCTCCTCCGCAAGCCCTTGATGGGGTGCTCTCTATTGCTCAAGATGGCGAGAAAGACTCCCCTGCGGCCCCACTTCAGACCGTAGACAACTCTGCTGTCCCCAAGTCCGGCAGAAGAAAATACTATGATGCTGGACTTACAGGGGCAAAGAGGAACTCTACGCGGTCCGAGCCGCAGAAGAGTATTAGCCGCAGGGAGAAAGCCCATGCGGCTACAACCGCCGACCGCATAAAGAAAACTCATGCGGCCGCATCTGTCAGCCGCATAACTTATGCGGCTACAGTTGCTAACCGCACGGATGAGACTCATGCGGCTATTAACGTCAATCGCTTGCAGAAAACCCATGCGGCCACAGATGCCAACCGCATACGGTCAGCCTGCACGGTTGTGACTCCTAACCGCATAAAGACTCATCCTACAACAAAAGACAGCCGCATGCAGACAGCCTGCACGGTACCCAATGCTAGCCGCATAGCATCCGTCCCATGCTTCTCTCGATCAGTCTTCGACCGGCTCTCATGCGGTCCTGACTCTGATCATTATCTGGATGATAATCCAGACTCTGTGGTATTCGACTTAGACTCCTCCTATTACGCACCCACAAGTGCTAAAAGGAGGAAGTCTAGGGCAGCACGGGCTCATCAAGTCCAGACGACTGCCCCAACCTCTGACTATTGGGGCGTCCCGCTGATTATCACGCGGGCCTCTGATGGGAAGTTGTATAAAACCACTCAAGTCCAGCCCCCGGCGGCAAACAGACAAAGTGGTTCCTCTGACCTGCGCGAGGTTATCCTCCACAAACGCAAGGAAAGAGAAGGAGCTTCGGGGTGTAAAGAGCCCTCATACGGACATCAATGCACCCAGATCATCGTCAACTGCTGTTACAGCAACGCGGCGGTGACGGAAGACCGGCCATCCGTCTTCCAAAGACTACATCACCCGAGCTCAGAAGACGAGGCACCTCCTGTTGTCTCCTGCAAGTCCATGCAAAAAGTTCTCGCCAAGGAAAGAGGGAAGAAAACGAGCATCTCCAGCCCAAAGGTGTCAACTACTACAGCTAAGAAACCATCGTCAAAAGGGTTATCCTCCACTGGAGTATTTTAACACACCCGTTCGAAGACGAAAACTGCTGCAGTAGGAAGTTCATCGTCCGCAACATTAGGGGTCGTCGGAACTGGGGGTAGCACTCCTCCAAACATCTACGACAATCCGACATTCCAAGAATACGGACTGGAGGAAGCAAATCCATCGACGGATACAACAGATACCGACGTCCCCAAGGACATCCTAGACGAAGCAAGCTCCGATGCCGGGGGTAGTATTCCTTCCGAGTCTAAACCTAAAGAGTACATCCCCACATATCCTGATGATTTCTCGATACACGGGTACGACTCGGAGGGTACATCCTCCACCACTCCTTTCGTCGCTCCTCATGTGAAGACGGTGTTCATGACAGACAGCAATCAAGGCGGTTCCGGTGATCGCCAGCGCATCGACACTTTGGAGGCTATATTGTACGCCTTGGTCAAGTCTGTAGACGAGATCAAAGCGGTACTTCCTAATCTGCAGGGGGTAACACCTGGCCAGACAAGCACGGGTCCCCCAATCAACGTAGATTCAAATTCGGCGACACCAAACTCGGACAATAATCCTCCCGAAGTAACGGCTCCGACTGCGACAGATGAGACCCGAGAAGTAAGGAGAGAAGTTCAAGAGCTCCAAGCCATGTTCCACGCCAGAGAAAACTCTCAAGACTTCAGAATACGGCAACCATATCCTGCTGAATGGAGGGATATTCCATTTCCACCAAGATATAAGCCGTTCAATATCAACCCCTATGATGGCAAGACCTCAGCAAGTCGGTACATCACTTACTTCGAGGTCACTACCGACCATCTGCCCCATGATGACGCTATCCTGACACGGTTATTCATTGGGGCATTGGAAGGAGTTGCCTTCGATTGGTACAGCAACCTGCCGGACAATTGTATCCATTCCTTCGCTGGCTTCAAACGCCTGTTCTTGGAGAGGTTCTATGAGGTAGGGCAGGACGTCACGATGTCTACCCTCATGGACGTCATTCAAGGAGAGAAAGAGCTGACGAGGAATTACATTGAGCGGTTTCATCAAACCGCAATGAAGTTACCATCTGGCAACCCGAACTCCTCCTTGATCGAAATTTGCCAAAAGAGACTACTCCCAATAATCAGTCTCTGGATGGGCGAGAGTCAATTCAAGGACTGGAAGGCTTTTATCATTAGTGCTACAAGTGCCGAAGAACGATTAAAGAAGGCTCGCCAACTGGGATTACATATCTCAGAGGGAGAGAACAAAGGCAAGCGTCCCAGCACCACCAACGACAATGGGGGTAGCCCCTCCAACAACCGGGACAACAGAGGCAAGCAGGCTATGGTGGCCGATACAGCCCAGAAGACTGAGTCGCAACCTGCGGACAAACAATGGCCTCAAATCACTTACTCTTTTGAAGACGGTCACATCAAGCCTATCTTGGACATGCTCATACAAGGAGATAGGATTCAGCTTCCTCCACCAAGACGGGAGCCTCGGTCGGCTGATTTGGAGAACCCAAGGTTCTGCCATTACCACCGCTACGTCCACCATGCTACGCACGACTGCTACCAACTGAAACGATATATCCAGAACCTCATCGATTCGAACGCTCTGGCCATCGATTTCGAGGAGGTAACCGTGGCAGCCAACATGGTGTCCATACAATTCGGCAGCTTCCCTCCAACCAAGACCCAGGATGGGGTGATACCCATCCCTCTGGCAACGATGGAGATTGCTAATCTCCCGCCTGCTCAAGTTACTGGTCTAGTACTTCTCACCACATCACGAGGGGAAATCATGTGGATCCGGACCTAGTCCATGAGGTAACTCAGTCCACTCCATCTTCTAAAAAGAAAAGTGGAAAAGTCAGATCCTGCCGTACCACCTCAGCAGATGAAGAGGAAGTCACGGCCGTTGTTACTCGATCCGGAGCACAATCTCAACCTGTGGCTGAAAACTCAACTGATAATCATCTGCCCACTACCACGGATGCTCCGGGACCGGCTCAGCCTTCGACGACCGACAAGCCTAGGCCGAAGGAGACTCGCTTCGACAAATCCCTCCGAAAGAAAACATCTCAGGGGCTAGAGAGGCCCTACAACTTCGACATCTTGGCGCAATTGGCCAATACACCGGCCAAATTGTCCTTATATGAACTCCTGAGGCTCTCGAAGGATGTCCGCACAGCTTTGAGCGATGCACTTCAAAATGTCGACGTGTACCTGGCTCAGGTCAACCTTACGGGAGAAAATCAGCCTGCAGACCTCCAAGACAGTGCCTATACGGGAGCAATGCCCAACATCGTCTTCACTCCATAAGATATGCTCATCAAGACTAATCTACACGATGGCCCATTATACTACACAGGCTACATCGACGACATAAAGGTGGACCGGATGCACATTGACCCTGGGTCTTCCATAAGCATCATTCCCAAAAGACTACTGCATCATCTTCGTATCCCGATGCATCGTCTGACCCCTACAAACACCGCCATCAGCGGGTTCAATTCGGGCAGGAGCTACCCAATCGGGAAGATCCGTCTGAAATGTCAGATTGGCGATCTCCAATCAGAAGTCACTTGCTACGTCATAGATGTCGACACTTCATACAACATCCTTTTGGGGCACCCTTGGATACACGATTACATGATCGTGCCTTCCACGCTACACCAATGCTTCAAATATATCGACAAGCACGGCTTCGTGAGGACAGAATTTGCTGACATCGATCCCTTCAAAGGGGTCGAATCTTATTACTCGGACTCCTGCCTATACGAAAAGTCGAAGAGGTACCTTGAAGGAGGAAATAAACAAACTGATGTTGAAGCAACCACGGGATCTGAAGAGCCTCTGACGATCCACCTCCAGGCTCGCAAACCAGGCAATTCCGTACCCCTTACGGCCACGCTGCGTAAGGACGCGATCAGCCTCTCGGCACAGGAAGAGCAGTTGAGAATCCGGCTGCCAAGGTCCGGCCAGGTACCGAGACCCACGACAGGGCCACTTACCATCAAATTGCCGAGAGTCGGTCAATCCCAAACAGAGAAGCTCAATCCCTCCGATAGGCCTCTGACGATACGCCTGCCTAAGAAAGGTCGTCACCCCGATGCAAGGTCTGACACTTCAAGCGAACCAGCCACCCCTCGCTCCACATCAAGTGCCAGACTGGGGGTTGCTAGTCTACCGACAACCCCACGCTCCGCTCTGTCAGTTGAGCCTCTGAAGATCAAGCTGACTAGGATGCCCTCTCAATCTTCATTCACACAGGGGGTAGCCGAAGAAGAACCAGAGCTAGCCAAGTATGTGGCTGCCCACACTGACGCTCCCTCCGTAGATGATGTAATCCCTCTAGAAAAAATACCTTACTTCATCAATAAAGGGTTATCTTTGAACTACACCGAGCTCAATAAGCTATGCACAATGTATGCTATGGAACACGGTATAGGCACTCACCTACATACACAGGTGACAAATGTGTACACCGCTATCCAACTTACTCCAGTAGAAGATGCTTACCGAATAATCGAGGGAGGGGACCACCCAATCATCTTCGGCCGGACGAACAACCCGCATCCCCTCGCCATGGAAGAAGTCGACTTCGGGTCAGATGCTGGAAGACTACCTCTGTATCTCTATAGCCCTCAATCCAAATATCTCATGCAGAAATAGGGGTATGATCTAGAGACAACGCCAGGACTGAACTACGGTACTGGACGACGATTACCTTTGAAGATGCCAGCCCCGACGGGCAAACCACGGAACTACTATAACAAAACCCGATGCGGTTTAGGGTATGTAACGCCTACTACGACCCCTGAAAGTTCAGATAAAGAATGCGACTAGCAGTCACATTCAACCGGATCACCGACTTCCGACTCAGATACCAGCATCGGAGATGTGTTCAGACAAGTCATGTCAGTCAACATGGCATTCACCGACGATTACGAGGAAGACGAAGACATCCCCGAAATCCTTGAGCTAGAGCCGTGGGCCCAGCAATTAGACGCACAATGGAAAAAGCGGTTCGAACTGAGAGAACCTCCTACCGAAGATGAGGTCATACAAGTGGATCTCGGCAGCAAATCTTCTCCAAAATCGATCTTTATCAGTAAAAGCCTAACTGACGAAGAACGAGAATCGCTGTTAGTACTTGTCAGAGAATACATTGATGTGTTCGCCTGGAGCTATGAAGACATGCCGGGGTTAAATCCTGACATCGCTCTCCACAAACTCAATATACGGCCAGATGCAAAGCCAGTCAAGCAGCAACAACGACGCTTCCGCCCAGGCGTCATGGACGCGATCGAAGCCGAAGTCAACAAGCTAATAGCCAGCGGCTTCATTCGTGAAGAGCAACATCCTGATTGGGTCGCCAATATAGTACCCGTCCTCAAGAAGAATGGAAAGATTCGAATCTGCATCGACTTCCGCAACCTGAACGAGGCATGCCCCAAAGATGAATTTCCCCTTCCTATCATAGACATCATGATCGACAATACATGCGACTTTGAACGTATGTCATTCATGGATGGATTCTCGGGGTACAATCAGATCAAGATGTCTCCCGATGACGAAAAGCACACTTCATTCTGAACCCCGATTGGCACATATTGCTACACAGTCATGCCATTCGATCTAAAGAATGCTGGCGCTACATATCAGCGAGCCATGAGTATCATTTTTAGAGAACATTTGTGCAAGACAGTGGAATGCTATGTCGACGATATCGCCGTCAAGAGTCGCCGTAAGGAGGATCATCTGTAAGACCTGAGAACGGTGTTCAACTTAATGCGAGTCCACAACCTGAAGATGAACCCTACAAAATCGTTCTTGGGCGTATCCAGCGGGAAGTTCTTGGGCTTCATTATCACTGCATGGGGTATCCATGTAGACCCCGAGAAAACGAGGGCAATCATGGAGATGGGTCCCCCGAGAAATCTCTGTGAACTTAGAGGCCTCCAAGGGAGGCTAGCTTATATCAGGAGGTTCATTTCCAACCTCTCCGGGCGATGCCGACCGTTCACCCACCTCATGAAGAAGAGAGTCTCATTCGTATGGGACGAGGAATGCCAGCGCGCTTTCGATGACATCAAAGAATATTTATCAAATCCTCCAGTCCTGGTGGCCCCGGTCCCTGGAAGACCATTCCTGCTCTATGTACGAGCAATGGAACACTCCCTCGGTGCCCTGCTGGCACAAAACAACGACGCAGGCCACGAGCAGGCCATTTACTATCTCAGCCGAATGATGGTCGGGCCCGAACACCGATACACCGCTGTGGAGAAAGAATGCCTCGCCCTGGTATTCGCCATTCAAAAGACGCAAAACTATGTCACGGGGCAAACCATACATGTGATCTCACGAATCAACCCTCTCAGGGTCCTCATGACCAAACCAGGGGCACTCAGCTCCCGCCTCGCTACATGGGCGATATTGCTGTCCCCCTATCATATGGTCTTCGTCCCGCAGAAGGCTGTCAAAGGTCAAGCCCTGGCAGACTTTTTGGCGGCCCATCCAGGATCGAAATCATCCAGAATATACGAAGAAATCCCAAATGAGGTCGCCGATTCGAATACAACCACCCACGATAACATATGGCGGATGTTCTTCGATGGCGCTTCAAGAACCGGACCCAAGGAAAACATCGTCGTCGGAGTCGGAGTAGTATTGGTCTCTCCTACCGGGCTAGTGATCAATCGCGCCTACTCTCTTACGGAACCCTGCTCTAACAATGTGGCCGAGTACAACGCTTTGGTCATTGGCCTCCAACTCGCAAGAGAACTGGGGATAGAATACCTTGAAGCATACGGCGATTCGCAATTAATCGTCAACCAGATCCGGGGGACGTACGAAGTCCGCCATGAAGACATGATCCCTTACCACCAAATAGCGATCAACATTATCTCATCATTCGAGGGATTCTTCATCGAACACGTCCCCAGACTCCAAAATATCGAAGCTGATACCCTAGCAGGCCTGGCTGCTTCCCTAGCAGTACCAAACCACTCTCATCATTCGGTCGATGTAATCGGCCGTGAGCTGGTCTGCCCCAAGAAAAACGTTCAAGCCATGGCGAGTTATTCTGCTCAGATAATCGACGAAGCGCCAGACTGGAGACAACCATTCATAGACTTCGTGGTCTATGACATCCTACCCGAGAACCCGAAGGAAGCTACTTTTATCAGACGACGTTCTCTCAGATTCTTCTACGATACAGAGACGAAAATGCTGTATCGCCGCTCCTACGACGGATTACTACTTCGGTGCTTGTCAAACGCAGAAGCCAAAGAAGCCGTACGAGAGGCTCATGACGGTGTCTGCGGGGCCCATCAGCCTGGCCCCAAGCTGCAAGATCGCCTTCACCGGATGGGCTACTACTGGCCCACGATGGTGGCTGATGCGATAGATTATGCCAGAAAATGCAAGGCCTGCCAAGTCCACGCAGACTTCGTTCACCAACCATCCGAATTCCTACATCCGACAGTGGCGTCCTGGCCATTCGAAGCATGGGGAATGGATATCATTGGTCCAATCACCCCACCTTCCTCCCGAGGACATCGCTTCATACTGGCGATCACTGATTACTTCTCAAAGTGGGCAGAAGCTGTCCCACTCGTCGAAGTCAAGACTTCGAACGTAATCAGCTTCCTGAAGCACCACGTCATCTACCGCTTTGGACTGCCCCGAAGGATCATCCATGATAATGGTCCGCAGTTTATAAGCCACGCATTCTACCGATTCTGCGACAAACACCGCATTCAGAATGTCGCTTCGACACCATACAACCCGGCAGCAAACGGGTTAGCAGAGGCATTCAACAAAACAATCATCAAACTCCTCAAGAAATTTGTCTCCTCCAACAAACGCGACTGGAACGAGAAGCTCGGCGAGTGCTTATGGGCTTATCGCACCACGGTTCGAACAGCCACCGGGAATACACCATTCTCTCTGGTGTACAGAAGTGAGGCAGTTCTCCCATTAGAGACTCAGATTCCCTCACTCCGAGTCGCCCTCACTTATCAATTGACAACGGATGATAACTACCGACGTCGACTACAAGAGTTAGAGGCCTTAGATGAAAAACGCCTCCTAGCTCAGCAAAGGATCGAATTATACCAAGTACGCATCTCAGGAGCCTTCAACAAAAAGGTCAAAGTCAGAACATTCCAAGTGGGCGATCTTATTTTGGCAGTCAGGAGGCCAATGGTCATGACTCACAAGACCACCGGCAAGTTCCAGCCAAAATGGGAAGGCCCATTTATCATCGAGGCCGTGTTCTCCAATGGTGCTTACCGCCTCGCCAAGCAGAACGGAGACTTGCTCATGTTGCCTGTCAACGGCAAGTTCCTGAAGAAATACTATGTTTAAAATAACATTTTCTAGAGTTTTGAGTCATGTGCCCGCTGGTACCACTGAACTCAACCCCCTAATTTTCCAATTTATCGAGTCACGTACCCTCTTGTACCGCTGAACTCATATCCCAAATTCCCAAGTCATGTACCTGCTGGTACCTCTGAACTTACACTTTGATTCCAACATTCACAGATTTTCGAGTCATGTACCCGCGTGTACCGCTGAACTCATGCCCTTCTTCCATAAACATACCCCAAATTCCTAAGTCATGTACCTGCTGGTACCTCTGAACTTACACTTTGATTCTAACATTCACAGATTTTCGAGTCACGTACCAGCATGTACCGCTGAACTCATGCCCTTCTTCCATAAAGATATCCCAAATTCCTAAGTCATGTACCTGCTGGTACCTCTGAACTTACACTTTGATTCCAACATTCATGGATTGTCGAGTTATGTGCCCATCGGTACCCCTGAACTTACATCCCGGTCACTCTTTTAAAAGAAAGTCATGTATAATCATACCGCTGAACTTTCTTCCTACAAGAGATCCTCCCTCATGATCTAATACCTGCACTCCCAGTACACAACGAAGGTAACGGATCCACGAATTTCCGAGACGACCATGTCCTTATCACCTCTGAGTCATCCATTTCTGCCAAAAAATAAATCACCCCTATATAGAATTTCCATGTCCTCATTACCTCTGAGTTATTCTACGTACCCTCCTTCATTGAGCCCACTCCTGTCATGTCCTCATTACCTCTGAATGGGAAGGCTCCGTCGAAGAAACCTTCATACTTGCCATGTCCTCATTACCTCTGAGTAAGTACGATGATCCCCTTTCGACCTATTACCTGTACCCACAACCGGAGTACGCCAAGGGTAATGGGTCCACAAATGTCCTTTGTTGACCACAAATGTCCTCTGTTGACCACAAATATCCTCTGTTGACCACAAATGTCCTCTGTTGACCACCAATACCCTCCGTCGAGTTCGCTCCTGCCATGTACTCATTACCTCTGAGTAGGAAGACTCTACGTTCAAAAAACTTTCCTACTTGCCATGTCCTCGTTACCTCTGAGCAAGTATGTCAGCTCTCTTTCATCCTATAACCCATATCCTAAACCAGGGTATGCCAAGAGTAATAGGCCCACAAATATCCTCAGCTAAATTTCTTAACACAAACCTATCACCTCATCATGCCCCAGGAGCCCAGCTGCTCTACGATAATTCTTTTCTCAATACTAAGAGCACCCATGACCACTTTGCTATGGCTGCTTCAGGCATCCTGACCGAAACTTGTTATCTCTACCTAAAACTAAGGTACGCCATGGGTAACAGGTCCACAAATATATCCCCTATGCGGGGGAGAACATCACCACAATATCACAGGCACAACAGGTAATACAAATGAAGGGTAGAATGGAAAATACTCTTTATTTGAAGGAAGAAAAGAAGTACTACATACTTCGGGACCACGTCCCTTTCAAAAAAAAAGAGAGGGAGAAAAGAAAGAAAAAGAAGGAAAAAGAAAAGGCCGACTACATTTCAGTGTTACTCAATTCTAGGAGGCGGTCTCTCACTGAGGTGGTCTCCCGCTCAATCCGTTGTCGAGCACGACGCTCGGCCTCCTGGAGTAACCGCTCCTCATTGTCCAAATCCAGGAGCGCCTGACAGTCATCTTCCAATTTCTTTAAGACAGCCTCCAGGTCAGTCGAAGCTTGGGTAACCCTGTCAGCCTCCTGAACAATTAGCCCCCTGTCATTGCGGGCAGTCTCGAGTTCAGACTCCAGGAAAGTTAACTTCTTCTGAAATGCAAGGATCTGCTCCCGTGTCTCGGTAATCTCACGAGAGACAGACTCCTCCCGAGCCACGACGTTTTCGGTCGCATAACTCAATTGATCATACCGATCAGCTAAGTCGCTGGGATCCTTCAGTGCGGCCGGTCGGGTCTTATCTCGAGCCGCTCTGGTCCTCTCTATAACAGCAATAAGGGAATTCCGCTCTTCGTTTATAACAGCAGGCAGATCAGCCTGTCGCAATACTCGAAGCTCGGACACCAGCTGATCAGCCTCCAGCAATTTCGCCTCCAGAAGCGAAGCCATTCCTGCATCATCAGGAAGATCCCTAAGGATGTTTATTTGACCATGGACGCATCTTCGGGCCAAGGTAAAAGAGGTCCCTCTTTCTACAGCGGCCTCGATTCCCCTCTTCTAATGACGATGGAAACTGGCAACCACATCCTGCAATGCGTCGTTCAAAACTTCAGCAGAGGAGGGCGTCAGAGGAAGCCGGAGCGGCAACGTCAGAGGAGTAACGCTAGAGCTCGCCACCAAGGGAGCGGAGTCCGAGCAGAACGATGCATGAATAGCGGCCAACTCATCTTCCGCCGCTCGGAGAGCTTGGATGCTCGGCAGGGAAGAAAGGTCGATTCTCGAAGCCATTGGAGCGGAGGATGATGCAAGGACCATTGTTCCCTGCCCCGACTGCCCCGAGAACTGGCCCGTTAAACTCGGGCCCCCAGAAGGCCCATCAAGACGAGTCGGGTAGTGAGAAAGTACACCCCTTTCCATCGATGCCCCTTCGGTTGGGGTTGTCTCGACGACGTCCATCCTTGGCACTGAAGGGGCAGGACCTGAATGTCCAGAATAACAGTCAATCGACGTAACCCGAAGGACATGATGATAGAGCAGATAGGCTTCCTCACGGGTTAAGATTCGGCTAATCTTACCAGGGGAGGGGCATGAAGGTCGCGGCTCATCCACAACGGGCATGGTCCCCCCACCCGGGATCCCCGAGTTAAACTCAGTCACGTCCCCTGACCCCGTCACCTTGAAGGGGGATAAAGATTGATCTGCGTCCTCTTGAATAGGAACAGGCTCATGGAAGGCCCCGTCATCCTGGGTTACCGTCTCGACATCCTAAAACTCTTCTTCTTCCCCCGACACCTAAAAGAGGGAACGAAGACAATCAGGATTGAAACTCAAAGAAAAGAAGGAAGAAGGGATCGAGAGCAGTTTTGTTACCTCTGACACAGGATTGACTTCTTCTCCACTCTCTTTTGTGGCTGGCGGACGATGCCTAGTCGCAACCAGCTTCCGGGATCGAAAAATACTGCCTACAGGAGGAACATGCCTACTATGTTTTGGGATAGGACTAGGCGCAACAAGGGACTGATCCCTCAGCATCTCATCTGACAAAACATGCAACTGACTCACCTCTGCGCCTACTACTGGAAGGATAGAGTCATCTTCATTATGCTCGTTGCCTTCATCACCTTCAGCAGCGGAATCCAAATCTGGCACTTCGGCTCTAGTCTTTCTTTTCTTGGCCCCTTGAGAGCCTTCCTCCAGACCGGTGCCAACAATAAAACTGGTACCTGGGTTAAAATCGATCGGGGGCTTGTTCACCATGACATGATACAGAGCCGCCATATATAAGATCTCCACCGACTCCTTAATAGCAGGGACCGAGAAAATGGTACGAGTATGGAACGAATCATAATATTGCCAAGCGCTGATACCATCAAGAAGACTTCCCTCATAACCCAGACAAGAGCTGGGACTGTCTAAACAAAGTTGGCTGTACCCAAACTGCCGGGCAAACCTGCTAGGCAAATACGGCTCCAGAAAAATAGCATTGCGGTTACGGTACACCAGATATGAGGGACGGATGTTACGCAACCATAAGAGCATCTGGCCATCCAGAAGTTGAGGAGGCGCAATACCGTCTATATGCACAGTCTCTATGTCCCTGGCAGAAAAGCGAGGGACGGATACGAAAATATGATACTTATCTGCCCTTGCCAAGACCATCCGGCAAACCCGCATGGCCTCACATTCCCAAGGCTCATCACGGTAACGAAAGATAAGGGCGTCATCATCAGTCGCACTGCCCTCAGAGCCCGACCTCATCAAAGATGGATAATGTATCAGCAGCCACCCCATCAAATAATGATAAGGTAACTCAGTTCGTTCAAAATCCTTGGTCACATCGCGGGCAATGACTTTGGACGTGAAGGTACGAAGGCCACGGTGTATGCTACATACCATAGCCGGAAGGAGAGCTAGCCTGATTCGCAAGACTAATTTCACAGCCGGGAGAATAAAGTTACAACTAATTCTCTCAATAGAACCGGTTCCTCCCGAGACTACACAATTTCGTAGCCAGATCATCAAAAATCCCGCCAGAAGCGCTTTCTCAGACAGCTCTTGAATATCCTGGTAAAAGTAGTCGAAAGTGTCGGTTTGGCTCCCGAATCTGCCACTAGTAGATGACACCAATTCTTTGACCGCCTCCCGAGACCTAGGGCGACGAAAGGTAACCAGACCTGAGGCATCTGCTGAGAAGAGATAATGCACCCAATCCTTGGTGTAGGGAGCATCCCCTTCCAGGTTATCCTTGCGGGTTATCTGATGGCATGTGTTGTAATGACACAATATCTCCTGGTAAAGGGCTGCAAAGCCAGGATACCGTCGTTCCAAATCTTCAAGTTCCTCATTAGTGGGAGTATACGCTTCAAACGCTTCGTCCCCCCAAGGAAGCTTGGAAACCGCATGCATTTCATGGAGCGCAAGTCCCATCTCCCCTACAGGTGTGTAAAAGGTCCCTGTACGACAATTATACATTTCCAGCAGGGACATGAATAGCTTCTTGTTTATGAACAAGCCATGACTGGTACCTCGGATAGCATGGTACAGGCCAATCTCGCACAAAAAAGCCTCATACTTCTGCAGGATCCAGGTAGATAAGTTGATCCACGAGGGAATAGGGTGTATCCAACCAGGAAACGTCAACCGACCAACGGGATAGGAGCCTTTCCGGGCAAGTCGATTTATAAAAGTATCGGCGGTAGAAAATGTGAAGTTGGGACCTGCCACATTCAGGAAAGAACCTGGGACCAACCCTGTCACAGAACAACTGGTATGCACCTTGCCAGCAACCACGGACTTCAGATGGTTATTATAACGGATGTTTCCCACGAACATCCCACTCCTGGTAGGGGTTAGAGTCCCCTCCATCTTCCGGTCCAAAGGGAGCATATTGAACCAAGATAATGGAAAGTGTCGCTCCATCTGAGGAATGCGGATCGCCATCCCGTTAGAAACAAAATTCCAATCCTCCGACACCTCCAGAACATGATCATTCTCCACGGTCAAGGCGTCTCCAAAAAAGAACGCAGGCTTCAAAAACTCTCCTTCGAATTTCCCGAAGTTCATCATAGCATTAAGGAAATAGAAGGGATGATTCTTGATGGCATTCAATCTGGCCATAGGCTCATCGCTTGGAAACTGATCTGCCACGTGCTGAACAATATGGTCATACCTATAGCCGAGAGCAGCTTGAGCGCTACCCACCAAGAGTTCTCCGGCGGCGTTAACCGACAAATTCACTGAAGAACAGACAAAGAAAAAAATAAGTTAAACAGAGAATAAAAACAAAAGAGCTGATTAGGTGTTTTCAAACCACATGCGGCTCAAGAAAATATCCATGCCCCCCATGAAGTTCTCAGAAGTATTATGCAGCTCCAAAAAGCCCCATGCGGCTCCAGTTCAGAAGACTGCTTATGCAGTTCCGCACAATAAAAGTCTATGCGCCACCTATACGGTTTCATTAATAAGGTGCACATACAGACACAATGATGCGGTTCGCAGCTCAGCCGTAGGGCGAACATACGATTTACAAAGGCTCGTGCATAAAGTATGCGACGTAGCCATGGCGGTCGGGGTTCCTTAATTCATACATTGTCCTTACCAGCAATGGGGGGATGGACGTCAGGATGAACAGCAGGCACGACGACGGGCGGGGCAGCAACCGCACCCAAGGCGGAAGTGGAGGCCGCCTTCTTGCCCTTCACTGCCATGATCTTCTTGGGAGCCATCAATTATCGAAGAAAAAAAAGGCAAGCGAGATAAGAGAAGAAAGAAAAAAAAGAAGTCTTCTCTCTCTTCAAACCCCTCCAATTTATAGGAGGAGGGGAGAAGGCGGACACGTGGGCCAGTGACCGACTCTTGAAGAGCGAAACCGACTCCTTGGATTTCGTCTCCAAGATTCACCCAAGGCATTAAATCCAAAAAGATTTAATGAACTGACCCTTGAGATTCCCCCTACAAAGACGGCGCTGAAGCAACTTGGAGATAAATAAAGACCCGCACACGTGGACTGGACCATCTATGCGGTTAACACACCCCCTGCGGCTGAAACAGTCATGCGAACAACACATTCATGCGGCTAGAACTTTTATGCGGTCGGGATTGCATATGCGGCCAATACAGCCATGCTTCTTGTTCAAAGTATTTCAATTTTACAAATTAAAAACTTTGAAGGGGGTCCTGTAGAAGCATGGAAAATACTAAAGAAATTGACTCATGCGACCAAAAAAGCCCCATGCGGCTCAGAAAATGCATGCGGCTCAGGGAGTCATGCGGCATAAGGAGCTATGCGACCGGAGGCATTCCATGCGGCTCAGAAGACACGTGGCGTGACAGTGCTCCCCTCCATGCTGCATTAATCGCTTTGACGGCTGACCCCTCTGAAAAGTTGACAGACCTGACACCAAAGTAGGTAATTATGACTCTGTCATGATGATGAATCTCTAGGGAAGAGAAAGAAATCTCTGACACAATCCCCCGAGAACAACAAAATGCCACGTGGCCCTGCCACGTGGGTGTGCTTATGCGGCTCGAAGTGAAGACTTCCCATGCGGTTCAGAGTGAAGCTGTCCCATGCGGCTCGAGTGGAATCATCCCTATGCGGCTCAAGAAGATCATGCCCATGCGGTTCAAGCAGACACACCATTATGCGGTTCATGCAGCTCATCATATGGTTCAGAAGTCTGAAGGAGGGGGCCACTGCCCAGACAGTCCTGACACGTATCCCAAGTCTTATGCGGCCCAAAATTCATGCGGCCTAAATCTCATACAGCCCAATCTACATACGGTTCCAGTCTTACCATTGGCTCTCAGGACACGTGTCCTCAGCCGATCAATCTCCCAGATTTATGGCAATCCAAGATCGGGTCGAATCCTAATGATCTGGGGCACGTGACAGGAGAATAAATTTGATTTATTCGTAGATATGAGAGAATCATTATAAGGAAGATTTATGCCAATCAGCATTGATTGCTAATGGGGATTTGGTGTAATCTACCCTTAATGGTTCTGATTCGTCACAATCCGAAACGAACGGCCTGGATTGATCAATCCCCAAGCCGTTGCCATCTCCAAAAGCTAATCATTGGCAACCCTAGCGACCATATCCTACTATTATAAATAGCAAGGTGCCATTCCCTTGTAGGATATATATAGAGAGATATACAAAAAGAAACCAGAGAAGAATACATATACACAGAGAGACTTCCCCCATAGTCAGAGAGAGAATATACACACTGAGAGAGAAGCCAGGAGAGCAATCAGAGAGAGGGCAAGAAGGCATTTCTTCGTCAACGACCAAGCAGATCTTCCCCGAGTCAAGGCTGCGTACCGATCGTCCAAGGAGTAAGGCAGAGCGGCCGTCGCTTTCCCGAGCCTCTATCGTCTCCCCCCAGAATCTAAAATAAACAATCGTACTTAGACTGCTGTACCTAGGTTTTCGTCCCTAGGCTTTCTTTGTACGAGCGAGTTTGTATTGTGAGTCTAAGTTCAGTCCTTCGATAATTGTTCTGTACTTTTACAATCAATGGCAAACACGATGGCGTATCGTATTTGCCATTGATTGTAAAAGTACAGAACAATTATCGAAGGACTGGACTTAGACTCACAATACAAACTCGCTCGTACAAAGAAAGCCTCATACTTCTGCAGGATCCAGGTAGATAAGTTGATCCACGAGGGAATAGGGTGTATCCAACCAGGAAACGTCAACCGACCAACGGGATAGGAGCCTTTCCGGGCAAGTCGATTTATAAAAGTATCGGCGGTAGAAAACGTGAAGTTAGGACCTGCCACATTCAGGAAAGAACCTGGGACCAACCCTGTCACAGAACAACTGGTATGCACCTTGCCAGCAACTACAGACTTCAGATGGTTATTATAACGGATGTTCCCCACGAACATCCCACTCCTGGTAGGGGTTAGAGTCCCCTCCATCTTCCGGTCCAAAGGGAGCATATTGAACCAAGATAATGGAAAGTGTCGCTCCATCTGAGGGATGCGGATCGCCATCCCGTTAGAAACAAAATTCCAATCCTCCGACACCTCCAGAACATGATCATTCTCCACGGTCAAGGCGTCTCCAAAAAAGAACGCAGGCTTCAAAAACTCTCCTTCGAATTTTCCGGAGTTCATCATAGCATTAAGGAAATGGAAGGGCTGATTCTTGATGGCATTCAATCTGGCCATAGGCTCATCGCTTGGAAACTGATCCGCCATGTGCTGAACAATATGGTCGTACCGATAGCCGAGAGCAGCTTGAGCGCTACCTACCAAGAGTTCTCCGGCGGCGTTAACCGGCAAATTCACTGAAGAACAGACAAAGAAAAAAAATAAGTTAAACAGAGAATAAAAACAAAAGAGCTGATTAGGTATTTTCAAACCACATACGGCTCAAGAAAATATCCATGCCCCCCATGAAGTTCTCAGAAGTCTTATGCGGCTCCAAAAAGCCCCATGCGGCTCCAATTCAGAAGACTGCTTATGCGGTTCCGCACAATAAAAGTCTATGCGCCACCTACGCGGTTTCATTAATAAGGCGCACATACAGACACAATGATGCGGTTCGCAGCTCAGCCGTAGGGCGAACATACGATTTACAAAGGCTCGTGCATAAAGTATGCGACGTAGCCATGGCGGTCGGGGTTCCTTAATTCATACATTGTCCTTACCAGTAATGGGGGGATGGACGTCAGGATGAACAGCAGGCACGACGACGGGCGGGGCAGCAACCGCACCCAAGGCGGAAGTGGAGGCCGCCTTCTTGTCCTTCACTGCCATGATCTTCTTGGGAGCCATCAATTATCGAAGAAAAGAAAGGCAAGCGAGATAAGAGAAGAAAGAAAATAAAAAAGTCTTCTCTCTCTTCAAACCCCTCCTATTTATAGGAGGAGGGGAGAAGACGGACACGTGGGCCAGTGACCGACTCTTGAAGAGCGAAGCCGACTCCTTGGGTTTCGTCTCCAAGATTCACCCAAGGCATTAAATTCAAAAAGATTTAATGAACTGACCCTTGAGATTCCCCCTACAAAGATGGCGCTGAAGCAACTTGGAGATAAATAAAGACCCGCACACGTGGACTGGACCATCTATGCGGTTAACACACCCCCTGCGGCTGAAACAGTCATGCGAACAACACATTCATGCGGCTAGAACTTTTATGCGGTCGGGATTGCATATGCGGCCAATACAGCCATGCTTCTTGTTCAAAGTATTTCAATTTTACAAATTGAAAACTTTGAAGGGGGTCCTGTAGAAGCATGGAAAATACTAAAGAAATTGACTCATGCGGCCAAGAAAGCCCCATGCGGCTCAGAAAACGCATGCGGCTCAGGGAGTCATGCGGCATAAGGAGCTATGCGACCGGAGGCATTCCATACGGCTCAGAAGACACGTGGCATGACAGTGCTCCCCTCCATGCTGCATTAATCGCTTTGACGGCTGACCCCTCTGAAAAGTTGACAGACCTGACACCAAAGCAGGTAATTATGACTCTGTCATGATGATGAATCTCTAGGGAAGAGAAAGAAATCTCTGACACAATCTCCCGAGAACAACAAAATGCCACGTGGCCCTGCCACGTGGGTGTGCTTATGCGGCTCGAAGTGAAGACTTCCCATGCGGTTCAGAGTGAAGCTATCCCATGCGGCTTGAGTGGAATCATCCCTATGCGGCTCAAGAAGATCATGCCCATGCGGCTCAAGCAGACACACCATTATGCGGTTTATGCAGCTCATCATATGGTTCAGAAGTCTGAAGGAGGGGGCCACTGCCCAGACAGTCCTGACACGTGTCCCAAGTCTTATGCGGCCCAAAATTCATGCGGCCCAAATCTCATGCGGTCCAATCTGCATGCGGTTCCAGTCTCACCATTGGCTCTCAGGACACGTGTCCTCAGCCGTTCAATCTTCCAGATTTATGGCAATCCAAGATCGGGTCGAATTCCAATGATCTGGGGCACGTGGCAGGAGAATAAATTTGATTTATTCGCAGATATGAGAGAATCATTATAATGAAGATTTATGCCAATCAGCATTGATTGCTAATGGGGATTTGGTGTAATCTACCCTTAATGGTTCTGATTCGTCACAATCCGAAACGAACGGCCTAGATTGATCAATCCCCAAGCCGCCGCCATCTCCAAGAGCTAATCATTGGCAACCCTAGCGACCATATCCCACTATTATAAATAGCAAGGTGCCATTCCCTTGTAGGATATATATAGAGAGATATACAAAAAGAAACCAAAGAAGAATACATATACACAGAGAGACTTCCCCCATAGTTAGAGAGAGAATATACACAGAGAGAGAAGCCAGGAGAGCAATCAGAGAGAGAGCAAGATGGCATTTCTTCGTCAACGACCAAGCAGATCTTCCCCGAGTCAAGGCTGCGTACCGATCGTCCAAGGAGTAAGGCAGAGCGGCCGTCGCTTTCCCGAGCCTCTATCGTCACCCCCCAAAATCTAAAATAAACAATCGTACTTAGACTGCTGTACCTAGGTTTTCGTCCCTAGGCTTTCTTTGTACGAGCGAGTTTGTATTGTGAGTCTAAGTTCAGTCCTCCGATAATTGTTCTGTACTTTTACAATCAATGGCAAATAATATATATATATATATATATATCTGTTGTTACATAGATAACTATATCACATATGGCAACTGTGAAATTCACAACTGAAGGCCAAGGCACAAACAGACCCCCACTATTTGATGGTACCAACTACATTTACTGGAAAATATGTATGAGTTTTTTTTAAAGTCTCTTGATTTTGACTTATGGTCAATTGTAATTGACGGCTATAAAAAGCCTCCACGTGTTCTTATTGATGGATATTTGGTTAAAAAGCACATAATAAATATACTGATACTGAAAAGAAATAAGACAGTTTTGATGCATGTGCTATTAATACTCTATTTTGTGCTTTAGACATGACTAAATTCAACAGGGTGTCTATATGCACAACATCTAATGAGGTGTGGAAAATTCTTGAAGTTACTCATAAAGGCACGACACAGGTCAAGGAGTCCAAGATTAGTAGACTTACTCAAGAATATGAGACATTCAAGATGAAGCCAAACGGATTTATTATACAAATGTTCACAAGATTTCTGGATATTATAAATTATTTGTCCTCCCTAGGCAAGGAATACAATAACCATGAGAAGATTCGCAAGGTGCTGTGAGCTCACAAAGAACTGGAGTTTGAAGGCTATGATGATATTATAAATCTTTTGTCCTCCCTAGGCAAGGTATGGAAACTTCTCGAAGTTACTCATAAAGGCTATAATAGCAACAACAACAATAATGAAGAAGATTCAATCTGCTATGGTTGCAAGAAAGGACACATCAAGAAGGACTGTCCGACAACATCATCATCAACCAGGAAAGGCAACAAGAATGAAAAGAATTACTTGAAGAAATCTACTTCTAAAAGATATGCCAACACAAGCATTTGGCATAAAAGTGAAGCCAGCGATTCAGAAGATGAACAATCAGATGACATTGCAAATGTATGCTTGATGGCATGTGATCAGGTAAACTCAAACCCCATGTTTGATACATATAATAATTTTACCTTCGAACAGTTAGGTGAAGCTTTTAGTAACCTCTTAGGTGACCACAGAAAACTATTTAGCAAATACCAAAACTCTAAGAAGGTACTCAAAGAGTATGAAGATGAAATAGGAAGACTTAGCGACTTACTAGCTGAGGTTAGAAATAGTGAAAACTCTAGTAAGACTGGTGAGCTTTTTTCTTTCAAACTGTAACTACATGAGACTACACATTTATCCGAAGAAAAAGACAAGACCATTGCTAAACTTGAGAAAGATTTACTCAAAGAGAAGAAGGGCCATCATTGTGCACTAGTCAGAAATGATGCACTCACAGCTGACTATAACATACTTTATGACACCTCCAAAAAGTTAAAAATTAGGTTAGAAAAATAGCCTGAAGTTGCTACTTCCTACCCTAACATGTGTCAATTACCGAAACATCGGAACACGGTTAAACCCAATGCTGTTTGACCAAACATAGCCAAACCTTTGCCCAAGAAGACTAACCGACATGCATTCAACTACAAGTATCCAACTACAACACCAAGATCTACCAATCATCCATAACACACTACACCTTACACTCAGCATGGTAGATGTCACTATTGTGGCACCATTGGTCATATCACACCTATATGTAGAGTAAGAATATTAGTTGATTTGAATATATGTGCATGGATACCAAACACTAACATATCCAGACCCTACAAGAAATAGGTACCAAAAGTTTCATCTGTAAACTTTTTTGTAGGTGGACACCCTACTCATGCTAGGAACAAGTGGATCCTCGACAACGGTTGCTCACGGCACATGAACGATTATGCTTCTCTATTCGCAACACTGAGAAAAAGAAAGAAGGATACGTCTCCTTCGGTAACAACATTAAAGGGTATATATTAGGTATCGACAACGTTGGTAAGGCCCCCTATCCTGTGATTAAAGATGTTTGTCTAGTAACTGAGTTAAATCATAACCTACTCAGCATAAGCCATTTAGCTTACCACAGTTATGGTATTAACTTTGTCAAAGACAAATGTACTATAGTTGATAGTTCAACTAGCAGTACTATCTTTGAAGGTATTAGGGAAGACAACGTATATGTTTTCTATTTGTTGGAAGATGCTAACAAAAAAGGTAGATGCTTACTCGCCAAGAACGATAAGAGTTAACTATGGCACATGAGACTCGGCCATGCAAATATGGACACAATTTTAAGATTATTCGCGAAAAAATTGGTACGAGGCTTACCAGACATCGTCTTCAAGAAAGATACGGTATATAGTGAATGTAAAAATAACGAAGCTACCAGATCCATATTTAAGTCCAAAAATTCTGTAAGTACCACTAGACCTCTATAATTACTGCATATGGATTTATTTAGGCCGAGTATAATTGCTAGCCTAGGTGGTAAGTTATATACATTGGTAATAGTAGATAATTTCTTTAGATACACGTGGGTATAATTTCTTACACGCAAGAATGATGCATTATCTAAGTTCGTTACATTTTATAAGAAAGTTTAAAATGAGAAAGGATTCATGATCATTCGTATTCGAAGTGATCATGGCAGAAAATTCGAGAATGCAGAGTTTGAGCAATTCTATAACACACGCGAATATTTGCACGAGTTCTCATGCCCTAGGACTCTACAACAAAATAAAGCTATGGAACATAATAACAGAACTCTATCTGAAATGGCTAGAGTAGTGTTGAACCAATTTAGTTGTCACGACCCGCACCCTAGAGTAAGGGCACGAGAAGTGGGTACGTCCAGCCTACGCCGCAGTGTCGGCGGTAGAACGCTGTCCTAGGTAAATTATCTAACAGTATAAAGGTACCTGTACAGTTCATACTCTCCGAATGGAGGTAACATCACAACATATAGTCTCAATCACATCTAAGGTAGAAGAATGAAGAACAGATAGATAGTAACTCAAGGAGAACCATAGCATAGATGAAATAAGACTAAGTGTCTAAGATACATAACATCCAGAATGTCAACTCATAATAATAAGTCTAAGAGTCTATACATCTCCACATCTCAAAATACAACTCAGAATGTGAGACAAAATGATAATATAGAAAAGACTGCCTAGACTAAACTGGTCTAGACTACTGGAACATCCTCCTCAGCTGTAGGTGGATCCTGCTGAGGGTCCACAACATAAGTATCATCTAGTCCTGCTCCATAGTAGGTAGACACCAGGGCCTCATCCTCATCCTCTGTAATATTTTCAACAGGTCCAATCAGGACAGGAACGAGCACAATACATCTCACGCAGTGCATATCAGGTTAGGAAATACGATACAGGCAATAGAGTAAGATACATGAACTGCTGAAAGAAAATGTACGCTGTAAAAGAGATAGCTGTAATGAAATATCTACTGTATATAGAGAACTGTAGTGACTAGTGATGTAGAGTACAAGATAGGCATGTGAATGGCTAGAATTTATACATGATCTACTGAGTTTGCACATGACTACTTTGGAATTATTCACATGTCCACTTCTACTCCCCCGTTTCCCCAATCAATACACAAGGATCTATACAAGTTACGTTATTATACATGATATCACATGGGGCCCATGAAAGGGTGCACATGATAGTATACATGAGGGCTCAGTAAATATGAGAGTACATGATCACATGAGTGCACATGAATAATAGAAGCATGGGAGTACATGATGATAGTGAAACACACATAACATGAAGTACCCGATGCTCCCGAGGGGGGATAACATCTCATGTAAAGATCCATATAGTACCAATCCGTGTTACCAACGTGACAGCAACAAGTAAAGTAATCTAGAGCAAGAAGTAAAGCCTGAACAAGTATGAAACGGTCAGAGAATGTACTCGCCTGATAACTGAATGTCTGAAGAGGATATACTGTCTGAGGAGAGGTGTATGGCTCCTAGTCAGAGCAATACAAGTCACAATGTATCCACAATGGTAAAAATAAAGTATACAATGCACATTACATGATTCTAGGTCAATCTGGTCAAAAGTCAACTCTTGGTCAACTCTAATAGTCAAACTAGGTCACAGGAAGTCACACTAAGTCAAATGAGGTTAAACAAGATCAAACAAGGTCAAACAAGTTTAATCTAGGTTGAAGTCAACTCCTGGTCAACACTCTAATCAAACTAGTCAAATACTAGTCAACATGATCAATCTGGGTCAAGTCTAGGTCAAACTTAGACCAACTAAGGTATTGGTCAAACAAAGACCAGTCAGTCAGGTAACTAGGTCAAACAAGGACTAGTCAACAAGGTGATTAGGTCAAACATGGTCAGACTAGTTGAACTAGTCATTCTTAGGTTAATTAGGTCATGGTTTGACCTAAGGTTGACTTTGGTCAACCTTTAGTCAACAAAGGTTAACAAGTTGGGTTTTGGGCCATTAGGTCAAATTGAGTTAGCCCCCAAGCCATAGGCTAGTAGCCTAGGCCATAGGCTATTCTTAGGGTTCCATAGGCTAGTGATTATAGGTTTCTATATAAACCTAGACTTAGCAAGTTATACATATATATCTATATATATAAATATATATATATACACATCAATCTACTATCTATATACCTATATGGGAATACCATATATACCATACCCAAAAACCTACATACATATGATACACTATATATGTGACCTAAAATAAATATATATATATATATATATCAATATATATATACATATATATATATCTATATATATAAAACTTATATATATACTATACATATATAAAGAGAGGAAAGTGAGGGACATAGAGAGAGAGACTGAAAATGAGAGAGAGACAGTGAGAGGGAGAGTCACTGCTGGACAGTAGGGAAGGGGGGTTTCAGTATTCTGGAACCAAGAATACAGTCCCAAACACACACACACACAGCCTACATATATACATACATATGTATATATATACAACTACCTATTCACTCACCCAAATACCCTCAAAATTCACCCACACTCACACATACATATATACTACATAATTATATACTAAAAACATATAAATACATGTATAAAAATGCATAAAATGGCAATTGAAATTGGTTTTGGAAAAACTGGAATAAATTCCAGAAATCTGGAATTGGGTTTTACCCAGGTTTTGGGGGTAATTCGATTTCGAACCATAAAATCGAACTAAGGTTAGTGTCCATTGGTTGGTAATGGTAGGGTAGGGTCTATACTAGTGTCCTAGGTGCCTGAGACACGACCACGACACGTTTTGATGTGTCGGACACGCAAAAATCAAAATCAGGTAAAATCTAGGGCACGCGAAGGGCTGATGTTTGTGTGTCTCGTACTCACGACACAAGACACGTCGTGTCTCGTGCTCATGGGGGAAGGTTCGCCTAGGGGTCCCCTAGGTTTCCACGGTCCTGATTTGTGTCCACGTGTGTCCGTGTCCGAGATACGAGCACGTATCAGTAGCTCTGATACGTGTGTGCGCAGTATAGTGTAGGGTCATTGCGAGTGTGATTTCTCACTCGACACGACACCAACGTGTCTGAAACTTTGGAAGGGGTGTGTCAGACACTGCCCCAACCCTCAGGCCAAGTTTCGTGTGTCCACGTCGCGTGTCGTGTCCGCACGAGAAGTCTGGTAGCAGGGGAGGCTGCACAGTCTCGTGCGCGCGTGTCGAGGGGTCGTGTGCTCCACACGGGGCACGTGGGGCCACGTGCTCGTGTCAGGGGGTCGGCCTAGGGTCTAGGTTTGTGTCCTCGTGTCTGTATTGTGACCACAATGGGTGTGGACACAATACACAGCATCAAACAGTTAGGTTTTACAGTGTGTCAGTGTGTGCTGAAATCAGTGATTTCGTGTCCAATTTGGACACGAAACGTGTCCTGTTTTGTGCTCAGTCAAGTGGAAAAGTGACCTAGGGATCTAGGGCTACCCAAATATCAATTTTGTTTTGAAAAACATTAACAAAATGTTTTATGTGGCATTTCACCAAACACCTAGTTTCAAACATAGATACGTGTCCGATACGGACACCAAACCACATAAAAATCCTACCAAACTTGACCTACACGACCATGGTATCCTAATGCATGCAACCATGAAGAGAAATCACTATTTTGATAGGGTTTAGAACACTTTACCTATATGTGCAAAATTATGAAAATCAACCTTCTAGGGGGGGTTTCCTCTTCACTTTGGGGTGTCCAAATCCTTGTGCAACCTTGCTACTAAGCCTCCTTTAGCATCCTCAAGTGTAGGGGGTTCCAACGCAACAAACGGGGCTCAATTTGGTGAAGGAATGAAGAAGTTATGGCTTTGTGAAGTTGAGGGAAAAATGGGTTTTCAATACATTGAAAATGAGGCTCTTTGTGAAGATGGGGGTGTTCATATAGGGGGGGGGCATGCTTGGCCGGCCATGGGGGTTGGTTTAGGGTTAGGATCAATGGTTGTGGGCTCTCCAACAAGTTTCAAAGCTATCCTATGGCTAGGATTCATTCTACATAACTTTATGTAAAATATCTAAATAAAATATCTAATGTAAATATCTAACATGAAATATCTAGATATTTAGCTCTAACATTACTTTAGTTAAACCCATCTAACTTAGTCTCTAGGTCATGACTAACATCTAGATTAGGGCTAAACTAGGTTCGTAACTAACATGACACTAATCAATTAATTAAATAATAATAAATCACATAAATCCAAATAATTCCAAATAAATCCTAGAAAATTACCAAAATACCCTTTAGGCTAAAAATCACTAATTTGGTGTTCTAAGCCTATGGCTAAGCTCTCATGGGCATGGCAACTTCTAGGTTAGAGAAAACTAGGGTTTACACTAAGTTATATTAACCAAAATCACAAAGTCATAAGTCATGACTTAGCATGACTTTAGAAATGGTTTAACTTAACTGAAATCACCAGAAAATCATACCATGACTAAAATACCACTAATAAATAATAAAAATAATAAATTTTCAAAAATCCCCAATTTCAGAAAACAGGGTGTTACATTAGTCTACCCAAATATTGATAGGCAGAAGCTGTTAATACAGCTTGTTATGTTCTCAATAGAGTTATAATTTGACCTAAATTGAAGAAGACTCCCTATGAGTTATAGTTTGATAGAACACCCACAGTTTCTTATTTTAAAATCTTTGGTTGTAAATGTTTATTCTTAATACTAAAGATAATTTGGTAATTGACGAAAAGGCCGACGAGGGTATTTTTTTAGGTTATGCGGCCAAAAGCAAAGGGTACTGAGTCTTCAACAAAAAATAATGATCATCGAAGAATAAATGAACGTCAACTTTGATGAATTAAACTAACAGACGATCAACGATGATGATGAAGGCACCTACAGAACTGAAAACCGGAACCAATTACCTTGAAAGTCTGCCAAAAAGAATAAAATTTATGGCTGGCCACCCGAAGGACCTAGTGTCACGACCCGCACCCAGTGTAAGGGCACGAGATGTGGGTACGTCTAGCCTACGCTACAGTGTCGACGGTAGAATACTTTCCTAGGTCACAACATCTAACAAAGTATAAATATACCTGTACAAAATATACTCTCCAATCAGAGGACAATAGAGAAGGTACAACCCAATCACAAATCTAAGATGGATAAATAGCACGATAAGATAGATACGAAATCACAGAGTGCAATACAACTAGAAAAAATAAGTCTAAGTGTTTAACAACACAAAATTCCAACATCTAAATAATACATCTCATAAAATGACAACATAAAGTAAGATACAAGAATCCTAGCAGTCTATCCTAGGCAATAGGGTAGTCTCCTTAGCACAAGCTGGATCCTCCTGAGGGTCCAGGTCGCGAGTGTCATATATACCAACTCCGTAATAGGTGGAACAGAAATTCTCCTCGTTCTCTGTAATATTTTCAACAGGTCCAGTCAGGACATGAGCGAATACATAACTCTCATGTAGTTTATATCATGGCAAAAAATGTAAAACAAGCAATATAATAAAATACATGAAATGCTGTAAGAGATGTACATGAAAAACTAGAGATAAAAGGTAAATATGGGTACATAAAATAAGATAGAGAACTATGAACTGTAAGAACTATCAGTGATTTATAGCACAAGTTGTTTATGTGATTTGGTTTAGGTTTTTGCACACGAGTAATCTATGGTAATTCCATTATACGTGAGGGCCTAACAGACATGTACATGAGTATACTAGAGGGATAATCACATAACCACTTCTACTCTCCCGCCCCAATCAATACACAAGGATCCATTCAAATTACGTTACGTACACAATTTTTGGTTATACATGAAGCACATGTGAACATGAGATTACATAAGAGCACATGTGTGTACACGAATAATATGAGAGCAAGGAATACATGATGTACAGGGAAAGTCACATGACATAAAGTACACGATGCACCCAATAAAGGATAATATCTCAAGAAAAGATCCATATAGTACTAATCTGTGTGAACAATGTGTCAGCATCAAATAAAGTAGTCTAGAGCAAGAATATAAGTTCTAACAAGTATGAAACGATCAGAGCATGTACTCGCCTGATATCCTAAGCGACTAGTGAGAACAGATGTACGAACCGGAGTAACTGAGTCCTATTTAGAGCAAGATAGGTTACAATGTGTTCAAAATATGATAAATGAAGTTTATAATACAATCTATATGATTCTAGGTCATTCTAGGTCAAAGTTAACTCTTGGTCAACTCTGGTCAACCTTCTAGTCAAACTAGGTCAACATCTATGCTAACTAGGTCAACTGTCTAGGGTTTGGTCAAACACTAGTCAACAAGGTAATTAGGTCAATTGGGTCCAATTCTAGGTCATCTATAGTCTATCTAAAGGTAGACTAGGATACCAAGATACAAGATACAATATCATATATATATATACACAATATCACTATATATGTACTATATCTATTACCCTCACATCTCATATATATAAATATAACACATCTATATAGTTAGCACATATATATAGACTTACATATATCCCAATACCCATGTATATACCTATAATATATAACATATACCCTTCCCATAGATACATAGCATATACCTACAATAACTCTTATACACATATATACCATGTATATATATATATATATATATATATATATATATATATATATATATATATATATATATATATATATATATATATATATATATATATTAAAAAAATATATATATATATATAAATATATATATATATATATATATATATATATATATATATATTTAATATATATATATATATATATATATATATATATATATATATATATATATATATATATATATATATATATATATATATATATAAATATATACAAGTGCATTCAGGAATGCACATATCATCCCCTACATAAATCCCATGCCTCAACCTCACACATAGGCATATCTGTATAGCCTACAACTGATACTTATATATATATATATATATATATATATATATATATATATATATATATATATATATATATATATATACAAATCCTATAACATAACTCATAAGCTCACAACATTTGAAACTGCAACCCTCAACCCCTCTCAGAAAACTGAGAATATAACTCAGTCCAAATATACATCATCATATAACAGATATCATACAAGTAATCCCTCACAAACTCATGTCTCATCTCACAAGGTATCTCAGAAGACTGAGTTCTCAACTCAGCATCTCCTAAACTCTCATAACCTCACATATACACCAACATCTGAGAATTAAATCCCAACTCAAAAAACTGAGTTCAAACCCAAACTCAATGCATAGCTTGATAACTCATCTCACAAAACCCAAATGCATATCAATGTCCAAATGCAATTACAAATTCAAACTCAACAAGGGGTGTGAGAGAGTGATTGCTACTGAACAGGAAAGGTGAATGGCTGTATGAGTGAGTGTATATGAAGAGTGAAAGTGAGTAAATGAGTGTTTGTGCATAGGTGTCACAGTGTCAAGTGGTTCGCAGACAGGTATCAGAGGGTAAAACATGTGGGTGAGTGATGTGTGTGTCCAAACAAGCGTGTCCAAAGTGTGTCTAGCCTGTGTTAATAGTTTAAGTGTACAGGTATCAGAACAAGTATCCGACAGTGTATAGAGTATCAGTGAAGTATAGAACAGTAGGGGGTCATGCGTGTGTGTCGAGTCCTCTAGGACACGAAGTGTCCAACCAATGTATCGTGCAGGCATGTCAGTGTGTTGACTAGGTGTCAGGGTGTCTACTGGATCAATAAGATTGTGTCCAAGTGGTGTCATGTCGTGTATCCAAGTGCGTATCAGAAACAAAAATACTGAGTGTTCGTGTGCCTATGTGACATCCGCAGGAGGAATTCCTCGAAAGGTACACAACCAAATCTCCTCAAACTTCGTGTGTGTCGTGTTAGACACTGCCCCAAGGTTTACCAACTACTGGCACCTCAAGTCATGTCGTATCCAGTAAGCTTGGACGCTCGGGTAGCAGGACAGCGCACGAGATGCACGCACGTGTCCCCGTGTCCAAATCTGACATGAAAACGAACCCAAAATCAACTCAGTAAAATAGAAATTAATCTACACATCAAAAACTACACAAATATGTAATTTATTTATAACTTAAAGAACAAAAAGTCCTATGGGGTATTTCGTCGAACACTTGTGCTACCTCTCCAATACGGAGTGATACGCCTATGATACGGACACCAAATGGACACGAATTGAACTCAAACTAAACCTAGGGTTAGGGGGACCCTAAATGAATACATCTATTTAAGAAATTAGGAATCTAAAGGGTTTAGATATTATTACCTATTGAGAGTTGGAATCTCAATAAAAAGTCCCTTAAAAAGCTTCAACACCAAATCCAATGGCCAAATTGCTTCCAATCCTTGCTAGCTAGCCAATAGAGACTTCTTCTTCACAAGGGGAGTGCAATGTAAATGATTTGGTTCAATTTGGAGGTGATTTGAAGAAAAAGGAGTAAATTTGGGGAAGAACACAAACTAGGGTTAGGGTTTGAAATAAAGGAGGCAAGAGGGGGCTAATGATGACTTAAATAGGCAGAAGAAGACCCTCTTGGCCGGCCGTGGGTGATTGGCTAGGGTTAGACTAAGTCACAATGGCCCAAAGCCTCTTCCTATGTTGTAAAAACAAGCCCTTAAAGGCCCAAACTAGCACCTTAATTCAAATCTCCAAATGGTTTCTAAGTTATTCCTAGCTAGATTAGAGTCTAATTACTAACCCAAACATGTTAGCTAGGTCTCCATGGTCATGGTTAGTCTCTAGGCTAAGTTGTTCTAAGGTTTCACTAGCAAAAGGCCAAAATCATATTACACCAAATTAAATAATATTAAAATAATCCAAAATTTATAATTACCAAAATACCCTTATTCTAGAAAGTGTAATGACACCTGGTAATAGGTGAGATCACCTAGGGCATAAGTATTCGTTCCTCTACCAGAGATAAATCACAGCTAGAACCTAAAACTATTGAAGAAGCATGTAGTGATAACTATTAGTTAGATGCTATACAATAGGAACTAAACTAATTTGAACAGAATCAAGTTTGGGAACTTGCTCCCAAGCCCATTGATCATTCGGTCATTGGCACCCGCTGGGTATTTTGAAATAAATTAAATGAGAATGGTTTAGTCACTTATAATAAGGCTCGACTCGTGGCTCAAGGATATAACCAAAAGAAAGGTATTGACTACGATGAGACATATTCCCCTGTTGCGAGATTAGAATCCATTTTTATATACATTTGTATGTTTTCATAACTTCAAACTTTTTCAAATGGATGTAAAGAATGTTTTTCTTAATGGTTTCATAAAAAAAAGAAGTTTATGTAGCTCAACCTCCAGGTTTCACTGATTTCAAAAACCCTGATTATGTATTCAAGTTAAAGAAAGTCTTATACGGTTTAAAACAAGCCCTCGTGCTTGGTACGACCGTTTAAGCTCTTTTTTACTTGATAATAGTTTTTCAAAAGACAAGGTTGACACTATACTGTTTATAAAGTCTTTAAATAGAAATCTTCTTTTAATTTAAATCTATGTTGATGATATTATATTTGGATCTACTAATAAGTCTCTCTGTTAAGAATTCTCTAAGTGTTACAGAATGAGTTTGAGATGAGCATGATAGAAGAACTCAAATTCTTTCTTATACTGTAAATCAAATAAATCAACAATGGGACGTTCATCAATCAAGCCAAGTACACAAAAGTTTTGCTAAATAAGTTCGATCTAGAAGCCGTCAAACCCATTGGAACTCCAATAGTAACTTCAACCAAACTCGATATAGATGAACAAGGCAAGCATGTCAACATACGTAAGTATCGAGGTATGATTGGTAGTTTACCTTATTTAACTACTAGTCACCTTGATATAATGTTTAGTGGTTGCTTGTGTGGAAGATTTTAAGCTATCCCTAAGGAAACACACCTGTGCGCAGTTAAGCGTATCTTTCGATACCTTAAAGGCACTTTTTTGTCGGCTTATAGTATCCCAAAACCATGTCCTTTGACCTAACCGATTATTCGGATACTGATTTTGCTGGATTCAAAGTAGATAGAAGAATTACTAGCAGCACATGTCATTTCCTAGGTAAGGCTCTAGTCTCTTAGTTTAGCAAAAAATAAAATTTTGTTGTATTATTAACTACTGAGGCTGAATATATCGCCATAGGATGTTATTCTATACAAATTTTTTAGATAAAACAAACCATAGAAGACTTAGATTTACACTACACATACATACCCATTTTCTGTGACAACACTAGCACTATCAACTTGACTAAGAATCATGTATGTCACTCTCACACTAAGCATATTAAGATTCAACATCATTTTCTTAAAAACCATCAAGCAAATGGCGACATCAGTTTAGGATATGTAGACACAGAAAAACAATTGGTTAACATCTTTACAAAACCTTTAATGAAAGATCGATTCAATTATTTATGTCGAGAATTAGAAATTTTATATGTCAATAATATTAATTAATTTTATCTTGTTAATTATTTTCTATATGCAAAAACTGTTTTCGGGACAAGTCTACAAAGGGTCTGTCTGTCACCACGGCTACGGCTAAAGCGAAGTGGTATTTAAGCGTCCCCTGGTGGACCTCCGTTAGTAGGGATAGTACCCCTACAGCTAATCTAAGACAATCACTGCATAACAAAATTCAATTCGTAAAATAAATTTAATTATATTAATTGAAAATTTAAAATTACTAATCTTGTAATTAAATGATTGAAAAGGAATAATAAATACAAAGTAACATTTTTTTGATTTTGTGCAAAATACCTCAACAGAGTTTTAGGACTCAGACCAATTTCGGCCCGAGTTCGGCCCGAACTCGATTGGCGTCGGGTATTTTAAATAGAATATTAATTGCCCCACTTTTATTTCTTCTTCCTCCTACTCAAACCAGCAGCACAACAGTTGGAAGCACCCCAAAACCCTAGTTTTTTCAATTTTTGATTCCTCTCTACTCCTTTGGATTTTTGCTTCAAAATTTTGGATTCGAGCGTGGAATCTCCTCCTCTTCCACATACTTTGGTTCTGAGAAGGTATAATCTCTTTTATCTTTCCGTTTCTTAATTTTTAAATTTCATAAAAAATATTCTATTTCCTTGAAAAATCATTCCTAGAATCAATAATCCTTTCAAGAGAAAAAGACGACTAGTGAAGAAGCCTCATCTTTTGATCCTATCCAAGGATCTCTCTTTTTACCCATCCAAACGGACGAGGGGCATTCAATGAGTTTTTCTTTGAAATTCTAGAACAATCTTTGCTATGGTATGCAAATGTTTTAGTTTACAATACTTGCCCCGACAAACCGATAAAGTGGACAATCTTTTCGTCTTATAAACCATATTTCGAAGCTTTGGGATTGCATGTTCTGTTACACATTCATTTCCTATTGCCACAAATGCAATTCGACTATTTTACTATAATTTTACTCTAGCTGATAATGATTATCTTGTGAAAAGTCGTGTCGTCGGCTTGTGATATTCAATTCAATGATAATGATTTAGCGAAGATCCTACAAATTCCAAACGTAGGTGAGCCTCTTATCAATATCACTAATTTTGAATTTTCTAATGACACGACTTTGAACAATTTTAAGACTAAACTTTGTGCTCACGATCCCATGCATCCCGGCAAGTTCAAAGCCATAAACTTGAACTTGTTTTTTCTATGAGTTAGTCGGATTATCTATTCCACTATATTATCTAAGTCCACCTCAAAAGATGATGTAACTAGTCTTGAATTGTCTACTATCTATTACATTCGTCATGGAATTTCCTTTTCTGTCCCTAAGACTACTACTCAGATGATGGCTAGGTGCCGCGGGAGGAACATGAATCTTCTCTACGTGATGATCCTTTCTATCATCTTTCGGTATTTTGAGATTGGCTTGTCCTCTTGTGCTCATGATTCTGAGCCCAAGCTTCTGCAGCTCGCTTATCGTAGTGCCTCTGTCCCTACTGCTCCTCCTACTGTACCACCTCCTCTATCTCAAACTTATCCTATATTATTAAGGGCCTCCATCAGCATTTGGATGACATGCGGCGTGCTCAGCTGATGAGCACAACTCTTTATGAGCATTTGTGACCAAGACATTAAGAGAACAAGAGTTCTATGATGCTAGTTGATTTCAGGCCCTTGCAAACTCCTTTGCGGATCTGCGTTTTGCTCATACTGGTCAGCATTCCAGTTCTCTTCCATGAGATCCTACTTTCTCTAGTTATTGCTATGAGGATGAGGCAGTTCATCACTACTTCAACTCTGGTAATACCTATGATTGGTACCATGGTCCTGATGCTACTCCACATCCATCTCATGGAGCTGGTACTTCTGGTGCTGGAAGCATGCGTCTGCATTCAAGACTGGGTTCGTACGAAAGAACGAACCCAAAAGTCAAGAGATGAAAATGCCGACATCAGTGAACTAGACTTTCAGTGTCTTACCTTAGAAGACACCAATAAAGGAGGAGCTGAGAAATAGAGACGGACGACGGACGACAAAATAAAACTTGCACATTTTTTACAATTCATTTAGAAACAGTTTTTAGCTTTTATATTTTATTACAAATTTAATGGAAGAAAATACTTCAATAGATGTACATTAATTAATATTGAGATTAATAAAAGAATTTAGTTTCTAATTTTCTAGTAGAATATAAAAGTTTTTTTTTGGTTTTTTTTCCAAAACCTGGGCTAGCCTGGTCCAACAGTGAACTGGCCCGACCCAGGTCCGGTTAAGCTCGGCTCGACCAAACCGGGCTAAGGGTCCGGCTGGGTCCAGCATTCTCTTCTCCGGTTAAGCCCGACCTGGCCTGCTGCTTCGATCGGTCTGAGCCCGGGCCAGTCCAGCTCGGCCTAGTGAACACCTTGAACAGAACCTAGATTCCAACATCAAGCCATATATATTTTGCTTCTTCCATTTCAATATTTCTTGATCAAGGTTCTTATTAAGATTTTCTTTTCTTTTCATCTAATTGATCAATGTTTTCTTATTAGAAAATTCTATTACCTTTCCACCGACCAACCAAACCTATCTATCCTAGACATTCTTTAAATTTTGAGGACAAATTTTTTTTAAGGTGGGTAGATTTGTAACCCATGTTATCTTATTTATTTATTTTAAAATATTGTGTCTAGAAAATAGATTCTCTTTGGACATCTATAAAAAGAAATTACAAGTATTTTTAAAATAAAAAGATTTGTTAATTTATTTTTAAATAAGATTTCGAATTAATGAAAATATACTTTAAATTATTTTGATGATATAGAATATTATTTAAATTATTATGGTACTCAATTATAGAATAAGATTTCATAAAGAGAAGATTCTTTTAGATTAAATATTTTTAAACAAATATATAAAATTTATATTTAAATAAATCTATAAACTAATCTTGATTTCATTTAATTCTAATCTTGACATAATTCTTCCCAAGCCATTTCTATCTTTACATGTATTATATATATCCCTCTCGTCTCTATAATCCCTCCCCAAAACCTCTCTATCTCCATCATACGCTCCATCCAACCGCGATAACCATTATCACCCGCCATCATCATCATCGCAGCTATTTCGTGTCCTTGTGTCTGTGTGTCCACTACCGTGCCAGTTGTGTCAGCTTCGAATTCGACCCTTAGTGTCTAACCATTATTTTGTCTACAATACAATCCACAAAACTACCCCTTAATGTCCGACACACCGGACATGAATCCATAATCCAAACACAAAACATGTTCCTGTGTCCGACACAAGGACACGTACAGAAACAAAAACAAAAACAAAAGCAAAACGCTAACCTTATCTTTCTAGCCGAGACCCTGCCGGCACCACCTTGCCAGAACCCTACCACCAACACCACCACGACCTTCTTCGAACGTCGCGGCCAGCACCACATCACCAGATCCCGCACCTCCACAAACATTAATTTGGTGTGTGTGTATATATATATATATATATATATATATATATATATATATATATATATATATATATATATATATCACGATTCGATCATAGATAATGGATCCAGTCGAATCATGTCCAGCCTGTACCGTTGTGAGACAGGGGCAGTAAGCTGTATCAATCAGTAGTAATCCCAACACAACATTCTAAATTATGAAAATGGAAAACTTTTATTTAAAACATACAATTAAAAACTAGATATCTATCTGGAACAACATATAAGCAGGAAAAAGTGTTCAATGATTACAACTTACTTTTTATTACAACTTTTAAAACAAGGAAAGAAACTAAACAGCAAGTACGGCTAAAACTCCTCGACTCCCTGTCCGGGTTCAACTATCTCCTCAGAATCTTGGTCGGGTCCGTAGTAAGAACTAAAAGCAAGCTTCTCGTCATCGTAGTCATCTAAAAATATTGGTCTCTAGTCAGGAGGGGAGCAATAATATATATATCTATTCCAGCATTTTAATAAAATAATTAAAGGTGCAAGAAGCAGTTCTAGAACATAATTTATCTTTCTAAATAATAATAAAGAATCAGTGAAGCAGTAATCTCTGGAAATAATAATGATGCAATCTACAACTAGCAATAGTGTTTTAAATATGTAGCATCCCGTGGCTGCACTACCAGAATAAGTCATTTTAGCGACGCCTAAAGACGTCGCTAAAACGCCTAAAGACGTCGCTAAACCAGTTTAGCAACGTATTTAGCGACGTCTTCCTCTTGTCGCAGAAACCTTAGTCGCTGTTTGGGAAGACATCGCTGATCGTCGCCAACACTGACGTTTACCGACGCAAGGATATGTCGGTAATATACCGACGTTTACCATCGTTTCGTCAATAAAATAGCGACGTTTATGATGTCGCTATATGTCGGTATTTCCTGGGAAAATTACTGATATTTTTGATGTCGCTATGCGTCGATATATAGTACCGACGTTTTGTGATGTCGCTATACGTCGGTATATCCTGGGAAAATGAGGTAAAATCCTGGGATATTTACCGACGTATAGCGACGTTTACCGACACATACCGACGAAATAGACGTCGCTATACGTCGGTAGCCTGGCAATATATGCCAGTTTACCGACGTCTACCGACGCAATGTGCCGTCGGAAAGTGTCGGTAAACGTCGGTAGACGTCGCTAAATTTGAAAAAAAAATAAAAATAAATAAATTGCAGTATGCAGTTTTCTCCACAGAATTATTTTCTCCCTGCAGTTTAATCTGAAACACAATACACAAGCACATTTTATCCCCGGGTTCGCCGACCCCTTAGGTGGAACAACAACACAGGTAAATTAACATCCAAATGAAACTAATAACAAAATAAAATAACCAAAGTCCATACAACATATATAAACCAATATCCAAATTGTCATGGGTCTACACAACCAATTACCAATATATCTATGCAACCAACAAACAAGTGTCACAAACAAATAAGTGTCACAAACAAATACAAAGAAAAACAAGTACTCAAACACTCAATACAAACAGTCCTAACTCGGACTACTGGGGATCTGGAGCAGGAGGGGGCGCGCCGTGATGAAGGGCTAAGAAAAGCTCATAGTCCTCCTGTGAAATCGACACCGATGAAGGAGGTAGTGACGTCGGTGGAGTCGGTGTCGATGAAGAAGGCAGTTGCGTCGGCAGAGTCGACGACGATGAAGGCGCACCCGGAGGACGATAACGCTCCAACGCTGCAAGTCGCTGGTGGTATGAATCCATGGTAGATAATATTCTATCACTACTATCAGCCACCGAATCCTGTACCAATCTTAGCCTCTCGTCCATGGTCATCTGTGATGCCTACAGATCCAATACGCTGTGCTCTGTCGATGCTCTAAGATCGGTGACGCTCCACTCTGTCCGTTCAGTCATATGCTGGAGCTCCATAATGCTGCGGTCGAGCGCATCCAATCGTGCTATAAGCGCATGCTCATCCGACTGGTGCTGAGACTGGTCCAGAATCCGTCATAGCAACTCGTCCCGGAGGGACTCCATCATCTGGTGGACTCGGGCAGACTCCTGGGACGGCTGTGGACCATGCATACTAGCGGGAGATGCCCTAGAGGACTGGCTCGCAACTAGGGCGCCATAGGATCCCGTACCGTAGTACGTACCCCTACGGAGGCCACCAGCGGTGCTCATCAACAGCTCGTCCATCGACGGAGCTTGAGTGGGCTGCGAGGAAGTACCGGCCTCTTCCGCAGTAGGTGCACTAGCAGTCTCCCGGTCCCGAAGCCTCTGATACTTGGCCTAGAAAGTATGGATAGTACTCTATGATTTCTAATTTCTAATTAATTACTTATTATTACTAACTACATGAATATTTATTTGCATGCATATTTACTATGTTATATTAAAATTAACACGAAGTATTATAATTAACAAATAGTATTGTAATACTTACATAGGCAAGCTGGGCCCTCTCATCAAAAAGGCCTTCGCCCTTCCGATGGGTGTCCAGGAAGACGGTCACCATGTCGGCGTTACCGACCTTCCTTACCTGTAACTAAATATATTATCTTAGTAATAATTTATCGAATTTGTATTAAAATAATATTTCTAAAAGAAAAATACATACCAGATGACGAAAATATTTTGTCATCGGAATCGACCTACTGCACCACTTCGAGGCATGCTGCCTAGCCGCCTTGGCCTTCTCGGACTTTTCCTTGTATCTTCGCTCGTTGAATCGAGCCTTCATCGCATCCCACTGATCAGGGGTGATCCAACCTTGGATCGGCTTTCCGGCACGATCACGAGCCTTCTGATCATTGATAGCGTCGCGGATCAGCTTAGCAGCGACAACAGGAAATATCTCCTCGATCAGCTCGGCCCGGTACGGTGGATAGAAAAACATATCCTAGAAGAGTACGCAAATCAAATATTTTTCACTAATATATAATATGCATAAATCAAATGATTTATGTTAAAAGCAAATTTATTTTAACCTTGAAGCGCGTAAACTAGTAGGCCTTCCTATCGTCCGGAGCATCCGAGTAGTTTATCCAAGGACCCCCATAATTTTGCCTCAGGAGCTGGCCTAGGCGTCTCTGTACCAACGGAGGACGATATCTATACAGACATATTATATTAATGAAAAAAGTTTAATTTATGATAAACACAGAAAAAATGATAAACCAAAATACTTACTTTGTACCGTCGGCCCAGATCTCCGTCCTCGTCTCCTGCGGAGGTGCGCAGGCATCATCTGCCTGATACTGGTCGACCGTCGGCGCAGCCTCCTCCATCTTCTCATCTGCCTCCATCGTCGTATCAGCAGGAGGAACGCTACTCTCGGGAGCAGTCTCAGGCCTGGAACTACTCGTCCCAGGAGATATGCCACGTAGCATCGTGGCGGGTGGAGCTACTGTCCGATACACATGAGTACTGGGTGACGAGGATCCAGAGCCGGTACTAGTAGGAGGTACCGAAGAAGAACCCCGTCCTCTAGCAGTACCACCAGTAGGTACCGAAGGAGTACCCTGTCTTCTGCCAGTATCAGTACCCCATTTCCCATGTCGGGAAATGCGGAACGATCCGCGATGACCTGTCATGCCTGATAACAACATATGATGAGATACAACAAAGACAACAAATAATAGAGACTAGAAATATGAAAGTGCAACAAAGACAAGATAATAACCAAGACAACATATGATGATACATTTTACAAGAAACATCTAAGTCCAGATAGTATATTTTACAAGAAACATCTAAGTCCAGATAGTAAATTCAGATAATAACCAAGACTAGATAATAACCAACTCTACATAATAAGAAAATGAAAGTACGTCTCTCTCAATCATCTTCAGAATAATTATCTTGTTCGTTTTCCTCGACCTCATCTTCCTCCTCATCTTCACTTTCATCTTCGCCTTCGTCGGCTTCGTCTTCCTCTTCGGATAATTCTACATCTTCTATATTATGTGTCGTGTAATGCATAACTTTCGTGGAGTCCACATCAACAATATTGGTTACAAGAGGTAGCTCGTCCTCCTGATAAGCTTTTTCGTCAACATCAAAAGTATCTCTAGCTTTAGTCTTACATACTGCCCACCAGTCAGACTTCGTTGCTCCCCGTCTTGGATAAGCTGTGAAGTACACGAGCTGAGCTTGAGTTGCTAGGACAAATGGTTCGTAGCCTTGATATCTACGCTTGTAGTTTATATCAAGACCATGCTTGTCAATTTTCCAACCTTGATTTTCAGTCGGATCGAACCATTCACACTTGAACAACACGATCTTTGCAGGTTCTCTGTCATAATTATACGTCAACTCCACAATCTCTCGTAAGATGTCAAAGAAATTATTTCCTGGATCGACGTCTTTGTAGTTCGAAGATTTGATACACAAACAACTGTTTTTCGTGGAATCAAGATCCAGGAAGATGTCTCTGATCGGAGCATTTGTCGACTTGAACCGAAAGCCATTGACACAGTAACTTGGCCATATTTTAACAAAAGTAATTGGTCCCTTGCCAAGAGTTCTAATTATTTCAATCTCGGGTGAAATTAGACGATCGACCTGAATACCAAAGATGAGATAGTAAGTTATTTATTGTGCAGTTACATTAAAAGAGGCCAGTAATTACCGGGGTGCTTACATATTCGCTCAACCAATAAGGAAAATGACATCTCATTTCTTATTCTAATGTTTCGTCTGTTAGGTAGGGTCTAACCGACCTCAACTCAGCATTATATGTGCTGAAAAATAACGAAGCAACCGCCGATTAGTACAATAATATTAGCTTATACTATTACATTGAGATGACGTAAACTCATTATTAATTACATACCCCTCTAGCTTCTCCACTTCATCCTCGTCGCAATTGAGTAATACATACAACTGAGCAGCCCTTAGCTCTTCGTCATTCAAATATTTCTTCTTCATTTTTCCCGAAGGCTGTCCGGACGCATTGAATACTTTCAGTATTCCATCATTAGTTTCTTGATAACCATCGTCGTTTCTCGAAGCGCTCGTTCTATTCGTAGCAACATGAGGTTTGAAATACGTCGAGCAGAAGTTTGTAATCTTCTTGAGAATATAGGCTTCACAAATAGAACCCTCGACCCGAGCCTTGTTTTTCACCTTCCTCTTTAGGTGGTTCAAATGCCGCTCAAACGGGTACATCCACCGATAACCAACGGGCCCACCAACACGTGCCTCGTAAGAAAGATGAATTGACAAATGCTCCATGGAGTCGAAGAATCCAGGAGGAAATACCTTCTCGAGCTTGCACAGTGTTACCGTAATATCGTTCTCCTGCTTTTTTAGACGATCGATGAGCAACTTACTAGAACAAAGATCTCTGAAGAATATGCTAAGCTCGGTCAATGGATCCCAAACAACCGGGGATAAGAATTCCCGAAATGCAATCGGAATTAACCTCTCCATGAATACGTGACAATCATGGCTCTTCATACCTGTCAGTTTGTTCTCCTTGAGGACGACGCATCTTCTCAAGTTCGAAACATACCCGTCTGGAAATTTCAGACCTTGAATCCACCTACAAAGTCTCACTTTATCCACCTTCTCTAGTGAGAAAATTGCCTTAGGCTGTTTCAACTTCCCATTCCCGTCCTCTATCAAATGCAATGCAGGACGTCTACATATTTCTTCCAAGTCCAATCTAGCCTTTGGATTAATTATGTTATCAAACACATTCTTCTCGATATGCATGACATCAAGGTTATGTCTAATCAGATTGGTGCTCTAATATGGCAGATCCCAGAATATACTTCTCTTCGTCCAGTTATGAGTGCGACCAAATCCGTCACACTTGTAGCCCGTAGTAGGCTCTTCAATAGCTCTTGGTAAATCTTTTACCTCTTTCCATATCGTGTATCTGGGCCACCTTGGCGGGGGATTATCCTTCTCCATAACACCAGCATGAAAAGCATTCCTGTTCCTCCGGTACGGATGATCCTTCGGCAGGAATTGTCGATGACAATCGAAGAAGCATGATTTGCCTCCGTGTTTTAAACAGAAAGCCTTAGTGCGGTCCATACAATACGGACATGAAAGACGACCATGTGTGCTCCATCCAGATAACATACCATAGGCCGAAAAGTCGTTGATGGTCCACATAAGTGCTGCCCGTATCTGAAAATTTTGTTTTCTAGATACATCGTACGTGTTGGAACCTACTTCCCACAGCTGATTCAACTCATTAATTAATGGCTGTAAATACACATCGATGTTTCTTTTCGAATTGTTCGGACCTGGGATAATAACGATGAGGAACATATACGGAGTCTTCATGCACATCCAAGGCGGTAGATTGTACGGAGTAACGATCACAGGCCAACACGAATACTGGGATCCCGAAAGTCCGAATGAGGTAAAACCGTCGGAGCAGAGACCCAATCTGACATTACGCGGATCAGAAGCAAAATCTGGATACTCTCGATCAAAGTGCTTTCATGCTTCTCCATCAGATGGGTGATCCAACACTCCTTCGGTCTGTTTCCGCTTATGCCAACTCATGTTTTCTGCAGTTTCCTTCACCATAAACAACCGCTGCAACTGCGGCGTCAACGGCAAGTAGTACATCGAATCGGTAGGCTTCCTGGTACCGACAGACTTTTCTTTACTACTGCCCTTGTAGCGATTGGCACCACAAAATCTGTAGGCGTCTTCATCCTTGTCGTCTTTGTAGTACAACATGCACCCGTTGCGACATGCATCGATTTTTTCGTATCCCGTCCAGAGCGATCTCACCATCCTCTTAGACCGGTAGAAGTTTTTAGGCAACTTAGCACCCTCAGGCAATATTTCTATAAGCAACTCCATAAGACGCTTGTAGCAATCTTGCGACATGTTAAAATCGGACTTGATGCTCAACAATCTTGTAACCACCTCTAACGGTGAATGATCCTCACAACCAGGATATAATGGAGTCCTTGTATTCTCCAGCAACTCCATGAACTGTGCAGCATCGGCGTTTGGTGCCTCCTCAGGTGCATCATGATCGTCCGGATCAAAACTAGGCCCCGTCGCGTCAAAAATCATGTTCACCAACCCATCGTTGTAAGCAGCGTTGTTGTGGACATCCACAAAAGGCTTATACTTCGATGCTAAAGACACAAGTTCTCCGTGCGCACTCCACTGATAGTAATTCGGCGTGAAATCCTTCGAGTATAAATGATATGTGACTTACACTTCTGGATGATATTTCAAGTTGCGACATCTCACACACGGATACTTAATTTTGGTACCGTCCATATACTGAGGGAACGCCTTGGCAAAGTGCAGGAACTGCTGTACACCCTCTATGAATTCATCCTGCACACCGCACATGTCATCAGGATGACGGTTGTACATCTACGAACGATTCTGTAAGTAGTAATTCATATCCATATCCAATTAAGGATAATTCTGTAAGATAGATACATGCACATTGCAGTCAGTGAATGAATGTTAAGGCAGTTTAGATATGGGTGCGCAACATAAACTGTTCATTCATTCCACATATTACAAACAAAGAATTTGAAGGAAGAAACAAAAACAACTGTGTTAGGACTAAAACAACTGTCTTGTGTTAAAGTGTCGTATCCGATAGACCGATACTAATCCGATACGGTCGATACTAAGTACATACGGTCGAGATATAATTATACTTGTTGGAGTATACGACACTAAGTATATACGGCCGATACTAATCCGATACCGATTCTGATACTCATCCCAATTTCTCCCCAACCTCTTGTAAAAAAGGTGTCTGTCGAGATATAATTATACTTATAGGAGTACACAATACCAACTGTCCAATATCGATCCTTTGGGTCTACAAGAGTTACTTCACCCAGTTTGTCAAGAAAGGTAAAACTTTTTAAATTAATATCTAATATCGACCATTTGTCCTGTGCTTGAGCAGTATCCTAACTCAAACTATCTATCCTAACTAATAAATTAATATCCTACTTTAATATCTACTAACTCTCATATTCCTTTTAACATAAACTAATATCCTAATCTAAACTAACCCTTTAACTGAAACTAATATCTAAATAATGCTAATCATGAACTAACACCCTAACCTGGAAGTCCACACTGCTCAAGCACATGCCAAAGGCCAAGTTATAAGGCAAAATACAGGCAACTGCCTGTAGCTACAAGGCAAAACCAAATGTTGGCGGTATATATACCGTCAATATTTAAAAAGTTTACTTGTCTTGACAAAATGAGTGAAGTAACTCTTATAGACCGAAAGGATACTCAATACACTCTATGTAATACGATATACCAATCTTACCTACACTTCTAGGATACTCTATATACTGTAGGTACTAGGATACTCCTTAGTATATTAGATATCAAAATCACTTAGTATGACACAAATATGAGTGTGCATTTCATATAAGAATCTAAACATAAACTACATTCTTGGAAATAATATCAATCATGTTAGCAGACCACCTATTCATGCAACTATCTCAAACTGACAATTATTTTGAGTAACCTCTTTCATTTCTCTATCGATACATGCCAAAAATACTCTTTACCACATATAAAATAACACTAATATTTAGACTGTGTTAGCACATAAATATAACATACTCACCATCTATACATAGAATCCATAAATTAGAATATATACATCTCAACATATCATAGGTCACAGTAGCTAGCCGAGCTAAATACCATAGCTTTCCATTGAATATGAAGTCTTCCAACTCTATCAGCTATGGTCTAGTACTTCTCTAATCACATTAAATGGGAACATATACAACTCTATTGCAGTAAATCATTTAACAAGCTAACAAAACACAAATAATTTCTACTGTATTGAATCCCAGAATCAATCTTCTTTCCGCCATGGTCGACTCCCATCCCGGATACGCCACGTACCCCCCTGAGTCCAGATGACCTCTAGCACCCGACACTCCACTGCACACACCAATTAATTAGGATACGACCCGACTGCATCACGAGCTATCTGTACACGGACACAACCATCCCCCATCCAATTATCGTTCACAAAAATAAACTCGAGACTCAAAACAGAATTCTGAGTAGAAACACTCCAAATTCAATATATTTGTTCCGTGTGTGTGTGTATGTGTCCGTCTATGCCTGTGTGTATGTGTTTGTCTGTGTCCGTGTGTATGTGTGTCTGATTAGGGTTAGGGTTTACCTGATCAACGAGGGGGGTGGCAGGAGGGGAGGGGCGTTGACCGATGAGGGGTAGCCGGAGAGGAGAAGAAGCTTAGTGGAGAGGGAGGGGTCGGCAAACGATTATCGGGCTCCGACGATGGCGAGGGGGAGCGGCACGGTAGTCGAACGATGGGTCGAATGAGGGCTCCGGCGATGGCGAGGTAGTGGAGGTGGCTGGAGGTGGTGGACGTCGGGCTCCGGCGAAGGGTGAGGCTCGCGGTAGTCGAACGAGGGGTGGTCGAACGAGCAGGGGTTTGAAATTTTTGGGGAACAAGTGGGGGGGAAGAAATGAAGCCAGAAGCCTATATTAAAAACATTAGCGACGTCACTAAAGACGTCGGTAAACGTCGCTATTATTTGATATGAGCGACGTAAAAACACTTACATCAGTAAACGTCGCTATTACTAGTCAAATCAGCGACGTTCACCGACTTATCAGCAACGTTATTTTTTAACTTAAAAGATGTCACAGTAACGTTGCTGATCGTCGCTGATAGCGACGATCAGCGACATTTTATTTATGCGTCGCTAATTCCCTTAATGGTAGCGACGTTTTCAATAAACGTCTCTAATTTTGTCGGTAATATGACTTATTTTGGTAGTACTGGATGGGGATGGAGGCAATATGTGTTCTAGTGAACACGGTCCGACTTTAGCCCAAGTGAGGTGGGACTTCAGCTATCCACAATGAGGCAATAAAGAGGCTTTGACCACATGTGCTAACACTACTCCCCAATCCCAAGTCAATGAGTCAATCAAGCAATCCGTTGGATCCAAGCGGGATCCTGTAAGTCAGTATCGATACAATGTTTCTAACGATACAATATATTTAATTATCAACTAAAATACAAGTTTGAATAATATGCAACTTGCCTTTGTTTTCTGGTACTGTAGGTGACGACAAGAAAACAAGATCTCGTAAATCTGTACTCTTTTTGGCTGTAGGTCCTAGGCTTAAAATACCTCTGGTATTTCTTGACTACTATGCTCTATCAACATCTGGATACTCTGTTGGAGAACGAGATCTCGTTGTTGTTGTGACTCCATCATTTCCTATATGATCCCTAGGAATGCATGTACATCGGGATGATCTGATACTACCTCTGCTCGTACTGGTGATACAGAATGCCCTGACTCTGGCGATGCCTCATCTGGATGATGATCTATCATTGGTACTGATTGATGAGACTCTGGCTGAACTGGAAATACTAACTACACGGACACAGCTGGCCGATCGAGATGGACGGACATCCCTACCCTCAGGTCGACTCTCAATTCTGCTCCTGAATGCTGAGATTGATCCTCCAAATCTGGCCTAACAGAAGACTGCTGACCTGCTATCGGCACAACCCAAACAAAATAATTGGAAGGATTAAGAATAATGCCCCTAAAAGTTAAAGAACACAAGGATCAAATCGAGGGAACAAGAATGATCAACGATCAAGGCAAATATCAGGTCAAAGGATCAGAGATGTAGAATAATACGAAGGACGTCAATAAAGAAGAATTATGACTGAGATATCTAAATATCAGTAACCCCCACATATCTGATAAATCAGACCTGTATGGGCCACCACTAAAACCTATGTCATATCCCAGAACCAGAATACTGGCAAGTGGGGACGGACCAGGCCAGCTACGTAACACCAAAGCACTCCAGTACTCTGAAATAACGTATAAACTGTCAAGACATGGGGGTTACTACTACAAGCCAATAGTCAATCCTAGGTTAAGCGATCCTAGGTATCTTAATCACAGGAAAATATACAAAGTACAAGAAGTATGATCATCAAACATAAAATAGTAATGTATCCCAAACTATATATACATGGATGATCATGAAGCTAGTAATACAAAGTGAATAACTAGCAAGAGTAATAGTCATACATGATAAGCTCTAGCTATAGTCTAGAATACGCAAATCATGTTTAGGCCCATAGGCTAAATGTCAAGATCCAAAATATGAGCTAAACACATGTTCGGAGGCTAAATGCCACAAAAGAATAATGTACATAACTAGTGGAAGAATGATATAGAAAAATCCACTAAGGTACTCTGGTGCTCCGGGTAGTTACCGTCGAGTAGATGGTATGAAAGATCCTCTGGGCTCCTCTATCAGATCTGGCCAAACAAATCTAGTGGGGTCAGACCCCCAATAGCAAGTACCACAAATGAAGTCAAACTATGAACTAAAACCAGCAATAACTAACACAACAACGGATAGAGACATAAATAAGTAAATATAAATTGAGACTCGTGTACTACCAATGTACTCATCTTGAGAATAGAAAATACAATAAGCAAAGCAACATGGAGCATAGGGTAAATAACATGTGACATAATGTAAACTGTAAACATATAAGGTAAACGAAAACATGTGAACATATAAGATAAATTGAACATGTGAGCATGTAAGAGAAATGGTACATATGAGCATGTAAGATAACTAGAACATGTGAGCATGTTAGATAACTGGGACATGTGAGCATGTGACTTAGAAACTATGTCGAAACCCGAGTTACAACCCGTAAACGAAACAAGGACCGGGGTCGTAACCCTTCTCCTGAATAGAACTTCGTCTCTAATCAATGTACAACATAGGAATCATGTATAGCGTGTGAGTACTAAATAGGACGACAAATGACAAGATGACTAAGAAACTATTCTGGAACCCAAGTTACAACTCGTAAACTAAACAAGGACTGGGGTTGTAATCCTTCTCATGAATAGAACTTCGTCTATAATCAATGTACAACATAGAAATCATGTATAGCATGTGAGTACCAAATAGGATGACAAATGACAAAATGACTAAAAAACTATTCTGAAATCCAAGTTACAACCCGTAAACCAAACAAGGACCGGGGTTGTAACCCTTCTCCTGAACAGAACTTAGTTTCTAATCATTTATCGACAAAAGTAAAGCATAAACAATAATGTACTGAAATAAACAAATACGAACACTGCCTAGACAAAACTAGACTAGACTGGACTCCATACAACAATCACGGCCAAGCAATGAGTACGGTTTTATACATTAGCTAACTTGGTTATCACAATCCTAATTACTAACATATGCACTTTTGAGAAATCCAATCCAGTTACCTGCCCTGCAGACTACCCGACTCATCCAGGCCAAAAGAAAAATAAGTATAACAGACACGCCGCAGTAAGATACGTGTGTCCTAAAGAAGTGCCCCACTCGGCGGTGTGCTGAAAGTTTGCTCATCATGACAGATAGCTCCAAATCCCATGTATATATATATATATATATATATATATATATATATATATATATATATATATATATATATTTATATATATATTTATATATTTATATATATATATTTATATATATATTTATATATATATAAATATATAAATATATATATAAATATATATATATATATATATATATATATATATATATATATATATATATATATATATATATATATATAGACCGGAACACGAAGGGTAACTGGGAAATTCTTCCCTCCCAATGATCTAGATAATCAAGCTAGTTATTAGTCCTTAACATTTTCTTGTTGGATTCTGGGTGTGGCATTCCGCATAATACATCCTAGACATGATATGCAAAACTGGACAATACAAGAAAGTGGACTATAACAAGCTACAACAGAAAAATATAATAAGAAGCTAGGAGTGCGCTACGACGAGCCACTATAGAGAAAATAGGAAGTGCGCCAAGACATGCCACTATCATGTAAGAAAGAAAAGACATGTACAGGAGTGCACCACGACGGATCACTATCTAGTAAGCAAAGAAGACATGTAATATGGGTGCACCACGACGGGCCACAACAAAAAAATTCTAGACATGTCGCTGTGCTATGAACAGTTGCTCGGAAACGTCGTCCTCCAACAATCCCCTAACACCCCACCGAACTGCTTGATCCGCGATCTTTGGAACTCCAAATCCGGTTGGCGATGGGACAGGGTCAGAGACTGGCTTCGCCCAGAGGCCGAAGGCAGACTTGCCGCCGCTGGCATCCAACTCTGTAACAATCCAGACGTCTGGAAGTGGATTCCCTCGTCCGACGGAGCCTTTTTGTTAGCGTCGGCCAAGACTGTGATTAGAAGCATTAGAGTGTCGTCCCTAATAATCGCCCTATTTTGGAAGTCCTGCATCCCTTCTAAATGGTCTATTCTGCTATGTAGAGCACACCGCTGGAAGCTCCCTACCGAAGACTCCCTAACCTCCATCGGCTTCAGCCTGGCATCGAAAGCCACTGTTGTATCTCACACCGGCCAGAAACTGCCGAGCACGTCCTGCTCTCCGACGACCTCACCTCTGGGCTATGGGACAGCCTTTCCCTTCGATGTAGGCACGATCTTCAAGCCGAGGGCTTCAACAATCTCCTCGCCAGTTGGGGCTCCTCCCACGGGCATCAGATCGTCGCAGCCGCCGGCATCTGGGTCCTTTGGAAGAATCAGAACAAATTCAGATATGAAGGTCGCCAATACAACCCCAACCAGCTGCTCAGGGAAACCTTATGGCAAATCTTCAAGATCGAAAGGCGTTGCTCGCATTTCGCAAATTTCGTCCGGTCAGTTCTGTCCTAGCATGGCGCTCGTCCCTACGAGCAGTTTTATGCTCCGGACCTTTTTGTTGTCTATTTTTCAGCTCGTGCTTGATGCACTTACTTGTATAGGCTTCGGCATTTTGTGCCTGATACATCAATAAAGTTCTGTTTTAATATATATATATATATATATATATATATATATATATATATATATATATACATCGTTATCAAAACATGGAATTATTAAAATATGTGCAATATACTATAATCAAACCAAGAAAGAGATCGGACCAATAAGTGTCGAAAGATGTTCCTAATGAATTTCTAGAACAATTTAAGAAAATTCTATTGGAAACATATGGTGATATTAAAAGATTTCTGTAAATGAGATTTACTGCTAAGATTTTAAATAAGACTAAGCTCAAATCAAGATATTTCTTCGTAAAATTGTCAATAGCAATAAGAGATCAAACATGGTATATAACATGGATATAGTCTCAATAGTATCTGGAAACCATACATATTTGAAGTCATTTTGCCTGGAGTTCATGTCCCACCAGTATAATATACATCTGGCTACAGTGAACCTTTGGTTCCAAGATTCGAATAATGATATATCACTAAATATTCTATCAACCTTATCCAATATTGATGGAACCACACAAGAGATCAAATATTATGTTTTTAGGACGTAGTCTCATTAATGTCCGAAAACCTATAAATAACTGAAATCACTTCAACTTTGGTCCATGTCTTGCCAATGCGCAGTTGGCTGCAGTGAACTCGCAGTCTCCATAATCGAAATAATGACTGCAGTGCGCATCTACCACGCCATAGTAGTTCGTCAAAAATTTCTCACCTTTACCCATAGGAATTTCAAAGGAGTTTAAGAAAATTCAAATGAGTTTCTAAAAGTCGTAATCATGATATAAAGTGACATAAATACATGTTCTTTAGATATTAGGTCTTAGAGAATCAATGGATCACTCACTAGTAGAAAGAAAGAAATGACTGAAGTTAAAAAGAGTATATGTTCTCCGACCTTCCCTATTCAATGGATTGTGGACATAAACTTATGGAATTGATCAAACCTGACTCTAACTAATAGAAGTAGTACGATTTCAAATTGAATGAAAGAATTAATGAAAATATTTCTGCCTCTAGAGAATTTATTAAAGGATGTGGACCAGTTGCTGTCTCTACTGGCTTGTGTTATTAGGATTCAACCTCCTCAGAACATAGCCAGAACGGTTGGTTCTTCGCTTTGCCATTCTCTGGAATGATTAGGAAGCAACATAAGCAACGCAATCCAACTAAGTTACACACATAGAAAAATATTTTGAATAAAATCGGTCCTATGTTGTGACGAGCCATAATGTTTCAATGTTCTAAGTGTTCTAATTGTTTCTAGTCAGTTTTTCTAAAGTTGTTTGTCAGACCTGCATGGGCCACAACTGAAAATATGTCATGACCCGATCCCAAGATTCTGGGTCCAGTCAAATCATGTCTAGCCTTCACCATTGTGAGATAGTGGCAGTAAGCTGTATCAATCAGTAATAATTCCAGCACAACATACTAAACTACAAAAATGGAGAACTTTTATTTAAAACATACAATTAAAAACTAGAAGTCTATCTGGAACAACACACAAACAAGAAAAAGTGTTCAGTTATTACAACTTACTTTTTATTACAACTTTTAAAACAAAGAAAGAAACTAAACAACAAGTGCGGCTAAAACTCTTGGCTTCCTGTCCGGGTTCAACTATCTCTTCGGAACCCAGGACGGATCCATAGTAAGAACTAAAAGCAAGTTCTCGTCATCGCAGTCACCTAAAAAAGTTGGTCTCTTGTCAGAAGGGAAGCAAGAACATAGATATCCATTCCAGCATTTTAATAAAATAATTAAAGATGCAAGGAGAAGTTTTAGAATGTAATTTATCTTTCTAAATAATAATAAAGAATCAGTGAAGTAGTAATCTCTGAAAATAATAATGATGCAATCTACAACCAGCATTAGTATTTTAAATTTCTAGCATCCTGTGGCCGGCTAGGGATATGCAATATGTGTTCTAGTGAACACGGTCCGACTTCTGCCCAAGTGAGGTGAGGCTTCAGCTATCCATAATGAGACAATAAGGGGACTTTGACCACAGGTGCTAACACTACTCCCTAATCCCAAGTTAATGAGTCAATCAAGCAATCAATTGAATCTGAGCGGGATCTTGTGAGTCAGTGTCGATATAATGTTTGTAATAATGCAATGTATTTAATTATCAACTAAAATACAAGTTTGAATAATATGCAACTTGCCTTGGTTTTCTGGTACTGTAGGTGACGACAAGAAAAACTCAAGCTAAAGTCCGGAACTGAATCCTACAATTAGTAAAACATGACTTACTTGCTAGTCTAAGGTTTTGCTATATTTCTAATTAATCAACTTATTAATAATATAATAATAATCTAGACTCTAAAATCACTAATAATTATACTAAAGCCATTACTTAATTATAAAATATTTTAGAGAACCTCTAAATGAGAATATAGGAAACAAATATTTTTTTAGTAAATAAATAAAACTTATCATTTCTTTAAATGGAATTATTATTAATTTAATTAATAATAAGTTCGTGCCAAAATTAGTAGTCATTTGAGAATATGAAAATAATTGATGCAAAGATACCATTTTTATATTTTTAACATAATACACGTAATTAGCAATTACTGAATAAAACATTCTTTTAAATAAAGACTATTAATTTTAATAACGTGAGAATTACTATTTTTATTTAGAATAAATAATAAATAGGTTTTTATTTTAATAAATAGGTTTTTATTTTAATAAATAGAACTAATACTTAAGTTAGGTTTACTTATACACAAAATACCCTTTTTGGTAATAAAAATATTTTTGAAACTAAATAATATTTTATTTACGTAAAATAATCGTAACATATTTAATAAATGCTTTTAAGTCTAAAACATCATGATTATTACGATAATCATTTATTTAGCAATTATTTTATTTTAAAGAATATTTACTAAGGACAGTAATTAAATATTATTCTAAGACTATAATCTAGTAAGATAACAGCAATATCAACTACTAATTTAACCATTTTACGTGAAACATTTATTTTAATTAAATTATAAATAATCCAATAATTTTTACGATGGCCCAATAATTACTAGCAATTCTAACAATTAAATAATCTTTAATTACCATATAATTAATTATATTAACATAACTAAAAATTAACATAATTGGGAAACTAATTATCCCAAAGTTGACATAGCTTTATTCTGGCAACTTTGATCGGACATGATTATGGGTTTCTGCCTTCTGGAAGTAGAATGAGTTTCTGACAGAAGCTACCAGAAAGCTGATGAAGGAGAACCGAGGGGAGGCCTCGGACTTGGATCGGCGTATGAAGTGGCTCGGAACGCCAGGAAGCCGGGAAAAGTGCCGCACAAGGGCACGGAGATTGTCGAACGACAGGAACACGGGGGCACATACGCGAGTGGCAGCGTTGAGGTGCACGCGGTCGGGCGCGGGCACGAGGAGCGCCGGGGACGCCAGGTTCGAGTACGCGGGGGATGGCCTTGAGAGGTGTCCGTAGGAGCGAGGTGAAACGAGGAGCGTGGTGGTACGATCGGTTCGGGGAATGGTGGAGCGTGAAGGGAGTTATGTTGGAGTTTGTGGAGGTTTTTGTGAGGGAGAAATGATTCTGAGAAGGTTTTCTGTGAGAGTCATATTTGTTTCTACGAGGGAGAGAAAAGGGGATAGTGGTGCGGTAAACTTGGATCGGGGAGTCAAAAGCGTTAAGTGGGATTGACACGGTGAGAGTGGGATGAGTTGGGTTTAACTAAAAAGGCTCTAAATTAAAATAGCTAAATAATTCTAATATCTAGTAAAAATTAATCAATTAATTGAACAATTACAATTAATTCCATTAATTAATCTTTTATAAACTAAAATTGTTTTTCCTATGCACCTATATATATATATATATATATATATATATATATATATATATATATATATATATATATATATACATATATATATAATAATAATAATAATAATAATAATAATAATAATAATAATAATAATAATGACTCTAACTCTATTATAATTACTTAGCAAACAATTAATTATTGTAAAAACACATTTATCAATAAATTCCAATTTTGTGGATATATATATATATATATATATATATATATATATATAATGTGGGGTTTACTGGGCTTGGATTAATTTCTAGCGTTTCTGGATTTTATATAATTTTGTGGTTTGGGCTAGGATTTCATGGTTGGGTTAGAGCCTTTAAATAGGGATTTGGAAAGCCATCAATAATAAGCTTTTGACATAAGAAGCTTGGGCTAGTTTTGTATTTGATTTTGAATTTTAATAGATGAGTATTATCTGGCTCAAAATCTACAAAAGTAGCTTATTGATATCTATAGAAGTTTCATATATAAATCTTTTTGTTTAGTGAATATATATGATTATGAGGAATTTATTTGGGTTTCCATATATTTCTAAAAGATTCTAAATATGTTTTTAATATATATAGTACTAAATAGTTTGTAAAATTTTCTAATATAAATTACTAAAGTTGTAAGTATTTTCTAATAAAAAAAACCTAAAGGTGATTAAATATGAGATTATTTTTTTCCTAAAATTGAATTTCCTTATTTCATGACTAATCAAATATTTCATATTCCTTTGCGAATTCAGACTTCTTCATATCAACCTTAGCTACTTGAACTATTCGAAACTCAGTGGAATGGTCTATTTCATTATTTGATATTGCCTTGTAAAGTGTAGCACCTGAACTTATTCTATGTTGACACGTTTGTGTCGCATACGTCGACTCCAACAAATTGAGGTGAGTACTTACACTGGTTGCTTTCAATTCATGTTATCTTCTATAATGCATTTTTAGTTATGTTTTACTTTATTCTTAACACACTTGTTACACAGATTAGTGTTATATGAATTTTAGTCATGATATCATGTTTTTCATATTTACCGTATTGTTTGTGATTATTGTGCTCATATTATCATTCATTGTGACCTACGTGCCTTGACTTGGATCCATATGTTGTAGTCGGACGAAAAAGTACTAAGTAGATATGTGATCAGACTAGAAGACCTTATATTATTTAGGCCTTGAGGATAGCTTGTCATATTCTTCACGCATGATTGGGCTATATCCTAATTTGACCATGTGGTGTAGTTATTCCAGACGATCACATATTAAACATGGTACTTCGACACACTTAGATAGTTACAGTCGTCTTATTTCACTCCATGTTTGTTGAAATAGCTATATTTACTCATGATTACTCATTTTGTTCTACTTGCCATGCCATGATCGAGTTTTACGTGCTCATCATGTATTACATATGCTATTTTATGTTTTATAGTTTTTGTTATATTTTATAGTTTCTATTATGTCTTGAATAGTTTATCATATATATACTTGTTCCAATTTCTGACTTGATTACAACATTTTTAGGAGATGTTGTGCCTACGTTTTTGGACCGTAGATTGATGTTATAGTTGAGACTACTCTTGGACCCTCGACCATGTAATGCACCGCTCCGCACTGTGCATTATGCTGAGTCATTGACTCGAAGATTTGCGTTGAACCGATTAAGTATCGATGCGAATCGATACAAGAGTTATATTGACACGAGAAATGCATTGAGTCGGATCGATGCCGAGAGTTATGTTGACCCGAGGGATGCATCGAGTAAGTTCGATGTAAGTGTTAAGTTGGCCCAAGAGAAAGCAATGAGTTGGTTCGAAGATTCTAAGAAATCGAATCGATGCAATGCACAAGTCCAATTCGAATGAATATTGATTTTAGTTGGTTTCGTGTGCAGGCTATACGTTTATGTTGAAATATAAGAGGTCGAATTTTTGTCTTATTTACAATGGTGTCTGCAAAACCAAATCACAACCTCACAACGGACTGAGGCATAGGCACGGTAAGCCAAATCGGTCGGATAATTCAACGAAGCATGAAGTGCTCGAATGGCTAAGTCAGAAGAGTTGGACTTGCAACAAATTTATAAAATCGAGCCGCTTCAGCTCGGCGAAACGACAAGGTATATCGGCTTAAGGTGGGAGGACTTTGATCCTTCTTTCCTACTCCTTCATGCCAAAGTAAAAATATATATATCGTTGTATGCTAAGTTAACCTATCGAGACCATGTGGGTGGCTCGATCAAGAAATGAACAGTGTGTATCGAACACTAGATAGAACAATTGTAATGAAACGTACATCAAATGTATGAGTCGCTATTGAACATTGAATTGCAAAGGCGAGCGCCTCGGTGCGCAAGCCATAAGAACATGGAATAACTGTATCGACAAGTGCCTCAGCGCACGAGTCATTCGTGCCTTCACACACGAGTTAGAAGGCTAGCACATTGAAAGACTATTGAGGAAAGTACCTTAGTGCATGAGCCATGAACATTGAACACTAAGGCATAGAACATAGAAATACGGTACTAAGGAATGAGTTGCATACACGAATTGAATAATAAAAAATAATTGTGTCAAAGCTTGTATACGTGCACAAGAATCATAAAAGATGGCTTCGTTGCAAAGAGAACAGTTGTGGCATGAATGTGACAGAATTTTCGAATTTGGCACGGTGCCTTGGAAATGTTCGGAACCTTCGGGTCATTTGTTTGACGAACATTGAGTTGGGCATGGTGCCATTGAACATTGAAATGAAGAATGAAATCGTACAAAGAATGTAAGAAATAGAAAGAATGAGAGCATTAAAAGAAAGAGAAATGCAAGATGATATGAAGTCTGAGTTTTGGACTCAAGACTATGTTTGGTTGTTTGAATAAGGCACACATTGCATTGTCGAATGGACTTGAGATATTACCCGTGCATGGGTATGATAATTTCTCTCGAACGAGTTAAATACTGGGGCACTGGGACCGTTCGGCATAGAAAGGATGGTTAATCATGAGGACACACATCCGTAATACGACTTGTACTCGGTTATCGATGTGTTGAACCAATAAGATTGTAAGTTCGGCGCCTTCTGAAACGTGCTAGCATCTAGTATGGGGAGAGCATCGGGTTATCCAATTTGAGAAAAAAATATGTTAGAGTTCCATTTTGGCGTGTATACGCCAACGACCTTCATATAGTTAAGGAACGGTAGGCCAAAATTGCAGGCACACAGAGATCCTGCATAAGATCACTTATAACACGATAGAAAAAGATGGTAGGCGTATTCACCTTGCGTTGGGCAAGGGTGAGTGCGTCGATCCTGGTAAGAAGTCACGATACAACACGAGATTGATATTGGTTGCATGCTTGCTTATGCAAATCAAATAAAATGCTTGCCATGATAACATGTTTTACTGCTTTCGAATATGCCATAAACTGATCGTAAGGCAAGGATAGAATGATCATTAAATTATATGCTGCATGATTCAATATATTTACTTAATATCGGTTTAGTAAAGTGGGTCTATGATCTGTACGCAAGAGGATTAGTCCTGATCTTCCACCAGATTGCTTGCAGGTTTAGAAAATAATCTGCTCATAGTAGAGCTTTGCTTGAACGTATTGAGGCATCGAATGTCGTAGCATATTGAGGCATACGACTGCATTTACGCTCGAACTTACAAGATGATGATGGGACTGAGATATAGGAGACATGATGTATGGAACAGTAAAATCCTTTATGGGCAAAAGAGAACCTGAGTGTTATAGCCAATCTGGCAAATTCAGTTAGGCTATTGAAATCCTTTGTAACCTCAGTTCATTTTTCGAATAAAGAGAATTGTTTCGTATATATGTTTATTTTGCTGCTAAATAACAATATCAAAGATAACCATTTGAGAATTTGTCATCTTGCCTTGTACGAGTGCAATTCAGACTCGTACAACATAACGCCCCAACGAGGATGATGATTCGGATAAACCAATGCGAGGACGAGCAATTTTTCGGGTCGGAGCCTGACAAATTGGTATCAGAGTTCTAGGTTCAATTTTATCATGACGCTTGCTTCATTTCAATTCCAAAGAGTTGCCCACCACCAATCAAATTACTCTTGACTCTACTCGATGCCGTACTGGATGTTCCATACAATAAGTCTAATACAAGTCATATAATTTTACTATATGTCTTTTGAAAATTACATGATGTTTGCTAAGAAAGACGTAAAATATTGTTGTTGCCAGTACAACAAGTCGCGAGATGTGAATCGAGATGTTTATTGTTTCAATACTATAGTCGATTTGAAAAATATTGGTTGCATCGATATAATGGAAGTCGTGGGATGTTACTGCATCAATTGCAATGAGTTGATTGTGAATGATGCATTGCAATAAAAATAAAGGTTGATATCGAATGTGTTGAACGGATTCGAGCATTGACTTTGAATATCAGAAATAGAATATTGCACAAGATGCAACGGAGGGAAGTAAAATAAAATGTTACACGAGATGCAATGGAGAAAACTGAAATAAAACGTTGCACGAGATGCAACGGATGAAAATAAAATAGAATATTGCATGAGATGCAACGGAAGGAACTAAAATCATAAATCGATAGAAACGAATCAGTTCGATTGCACATCGAACTTGTATTGGCAAATGAAAACATTGGACGAGTTATTTTAGATTTTGATTAATCAAAAGTTATGGTTGTGATCAGCATGATCACTGTGGAAATCGTGAGTTAGAATAAATAGTTGGTTCATACCGAGTATGATGCGAGAAAAATGACTTGATTTCTGAGTGGTATATGCCATACCACCTATGCAATGAATGACTCAAATTCTGAGTGGTATATGTAATACCACTTGTGCGATGGATTGCATCGATGAGTTATGAGAATTGTGGAAGGTTTGTCCGCAACGAATGGAGGAGTACCAAGACTCAATTGGAAATTTGTATGACGATATGTTGATGCAAGTGTTCTTCGATTATCGGCTAAATCGGTAAGGCGGGACTTGTATCATTGAATGATACGTCAGACGAAAATTTATTAGTCGGTCGAATGATCGGGACTAGCAAAATGGTTTTTACTTTAAGATAATAATTGAATCGGCAGAATAGGAAACTCAATGTTATAATCGAATTGTACGACTTACGAACTCGATAAAATTGTTGGTCTATGCAAATTTAAAAATTGAATCGTACGACTTGCGAATTCGATAAAAATATTAGCGATACGAATTGTAAACGAATCATACGAACTGCGACTTCGATAAAAATGTTGGTTGATGCGGATAATCGTGCCTAAGAAAATAATTGGTTATGTTGCGACGAAACTCATTTGAGTACTATTGTAAACACATAAAACTTAGAGGGCTCGACTGTATAACTCGAGGGTTCGATGTTGATAATCGATAACTCGGTTACGTGATCGAAGTTTAGTGAGATACAACGAATTGGGAACGATGTGATGCATATGGAAAAGTTTATCGAGAACTTGAATGTATGCAATGCGAGCTAAGTCAACGTGCAGATTCAAAGTTGACCCTCGCGCTACCAAAATTGATAGGACCAATCAAAATTGATACGCGAGAAACATAAGACAATATGAGAACACAACAGAGCGGGCTTACGATACCATAGATTTTAGAAATAGCAATACGAGAATGTCGAATTGGTTGATCGTGAACTTTGTGATTGATCAGACGAGGCCATAAAGTCATCGATGATTATTTTGATGCGTATAGTATCTCGGATGTCGACCGTGGGTAAATAGGCTCGATTGTTAAATAACTAAGTAGGAGAGGATAATATCAACTAGTACAAAAACCCTCGTTGTTAAATAACTAAATGGGAGAGGATATTTATTTAGTATAAATCCTATGGTCTCCATTACTGGTTTGTAGGTGATGTAATTATACTTGCGTGTTAGCTTTAGTGCTTTCCTCCATATCAGATGAGTATAATTATGGATCACCGGTACAAACTTCCTTAGGGATAATTGTAGAAAGTTATATAGTATGTGTTCACTTCTCCATCTAAAGGAACTCATTACAAGGTAATGGACTTAGAATTAAGTAATTGTATACACTTAGATACAAATAATGGTATCCTCCCCATCGGAGTCACTGCTATTATTTGTATGACCAGAGCAAGACCAGCATATTAATTTTATTTGTCATAAAGTTATGTTGACATGATAGTAAAATTAATAAGAAAAACCTACTTGAACAAAGTTTAATTTGTATACGTCCACACTATCGTGGCATGCTAAATTCATAGTGTTCAAGGTGTTGGTGAATTTCTTATTATTGTTTTGAAGGAATCAATATTTAGTTAATTCAAAAAGTTTTTTTTGCCCTACATAATTTTATTTATGTGATTCTCAGGATTTCAAAAAAATGGGTTCTTTCAGTCTACTTATGGTAATTCTTAAAGAAAACAAACTTACTGGACCTATTATATTGACTGGAAACGTAATTTGGACATTGTTCTGACTGCTGAGGAGTATAAATATGTACTTGTTGAGGAATGCCCACCTAAGCCTGATGCTAACTCTGATAAAGAGGTCAAAGAGGCTTATAATAAGTGGAAAAAGGCAGATGAGATGGCGCGGTGTTACATTCTGGCATATATGTCAAATATACTGCAACATCAGCATCAGGCCATGGCCAATGCTTATGACATGATGTATAACCTCAAGAAATTCTTCGGACATCAGAGTAGAGCAGCTAGGCAGTTTGCTATAAAATGTTTGATGAATACAAAAATAGCTGAGGGTACACCAGTAAGGGATCATGTTCTCAAGATGATGGGCCATTTGAATGAGATGGAGATCCTTGGAGCTGAAATCGATGGAGAATCCCAGGTCGATATCATTCTTGGGACTCTGCCTAAAAGTTTTGATAATTTTTGCCTTAATTACAAATGAACAAAAGGTTGTATAGTTTGGCAGAACTAATTGCAAAAGAGCTACAGGATGCTGAATCTCTCTTTAGGCAGAGTGGTTATGTTTTTGTCTCTGAAAAGGCTTCACTTCTAAGCCAAAAGGCGGTAAAAAAAAGAATAATATTCAGAAATAGGCAAACTCAGCAAAGAAGGGTATGGGACCTCAAGGTGCGGTAAAAAAGTCGAAAGGCAAATGTTTCAAGTGCAAAGGGTCAGGACATTGGAAGACTGATTGTCTACTTCTCAAACAAGGGAAAAAAGAAGGTATATCTCATTTACTAGTAGTTGAAACATGTTTAGCGGTGTTATCTACCGGCACCTGGTATGTAGATACAAGAGCCACTAATCATGTCTGCAATACATTGTAGGGGTTCGAGAAAACCAGACGGCTCAGTGATGGAGGGATATGCTTGTTCATGGGTGATGCTACAAAAGTATCGATCGTTGCATTAGGAGATGTTACTTTATCTTTTGGTAGAAATAAGTCTTTGACATTGAGAGATTGTCTTTATGCACCTTCACTTAGAAGGAATTTAGTTTCTGTTTCTATGTTAGTTAAGGATGGATATTCAGTTTATTTTAATGACAATATTGTTATTAGAAAGAATAAACATTTTATCTGTTCTGGTGCATTGGTTGATAATTTGTATGTCATTAATCCTATTTCGCCCACAATGCAACTTATGGAAATGAATAATATGTCATCTAACTAAAATAAGAGAAAAGAACCTTCTTGTATGAACAAATTTGGCACTTGCGATTGGGGCATATTAACCTAAGAAGGATTCAAAGACTGGTTGAAGATGGACCTTTGAGGTCATTGGAAGTGGAGGCACTACCAGTCTATGAATCCTGCTTGAAAGGTAAAATGACCAAAAGGCCTTTTATGGCAAAGGGGTATAGGGCCAAAGATGTGTTGGAATTGGTTCATTCTGATTTGTGTGGACCCATGATTATCCAAGCTAGAGGTGTCTTTGAATATTTTGTCACATTTATTGACAATTATTCAAGGTATGGATACATTTATTTGATGCGCCGTAAGTCTGAGTGCTTTGAGAAATTCAAAGAGTACAAGGCTGAAACGGAGAAACGTCATAGAAAATGTATCAACTCATTACGATCAGATCGTGGTAGCGAGTACCTCTTTGGAGAATTTAGGGATTATTTATCAGAGGCTAGGATTGCATCCCAATTGACTGCACCTGGAACGCTCCAGCAAAATGGTGTAGCCGAAAGAAGGAATAGAACTCTTATGGAGATGGTTAGATCAATGATGAGTTATTCGAATTTGCCAGATTCGTTTTGGGGATATGCCTTAGAGACTGCAGCTTATATTTTGAACTTGGTTTCTTCTAAGTCAGTACCTCTTACTCCTACAGAGCTGTGGATTGGGTGTAAGCCTAGTCTGAAACATGTTCGCATTTGGGGTAGTCCAGCACATGTGCTGAATGGAAAAGCAGATAAGTTGGAATCTCGTACAGAAGTACGCTTATTTGTAGGGTATCCAAGAGGAACGAAAGGAGGTTTATTTTATAGTCCTAAAGATCAGAAGGTCATTGTTAGCACCAATGCCCGATTCTTAGAGGAAGACTATGTGATGAACCATAAACCCACCAGTAGAGTTGTTCTAGAAGAACTGAGACGTAAGAAACCAAGTACTTCAGTACCAACAGTACAAGAGGATGAACCACAAATAACTGCATAACGTGTCACAAATGTTACACCACAACCGATAGTGCCTCGTTGTAGTGGAAGGGTTGTGATACAACCTGATAGATATATGTTCTTGGGAGAGTCGTCAGACTTCGTCCCTGAGGAACAAGATTATGATCCCTGTACCTACAATGAAGCACTCCAAGATAAAGATGCAGAGTCTTGGCAAAAAGTAATGATATCTGAAATAGAATCTATGGATTCTAATCAGAATTCTAATTAGGTCTGGGAGCTTGTAGAACCACCCGTTGGTGTAAAAGCCATTGGATGCAAGTGGGTCTATAAGAGAAAAAGAGGATCAGACGGTAAGGTTGAAACCTTTAAAGCTCGGCTTGTAGCAAAAGGTTTTACTCAAAGAGAGGGTATCGATTATGAGGAAACCTTTTCTCCTGTAGCCATGCTAAAGTCTATCCGGATTCTTTTATCTATTGCAGCTCATCTCGATTATGAGATTTGGCAAATGGATGTCAAGACAGCTTTCCTTAATAGAAATCTTGAGGAAGACATCTATATGAAGCAACCAGACGAGTTCATTAAAAAGGGCCAGGAGCATCTTGTTTGTAAGCTCAAGAAGTCCATTTATGGACTTAAGCAAGCTTCCAGATCTTGGAACATATGTTTTGATCAGGTGATAAAATCCTATGGATTTGATCAATGTCAGGATGAATCATGTGTATACAGAAAGTGTGACAAAAATGTGGTGGTATTCCTAGTACTTTATGTGGATAACATTTTGATCATTGGAAACAATGTGAAGGTGTTATCTGATGTAAGGGTATGGTTATCCAAACAGTTTGATATGAAGGACTTGGGAGAAGTAGGTCACATCCTTGGGATCAAAGTTTTACGAGATTGCAAGAAAATGATGTTGGGCTTATCCCAAGCTTCCTATATCGATACTGTACTAACTCGTTTTAGTATGCAAAATTCTAAGAAAGGTTTCTTACCTTTTAGACATGGAATTGCTCTATCAAAGGAGCAGTGTCCGAGGACACCTAAAGAGATAGAGAACATGAAGGCAGTTCCTTATGCTTCAGCAGTAGGAAGCTTAATGTATGCAATTCTATGTACGAGACCAGATATCTACTTTGCCATAGGCATGGTCAGCAGATATCAGTCTAACCCAGGACAAGAGCACTAGACTGCCGTAAAGCATATTTTGAAGTACCTGAAAAGGACTAAAGAGTATATGCTAGTTTACCAGGCAGATAGTTTAGTTCCCTTGGAGTATACAGACTCAAATTTTTACTCAGATAGGGATTCCAGAAAATCTACCTCAGGTTATGTATTTACTTTGGAAGGTGGAGCCATTGTGTGGAGGAGTATCAAGCAAAAATGTATTGTTGATTCCACCATGGAAGCCGAGTATTGGCAGCCTCTGAGGCAGCCAAAGAAGCGGTTTGGTTCAGAAACTTTCTGTTGGACTTGGATGTGGTACCTAGTTTGCCTAAGTCTATTACACTTTATTGTGATAATAGTGGTGCAGTTGCAAACTCGAAGGAACCACGAGCCCATAAGACAAGCAAACACATTGAGCGCAAGTACCACCTGATACGAGATTTCGTAAAGAAAGGAAAAGTTGTTGTGATCAAGATAGCATCAGCCGACAACCTAGCTGATCCCTTTACAAAGAGCTTACCAGCTAAGACTTTTGATAGTCATGTTGAGGGAATGGGAGTCAGATGTGTAGCAACATGGCTTTAAGTATAAGTGGGAGATTGTTAGGGTTATATACTAAAAGCATCACTTTTGTAGTAACCTTATTTCCTTAAATTTTGAATGAGAATCATATGGGCAAATGTTTGCATATTGTATTTGTTGCAAGTGTTAATGCAAATGTCTGATATTCTATATTATAGATAATATGGTGTGTGGTGTCACACAGAAGATCATATTATCAGTTCCCTATGGAGTATATAAATAGTTCATAACCTAGATGGACTTGGACAATCTATTGGAAAGGTTGTAGTGTAATCTGGTATTAGTCTATCTTGACTATAGGTTTACACTAGTACACTTTGTGTGTATTGAACAGGACCACTTGAGGTTGTTCTCTTTGTACTGACAACATAAGAGAACAAACACCTCTGTTATTATGGATGCTTGTGCTCTTAATTCGGATATAATAACGGACATATATATGCAGTGTGCATTACTTTGACTCATAAAAGAGTGAGATTCACTATGGATCAATAACCTCTATGAATTGGGTAATAACATTGTATGTATGATGGGTTGTTGATTATAAATGGAATCCATGTCCCGATACATCGGGTTGATGATGTCCCCTTAAGGAGCTGATATTTCTATTGTCTTTGTTTACTTGAAAATGCTCCGACATTCCAAGCTAGTATCAGTACTCTTATTATTTGTGACTTTTGTGATTTCTTTTGTGACTTTTGTCTGATGAATATGTTTTATGCTTTCTTTAGCATATTTTTATTCAGTTTAGCATTATTCTATATTTCTCATAGCATTATCTTTTATTATGCTTCTATTTAAACTGCATGTGAAATATTACTGTCTGTAACATTTATACCATGCCTGTGATAAAATTTTCATATCTATATTTTGTGTTTCTTCACTGATTGTTGCTTATGCATATATTGTGGGGGAGCTTTCTCTTTGCAATTATTTTGCTAAGTGACAACGGGGGAGAAATAAGATCTAACATCTTCGATTTTAAGAATACAGGATATGAATTTTTCAGTACAATTTGTTTTGATAAAGATCAAAGATGTTTTATCGGTCAAGGTTTGTCAATTATCAAAATGGTAGAGATTGTTGGCCCATTGGTCATGGTCAAACCTGATTTTAATAATTGATCAAACTCTGTCTCAATATATGGAGCTACTCAGATGTTTACTTAAGACGTTTTGGACACTGATCAAGATTGGATATCTACTCAGTTCAAGACCGAAGCTATGTTTGCCACTCGAGACTGTATTTCTTTATGCTATATAATTTTTACTTTTATTGAGTCTAGGAATACATTGTACACCGAGTCGTACTGGCAAATAGGCTATCCAAAATCGTTTTCAAAAATGACCTATGTTTTTGAAAAACACTTCTTATTTACAAAAGCTTCTGAAGGATTTCAAAAAGCCCAAAAATCATTTTTAAAATATCCCTGACCAACCCTGACAGAACTCTGCCCGAGTTCGGCCAGAGTTTGGGCAGAGTTCGGTTAGTGAACGTTATGTGAACATTGGATTTTTGAACTTGGTCTCCCTTCAGTTGCGGATTGTTACAAAGAGTTCTGTCCGAATTCTGCCAGAGTTCTGCCTTTGAAAAAACTATAAATAGAGAAAAATTCTAATAATTTCAAATCACTCATTCACTTTCATCTTTTCTCTTCTAAGCTTACGTTTCTTCCAAAGAGTTCTAAAAAGCTTTTATTTTCAAATCCTAAGCCAGTTACAATTTTCTAGTCAATTTGTCGGTACGGTGCGGTCTAGAAGATTTCAAAGAAATTGTAATCAGAGGCTTGATTGAAGAAAGACTCTTCAAAATTGAAGTTGGTCGAGTTCTTCGTATCAAAGCTCGCGTCTGTAGAAGTTGCAAGGACTTCGTATGAAAACTTACAGGATTTTCTAATAGTGGATTCAACTGGAAGCTAGAGTTCTTCCGACTGGACTAGTCCTCACAAGCGGGAAACCAGTATACATCGCTGTGTTTGCGTTTGCCTTCTGATCTTTTTTCTTTACAATTATTGTTTTGTGATTATTGATATTATTTCTGTGATCTAACTGCTAACAAGTTTTTAATTAGCAATATTCTGCTGCCTACTCTATTCACCCCCCCCCTCTAGAGTATTCTGCTTTACGACTTCGTTCCTACAAGGAAAATACTACGATGCTGAGCTTTTGGGGGCACAAGGGAAACCCATACGGACGAAGAAGAGGACGCATAAGAAAAATGGACAGTCTGCCTATGCGACAGCCAACTATGGCCGCAGGTAGATGGCCCATGCGGCAGCCAATCCTGGCCGCAGATATGCTGTCCTATGCGGCCTTATCAGAAGCTCTGTTTTTGACCGTCTCTCATGCGGATCTGACCCCATGCGGCCCATTGAGAATGTGAAATGGTCCAATCTGGACTCTTCTTACTATGCACCTTCGGGTGCTAAGTCAAAGAAGTCTAGGGCAGTACGGGCCCAACAAGCCCAGTCAACTGTCCAAGCTGCTGACCGTCAGCGGGCACCGTTAACTGTTATGCGGGCTTCTGATGGAAAGTTGTACAGAACCACCCGCGTCCAGCCCTCCGGGGAAAACGGACATGGTGGGTCCCAAAAGTCTTCCAATTATGAGCAAGAGCAAGTGCTTTTACTAGCCTCGGATCAGGGAGCAAACATGATACCTACGTACCCGTGTGCTTCGGATACCCGAGTCCATAAATTGGATGCAAAGGTAGATCAATTTGTTATCGACTTGCGAATGGTGATTACTCACAAACGTAAGGAGAGAGAAGCAACCTTGGCATGTAAAGAGCCCTTTTCAGGACATCATTGCACCCAAGTCATCATCAACTGCTGCGGCAACAAGACGGCAACACCTGAAGATCGGTAGTCCGTTTTCCAACGATTGCACCAGCCAGCACCTGTCCGACAACAACTCGAGAAACAGGTACAAATTTTGGGAGACAAGGAATTTCCTTTCGCCTCCTGTAACTCAACTCGGAAGGTTTCTGCCGACAAGGGAGGAAAGAACACAGGCTCCTCCCGCCCGGCACTCTCAGCCAGCACTGCAAGGAAACTCTCATCTGGAAGATTGCCGCCGACAACCACAAGGGGTGTCTACCTAGGCACCCATTCAAAAAAGAAGCTTCTAACACCCGGGGGTGCATCTTCGACCTCCCTGGGGGTAGATGAAGCTGGGGGTAGCAGTCCCCTCAATGTATACGACAACCCGGTATTCCAAGAGGATATACAGGGGATAACGATCCACTGGAATTATGCAACAGACTTAGACATCCCCGAGGATGACCCCCTTCGCCAAGACGATACAGCTTACTGCACAGGGGGTGGCACCCCTTCCGAATCCAAGGAGGAGGACATTCCGACGTTCCCTGATGATTTCTCTGTACGAGGATACGACACGAAAAGCACATCCTCTACGGTCCCATCTGTCTCTCCCCACCTGCGGACAGTGTTTATGGCAGGAGATGATCATGAAGGACCTACTGATCGATAATGTCTAGAAGTACTTGAAGCCATGCTCCTATCCTTGGTCAAGTCAGTAGACGAAATCAAAGCTGCCTTGCTGACTCAACCAGCAAGGACGCCTAGACAAACAAGCTTGGGACCTGCAGTCAACGTGGACTCCAACACGACCGCTCGTCCTTTAGGTGACAATCCTCTAGGAGCATCCGCTCCTTCAGCTGTAGACGAAGCCAGGGAGGCAAGGAGGGAAGTCCAGGAGCATCGAGCAATGTTCAATGCCCGAGACTCCTCCCGGGACCTCAGAATACGACAGCCGTATATCCCGTTGCATGGAGAGATGTTCCCTTTCCGCCATGGTACAAACCATTTTATATCGATTCGTATGACGGGAAGACCTCTGCCAGCTGGTACATAACGTATTTTGAGGTCACAACAGACCACTTGCCGTATAGTGACGCCATCCTCACACGATTATTTATCGGAGCATTGGAGGGGATCGCGTTCGACTGGTACCACAAACTCTCGGACAACTGTATCCATTCCTTTGACGGCTTAAAACTCATGTTCCTGGAAAGGTTCTACGAAGTTGGACATAATATAACAATGTCGTCTCTCATGGACGTCGTTCAGGGAGAGAGGGAGCTAACGAGGAACTATATCGAACGGTTTCGCCAAACCGCGATGAGATTTCCCCAAGGTAATCCCGAAAGCTCCTTGATTGAAATCTGCTAGAAGAAGTTGCTCCCCTCAATCAGCCTCTGGATGGATGAAGATCAATTCAGGGACTGGACGACCTTTATCATAAGCGCTACCAATGCGGAGGTAAAGTTAAAAAGGCTCGCCAGCTAGGATTGCACATCCCAAACGGAGAGGACAAGGGCAAATGTCCTGGTACCACCTCCAACAACAACGGTGGTGGCACCTTCAATAACCGGGACAATAAAGGCAAACAGGCCATGGTTGTTGGTACAACCAAAAAGCCCGAACTGAAGCAAGCAGAAGTTCTGAAGCCCAAGGAGATAACATACTCTTTTGAAGATAGCTATGTCAAGCCTATCTTCGACAGGCTCCGGAAGGCGGGTAGGACCCGTCCCCGTTATGTCGAGCGCGAGCCTCGACCAGCAGATATCGAGGATCCGAAGTATTGTCACTTCCAACGCTATGTCCACCACCCTACGCATGAGTGCTTCCAATTAAAGCGGCGAACCTTATCAACTCCAATGCTTTGTTGCTGGATTTCGAAGAGGTTACTGTGGCTGTAAACATGGTATCCGTCCAGTTCAGCGACTTTCCCCCAATAAAAACTCAAGATGGTGTAGTTCCCGTCCCCCGGGCAACGATGGAGGTTACTAATTAATCTTCCACCTGTCCGGGACCAGACGATTGTGTTGGTGCCTCTCACCACATCATGAGGAGAGGTCATGTGGGTGCACCCAGACTTAGTACCCGAAGTTACCCAGGCGGTGCCATCTTCAACCAACAAAAAGAAGGGCAGGAAGTCCAGATCCTGCCATACAATCTCAGTCGAAGCTGAGGAGGCGGCGGTCGTTATTACCCGGTCTGGTGCACAATTCCAGGCTACTCTGGGTAATTCAGTCGAAGACCCTCAGCCGACAACGCTGCCTGCTTGATGTTTCGGGACCATCTCAGCCACAACCGATAGACAGATCCAAGCCGAAGGAGACCCGCTTCGACAGGCCGCTCCGTAAGGATGCACCTCAGGGGCTGGAAAGACCTTACAACTTTGACACACTAGCACAACTGGCTAATACGCCAGCAAAGTTGTCGTTATACGAGCTCCTAAGGCTCTCCAAGGATTTTCTTGTCGTATTGAGTGAAGCACTCTAGAATGCTGACGCCTACTTAGCCTAGGTCAAGCCTACAGGGGAGGACGCGTCAATAGATCTCCAGGGCAGCAATTGTGTAGACGCAATGTCCAACATCGTGTTCACCCCACAGGATATGTTAACCAAGACCAACTTGCATGATTGCCCCTTATACTACACTGGATACATAGGCGACATCAAGGTGGATCGGATGCACATCGATCCTGGTTCGTCAATAAGCATCATCCCGAAAAGCTTGCTTCAACTCCTGGGCATCCCTATGCACCGGCTAGCGGCGACCAACACTGCCATTAGCGGTTTCTACTCGGGAAGGAGCTATCCCCTGGGAAAGATCCGCTTGAAATGTCAGATCGACGACCTGAAGACGGAGGTTACCTGCTACGTCATAGACGCAGATACGTCCTACAATATACTCTTAGGGCATCCATGGATACATGACTATATGATCGTGTCGTCCACACTCCACCAGTGCTTTAAGTATGTCAGTAAGCACGGCTTCGTGAAGACAAAATTCGCCGACATCGATCCTTTCAAAGGGGTTGAGTCTTACTATTCTTCGGAGGCTTATCTATATGAAGAATCCAAGAAGCACATAACTGACGAACTGGAGGCCATAACAGGGTCAGAGGAACCTCTAAAAATCCATCTCCAGGCCCGTAAACCGGGCAAAGCCGTACCCGTTGTTGCAACTTTGTATAAAAAGGTGCCCGGTTCCCCCGCCCCAGCTGTGTAGTTGGAACCAATGGTCATCCGACTACCGAGGTCCAGTCAGAAGCCAAAACCCGTCGTGGTGCCGATGGTAATCCGGTTGCCAAAATCCAATCAAAGATGATCGGAAGATGCAGGGCTCTCTGTGGAGCCGATGGTGATCCGATTGCCAAAATCCAATCCAAGGCGATCGGAAGATGCAAGGTCCTCTGTTGAGCCGATGGTTATCTGCCTCCCCAAGACAAGCCGGCAGCCAAGTGTTGATCCGAGGCCCTCAAGCAAGCCGATGCCACAAACAGATCCCTTGGTGGTCAAACTGCACAAGACAACGTCCCAACCTCCGGTCACGCGGGGGGTAGCCGAAGAGGAGGAAGAACTCGTAAAATATCTGGTTGCACAGGTTGATAGTTCCTCTCCTGATGATGTAATCCATGTTGACAAAATTCTTTATTTTATCAATAAGCGGCTGTCGTTGAACTATCCTGAGTGTAATAAGCTTAATCTGATGTATGCTTTGGAGCACGACCTAGACATTAACCTGCACACACAGGTGACAACCGTCCATACCGCAAACCGACTTACTCCCATTAGTGGTGCCTACTTCCTTGTCCCAAGCAGAAAAAAGGGGATCATACGATCATCTTCGGCTGAAAAGAAGGTTCTCAACCTTTCATGCCAGAAGAGTTCAATTTCGAACCCGACACTGGAAGATTGTCGCTCTACCTGTATAGTCCCAAAGCCAAGTACTTCAAGCAAAAGTAGGGGTACGACATGGAGACTACCCCAGGTCTTAATTATGGCAACGGTCGGCGATTGCCTCTACAGCTGTCAACCCCGGCTAGTAAATCTCGAGATTATTACAGCAAGTCCAGACACGGTCTCGGTTATGTTACACCAGCAACAACGCCCGAGAGCTCCGATAAGGAATGCGAATGGCATTCTCACTCGTCCGAGTCGCCTACATACGATTCCGATGACAAAATTGTAGATATATTCAGGCGAAGACTATCTGTCAATATGACATCCGCTGACATTGAAGAGGAAGACGAAGATCTACCCGAACCTCTTGAATTGGAGCCATGGGTCCAATAACTGGATGCACAATGGGAGAAGTGCTTTGAACAACGAGACCCTCCCACTGAAGACGAAGTCATGCAAGTTGACCTCGGCGATGAATTCTCTCCAAAGCCAATCTTCGTTAGTAATAGCCTGACGGACGATGAGCGGAGTCGCTATTGCAACTCGTCAGAGAATATATTAACGTCTTCACTTAGAGCTATAAAGACATGCCAGGGCTAAACCTCGAGATCGTACTTCATAAGCTCAATATTCATCTGGATGCAAAACCAGTCAAACAATAGCAACGGCGGTTCTGTCCAGACCATGAATTACATCAAAGCAGAAGTAAACAAGCTTATAGCTAGCGATTTCATCCGCGAGGAATAGCACCCGTACTGGGTAGCTAATATAGTACCAGTCATCAAGAAGAACGAAAAGATCCGAATCTGTATCGACTTCCGCAATCTAAATACGGCATATCCTAAGGATGAATTCCCTCTTCCGATCACCGACATAATGATCGATAATACGTGTGGCTTCGAGCGTATGTCCTTTATGGATGGCTTTTCAGGGTACAATCAAATCAAAATATCTCATGACGATGAGAAGCATACGTTATTTCGAACACCGATCGGCATGTATTGTTACACAGTTATGCCCTTCGGCCTAAAGATTGTCGGTGTTACATATCAATGAGCTATGAGTGTTATCTCCAGAGACCACTTGTGCAAGACGGTGGAGTGTTACGTTGATGACATCGTTGTCAAAAGCCACTTCAAGAATGATCAGTTACATGATTTGAGGACAGTATTCGACCTTATGCGAGCGCACAATCTGAAGATGAATCCCACCAAGTCCTTCTTGGGCATGTCCAGCGGGAAATTCTTGGGCATTGTCATTACTTCCTGGGGTATTCATATAGACCCCGATAAAATAATAGCAATCCTGGAGATGAGTCCACCGAGGAACCTTCGCACACTCCGAGGCCTTCAGGGAAGACTAGCCTACATCAGGAGGTTCATATCTAACCTCTCAGGACGATGTCAACCATTCACATAACTCATGAAGAAAGGCGTCTCTTTCGTATAGAATGAGGAATGTCAATGCGCCTTTGATGACATTAAGGAATACATGTCGAATCCGCCAGTTCTGGTCGCCCCGGTCGTCGGAAAGCCCTTCCTGCTCTATGTACGGGCAATGGAACACTCCCTCGGTGCCTTGCTAGCACAGAACAATGACGCAGGGTACGAACAAGCCATCTATTACCTCAACCGAATGATGGTGGGGCCGGAGCATAGGTACACTGCCGTGGAGAAGGAATGCCTTGCCTTGGTGTTCGCCATTCAGAAAACACGAGACTTTGTGACAAGGCAGACCATCCATGTTGTCTCACGAGTTAACCCCCACAGGGTTCTCATGACCAAGCCGGACGCACTCAGCTCTCGTCTAGCCATCTGGGCGATATTGTTGTCCCCCTATGACATGGTTTTCGTTCCACAGAAGGCTATCAAAGGTCAAGCCTTGGCCGACTTCTTAGAAGCCCACCCAGGCTCAGAAACAACCAGAATCTATCAAGAAATCCCAGATGAAGTCATTAACTCAAACATAACTTCACATGATTCCGTTTGGCGAATGTTCTTCGATGGTGTTTCAAGAACGGGGCCCCAAGGTGATATCGTCGCTGGAGTCGGGATAGTATTAATTTCTCCCTTTGGATTGGTGGTCAATCGGGCATATTCTCTCACAGAACCTTGTTCAAACAATGTAGCTGAATATAATGCATTAATGACATCGAGCTCCGACTCACAAAAGAAGTGGGGGGTCGAATACCTAGAAGCATATGGTGACTCGCAGTTAATTGTTAATCAAATCCGAGGCTCATACAAGGTTCGCAACGCGGACCTGATTCCTTATCATCATACAGCGATTGCCATCATTACAACCTTGGAGGGTTTCTTTATAGAGCTTGTTCCTAGCCTCCAAAATATTGAAGCCGACGCCCTAGCAGGCCTCGCCGCTTCCTTGGCGGTTCTAAACCATGCTCATCATCTAGTCGACGTGATAGGCCATGAGCTAGTCTATCCCAAAAACAACGTTTAACTAGGTACGAGTTACTCCGCCCGGATAACCAATGACGTACAAGACTGGAGACTCCCGTTCATCGACTTTGTAGTCTATAAAATTTTGTTAGAGAATATGAAAAAAGCAACTTCGATCAGAAGGCGTTCTCTCAGATTCTTCTATGATACAGAAACAAAAATGCTATATCGATGATCCTACGACGGGCTACTATTAAGATGTCTATCAAATGCAGAAGCCAAAGAAGCCCTACGCGAGGCTCACGATGGCATTTGTGGGGCTCACCAACCTGGTCCGAAGTTGCAAGACCGTCTCCGTCGGATGGTCTATTACTGGCCTACGATGGTAGTAGATGCTGTCGATTATGCAAAGAATTGTAGTGCTTATCAGATCCACGCAGACTTCATATATCAACCATCCGAATTCTTGTACCCCAATAGTGGCCTCTTGGCCATTCGAAGCATGGGGAATGGATATCATTGGTCCAATCACCCCGTCGTCGTCTAGGGGACACCGGTTTATACTTGCAATTACCGACTACTTCTCCAAATGGGCGAAAGTTGTTCCGCTTGCAGAGTTAAAGCCATCAAACGTGATTAGTTTCATAAAACATCACGTTATCTACCATTTTGGACTGCTCCAGAGGATTATTCATGACAATGGTCCGCAGTTCGCAAGCCATGCTTTCTATCGATTCTGTGACAAGAATCGGATCCAGAATGTGGTTTCGACGGCATACAATCCATCGACTAACGGTCTGGCTGAAGCTTTTAACAAAACCATAATCAAGCTTCTCAAAAAGTTCGTGTCTTCAAACAAGCACGATTGGAATGAAAAGCTGGGCGAATGCTTATGGGCGTACCGTACTACAATTCGGACGGCTACAGGAAATACACCGTTCTCTTTGGTTTACGGAAGCGAGGCAGTTCTCCCATTGGAGACCCAGATCCCCTTACTTCGCGTGGCCCTTACTTACCGGTTGATGTCGGACGATAACTACCGTCGACGACTACAAGAATTGGAAGTCTTAGCCGAGAAGCGTTTGCAAGCTCAATAATGCATCAAGCTCTATCAAGCACGCATCTCTCGGGCCTTCAATAAGAAAGTCAAGCAGATGACATTCTAAGTAGGCGATCTTGTCTTGGCCGTTCGTAGACCGATGGTCATGACACGCAAACCACCGACAAATTCCAGCCCAAAAAGGAGGGTCCATTCATCATCGAGACCGTATTCTCCAACGGCGCATACCGGCTCACAAAACAGAATGGAGACCTGCTCATGATGCCCATAAACGGCAAGTTCCTGAAGAAATACTATGTCTAAGGACATGCTGGTACTTCTTTAAACCACCAAATCTTCCAGATTGTCGAGTTATGTACACTAAGTACCTCTGAACTTACACTCTATTAGCTCCAAGTGGATTCACAGGGCATCCTCCTGGGTGACAAGTCATGTATACTAAATACCTCTGAACTTCCACCCTGATGCTTCACCCCGCCAGAGTTCACCAGGCTTATTGCCATCTCTGAGCAAACTTTTTGGTCCTAATTATCGTGTGTCACGTCCATATTGCCTCTGATACCGATAGTCACTTAACACTGTTCCTAATCTGGGATAAAATCATGGTGTTAAGACCACACACGTCCATATTACCTCTGTTGGGTTTTGTCTCAAAGTCTATTACTCACACTACCAGTGCACAGAAGAGTAATAGGTCCACCAAAAAATTATTTATGATTATCGTATGTCACGTCCATATTACCTCTGATATAGATAGTCTTCTCATCTAACACCTGTACCCAATCTGGGATAAAATCATGGTGTTAAGACCATAGAACCTATCACGTCCATATTACCTCTTTTGGGTTTTGTCCCAAAATCTATTACTCGTACCACCAGTACGCAGAAGAGTAATAGGTCCACAAAAATCAATCAAATCTATTACCCGCACCACTAGTGCACAAAAGGGTAATAGGTCTAGAAAAAATCATTCGAATCTATTACTCGCATCACCAGTGCGCAAAAGTGTAATAGGTCCACAAAAATTATTCAAATCTATTACTCGCGCCATAGGCGAGCAAAAGGGTAATAGGTCCACAAAAAGTCCCCCAGTGGGATGTCCTTTACCAACCACAAATGTTGTATTAGGCCCTCTAGTACAAGCACTTCAGGCATCATAAGCAAAAGAATGGAGAAAATGTATCTCTTTATTTCAAGTAAATAGCAACTACATGGGTGAGGCTACATCTCCAGTAATAATGATGATAATAAAAAAAGATGAGGGAAAATCCACTACTCATCAGCGACACATAGTTTGGTGAGTATGTCTTCCAGCTGTGCTGTTGGGCGCTCGATTTTTAGTTTGGCTCGGCATTCAGCTTCCTGGGTCATCTTTTCAGCATCCTCAAGATGTGCATGAGCCTGCCAGTTGTCCACTACCTTCTTCAGTGCACCTTCCAGAGTGGCAGAGGCTCGTGTGACCTCATTGGTCTCCTCACAGATCCTCTCTCTCTCTCTCGACGGGTGGCTTGGAGCTCAGTCTCCAGAGAAGCCAACTTGGCTTGGAGCTGGAGGATCTGTTCGTTAGTTTCAGCTATAGCATGAATGGTGGTCTCCTCACGAGCTAGGCAAACCTCTCCATTTTGGCTCAGCTTGTCGTACTTAAGAGACAACTTTTGGAGGTCTTTCTCCAAGGTGGGCTTGGCCGTCTCCAGTACAGCCTTCACCATTTTTGCGGTTGTTATGAGAAAGGCACGCTCCTGTTCCACTACAGCGGATACATCGACCTACCATAATTGTTGCATTTGGATTAGGCGTCGATCAGCCTCTGCCAGTTTATGCTCTAAAAGAGTAGCCATCCCTTCTCCACCCGGGAGCGTCTTCAGCAGTTTAATCTGACCGTATGCACAATGACGAGCTACGGTAAGTGACGTTCCTCTTCTTAAAGCAACTTCAACCCCCTGTTTCAAATAGCGGTAAAAGCTCTCGACTATGTCGTTTGACGACTCGTCTAAGTTCTCCAAAGAGGACGGCGTCGAAAGGATAGTGTTACGACCCGTACCCACTTTTCGGATGCAAGCACGTGAGCAAGCCAGCTACATATCGAACGGACTCCAGCCCGACTCGAATACGTAAACGCTTGTCAAGGCTATAGTATACTGCCAAATCATGGCAAAACAAATCTATATCTCAATCCACAATAAGAGTATAAAACATAAATGAACACTATGGGTCGTGGTCTGCAACCCACTAGCATATATGTCCGATAATACTCCAAGGAATATAACAAGAGTCTCTAAAGTGAAACAATAAGCAGGATATCTCATGATAAGGAATGTAAAGCAGGAAAGGATAACAATGTAATATCACTGACAAATATCTGAATCATGCATCACAATCATCTACCATTCCGCTCGGCTAACTAACTTTATGCAGTTTCTAAACCTGAAGAGATCATCAGGTCCTCAGAGAACTAGCAAGATACATAATATACATGCCTATCTAATAGTTTTATCATGCGTAAGAAAATAAATAAGAAAGACAGGAACACGACAAATGACTATGAACACGAACACTAGAACAACTACGCATAAATGAACTGCCGGATGAACGACGAACACGAGATCAATGGAAAAACCAAACCCTCGTCCCGAGTGGACTTGTAGGTTTGAACTAATCACTAACCCTCGTCCCGAATGTGGACTCTCTGGTTAGTACTAACCCTCGTCCCGAGTGTGGACTCTCTGGTTAGTTCACGACAAGGCACCCTCATCCCGAGTGTGGACTCTCTGGTGCAAGTCAAGTCAACACCCTCGTCCCGAGTGTGGACTCTCTGGTGCAAATAATCGACATCCTCATCCCGAGTGTGGACTCACGGATGTAAGTCAAGTCAATACCCTCGTCCCGAGTGTGGACTCTCTGGTACAAATAATCGACATCCTCGTCCCGAGTGTGGACTCACGGATGTAAGTCAAGTTAACACCCTCGTCCCGAGTGTAGACTCTCTGGTGCAAATAATCGACATCCTCTTCCCGAGTGTGGACTCACGGATGTAAGTCAAGTCAACACCCTCGTCCCGAGTGTGGACTCTCTGGTGCAAATAATCGACATCCTCGTCCCGAGTGTGGACTCACAGATGTAAGTAAACACGACAAACACCCTCGTCCCGAGTGGACTCTCTGGTGCCAAAGAAATAATAACAAGGATTTAGCAGTTCACTACACGCACTTGTTCTATGACACGACTCAAGCAAGGTACTGGTGAAAACAACTCCAAATATGAAAACATGAACACGGCTATATGCAATGAAAATAACTCAACAGAACATAATACGAAGAGCACATATCCATAAACAAACCAAAGACTGAATAATGAAATGCATGTAAATAAAACTGTAGAGGAAGGCAAGGTATACTTGCCTGGGGGTTGCACGCAGATCCAACAAAAATATAGCCAACTAGTAAGCCATAAAGTCCAAATCTTATAACTGTCTCCGAAAGCTGAAACAGACATTGCCAACATTCTCAGAATAGTCAAATTAGCTAGGATTGCCTGTCCTTAAGTCCAATTCAGGATACAGGGGCAAAACGGTAATTTTGGGCAAAATAATGACCGTCATTGGACCCGCTTTGCACCGAAAAGTGTGCTAGAGTCAATGGTCTCTAAAGTAGTCAAACTACATGTCCATAAATTTGTTTTGATGATACGAACCCAACGGTATGTCCAATTTTGGGTTCCGGTGGGCCGTGCACAAAATTGCCCGTTGAATCGAATCGTCGGGCCCGTAAAACGGTGATCCAATCAACTGTCTCAGTATCGGACCAAACTTGCCATATAGGACCAGAAAAATGATATGCTCCTGTTGGAGCAAGTTTCGTCTCGATCTGACGAACATGCAAAAAGTAATTGGAAAATTTGCACAGAGGCCGATACGGTGAATTTCGACGGATACGCATCAAATTCGTCGTGCACACGCAACCAATTTGATTTCCGTCAAAGTCCACACGTCTGCAATATCTGTACGTGCCTTTCGATGCTTATGGTGCGCGACCACGTCGCCCGGATTGGTGGGACGTACGTCGTATCTAGAAAAGTTTTCTAAATTTTGGTTTTGTAAAACAGATTTTTCTTGATTTTCAACAATAAATAACTAAATATTTAATACAACAAAAATAATTATAAAAGAAAGGATTTGTTCTTGGTTATATGGGCTAAATCTCTGTTTGAGTCGATTTCAAAAATATCCTAAATCCTGATAGTCATCAGCCTTCCAAATCAGTCCCTAACCAATGCCTTTGTGTTCTGTTATATATGGTTTTTCTTGAACTTTCAGGAATTATTATGAATTATCTAGGGAAAACCAAACAAATATAATTGAAGGGCTTGATAGAGGGTTAACCCAACTATCCATAGAAATTTATAGCTCAAACTTTTGTGGAGAAGGGATGGAGAAAACATAACTCGAAGTGACCCGAAGTTCAGCCGCTGCTGCTGTGTTGCTATGTTCTTTACATGCAAAGACGTCCGGCCAGTGGCCCACGGCGGTGCACGACGGTGGCGCGCACGGTGGTGGCGCACACGGCGGTGGCGGGTTGTTCGGTGTTAGGGTTTAGAGTTTCTAGTTCTGTTCCTCTCTCGTTCTCTGTTCTATATATACTGCACTTGGTTCTGCTTAGGCCGAGCGGGGGTAATTCGCCTGCTGGGTTGGGGTAATTGGTTGACTTCTTTATTATACTATAGTTTTTTATATATACATATATACATATTTATTTATGCTCACATATATATATATATATATATATATATATATATATATATATATATATATATATATATATATATATATATATATTCACACGTGTATACTGCTACATATATACACATATACATATATATGAATATTTATATATAGACACATATACATATATACGAATATTTATATATAGACATATACATATATACGAATATTTATATATAGACATATATATATTCACACCCATACAACCAAATAATATCTGTATACACACACACACACACACACACACACACACACACACACACACACACATTTTTTTTTTCTTTTTTACACACATACACATATATATATATATAATATATATATATATATATATATATATATATATATATATATATATAATATATATATAATATATATATATAAAATATATATATATATATATATATATATATATATATATATATAATTGAGTAAAAAAGAACATAGGAGCTCAGCCCAGCCAGCCTGCCCACAGCCCATCCCAGGGCCCACCCACCCAATCCAGCCGAACTCCCCAGTAGCTCAGGCCCGACCACAGCGTTCTATACGCTGGTGTATATAGAGAAAACCCGAGAGGGGGAGAGGGTGTTCCCCGAAAACCCTAGCCGCGCCCTACCCTTCTAACACCTGGGCGACCGTTCATGGACATCTGCGCATCGCCCCCACACCTGAGCACCACCGCAGCATCTCCCATCTCGCCGTGGATCACCTGCAAGTCGCCACGGAACAGGGGAAGCTCTGTTCTAACACACGGCAAGGTACGCCACTTTGTTGAGAAATTTCTTCGCGCACGTCTAGTATCTTTCGATTTTGCAAGTTGCTGTGTAGAGCCTACCCGACGCTCTAGATTACCCACCTTGTATTTCCTCGTGGTATCGATCCAACGAGTCAAAAAATCGACTCGAAAAACCAAAAAAAAACTATTTTTGACAGTTTCGAGACTGTGCCCAAACACCCAAGTTTAGCGATCGTTTTTCGTCAAGTGTGTCAACTTATTCCAAACCTAACTGATGAAACCTTTAGACAACCTATAGGGCCTCGTAACCCTTCTTGTAGATTCTGATTTCATTAAGTAGATGAAAAATTATTCGATTCTAAAGTTTAGCAAAAACCTGTTTTCAAAATAGTAGAAATATTAAAAAATCCTTCTATATGACGTGCGTCCCGCCAATCCGAGCGACGTGGTCGCGAACCGTAAGCATCGAAAGGTGCGTAATAGCTTCGTGGACGTGTGGGCTTTGACGGAATTTAAATTGGTCGCGTGTGCGCGACGAATTTGATACGTATCCGTCAAAATTCACCGTATCGGCCTCTGTGCAAAATTTCCAATTTCTATGTACATGTTCATCAAATCGAGATGAAACTTACACCAACAGGACCGTATCGTTTTTCTGGTCCGGTATGCCAAGTTTGGTCCGATTCGGAGACAGTTGATCGGATCGCCGTTTCGCGGGCCCCACGATCCGATTTGACGGACGATTTTGTGCACGGTCCGCCGGAATCAAACTTTGGACATACGGTTGGGTTCATATCATCAAAACGAATTCGTAGACATGTAGTTTGATGACTTTAGAGACCATTGACTATGGCACGCTTTTCGGTGCAAAGTGGATCCAACGACGGACAGTGTTTTTGCCCAAAATTACCGTTTTGTCTCTGTGTCCAGAATTGGACTTAAGGACAGGCAATCCTAGCTAATTTGACTATTTTGAGAATGTTGGCAATGTCTGTTTCAGCTTTCGGAGACATTTATGATAATTTGGACCTTACGGCTCACCATTTGACTATATTTTATGGGATCTGTGTGCAACCTCCAGGCAAGATACCTTGCCTCCCTCTACAGTTTAATTTTATTTTTATAGTTTCATGTATTTATTGTATCATCATAGATACTCTATTTGTTATTGATATTATATGATGCATTAGCTTTCTACTTGACTTAATTTATCTAGTTTCTACATACTGTGTTCACCAGTTTATGGTCTTGCTTGACTTGACAGTGTAGTTATACTGGACTTGACTGTGTCTTGACTGAGTCGTACCTTGTCTCACCAGTACCTTGCTTGAGTCGTGTCATAGAACGAGTACGTGTAATTGAACTGCTAAATCATTGTTATCGTTTTTCCTTGGCACCAGAGAGTCCACTCGGGACGAGGGTGTTTGCCTTGATCTGTTTATATCTGTGAGTCCACACTCGGGACGAGGATGTCGATTATTTGCACCAGAGAGTCCACACTCGGGACGAGGATGTTGACTTGACTTGCACCAGAGAGTCCACTCGGGACGAGGGTGTTTACATCAAAGAATTCACACTCGGGACGAGGATGTTATACTTGCACCAGAGAGTCCACACTCGGGATGAGGGTGCCTTGCCGTGAACTAACCAGAGATTCCACACTTGGGATGAGGGTTAGTACTAACCAGAGAGTCCACACTCGGGACAAGGGTTAGTGATTAGTTCAAACCTGCGAGTCCACTCGGGGCGAGGGTTTGGTATTCCATTGATCTCATGTTCGCTTGTTCATCCAGCAGTTCAGTTACGTATAGTTGTTCTTGTATTCCAGTTCATATTCACCAGTCAGAAGCCACTTGTTGTTAGTCACTTGTTAGCAGTTTGGTCATAGTCTTTTGCCATGTTAAGTGTCGTTCCTTGTTATATCATGTTTATATATTATCGTGCATGATTAAACTGCTAGATAGGCATATTTATATGTATCTTGCTATGTCCTCTGAGCACCTGATGATCTCTTCAGGTTTAGCGATTGCATGGAGTTAGTGGCAAAGCGGGATGGTAGATGATTGGGATGCATGTCTCAGGTATTTGTTAGTGACATTACATTGTTATCCTTTCGTGCTTTTCATTCCTTATCATGTGATATTCTGCTTATTGATTCAGTTTAGAGACTCTTGTTATACTCTTGGAGTCTTATCGAACATATATGCTAGTGGGCTGCAGACCACGACCCATAGTGTTCATTCTTGTTTCGTGCACTTAATGTGGATTTGAGATATAGATTTGTTTTCTCATGATTTGGCAGTATACCATAGTCATGACAGAGTTTACGTATTCGAGAGGGGCTGGAGTCCACTCGATACGTAGCTGGCTTGCTCACGTGCTCGCGTCCAAAAAGCGGGTGCGAGTCGTGACAAGTTTTTTGGTGGCCCATAGATATGATTATTTATATATATATATATATATATTTTTAACAGAAGGAAATTTTATTAAAATAAGGAAAGCTCTGAAAGAGCATTACAAGCGGTGACAGAGCCGAGAAACACAAAACTCGCTCTGATAAACATGGTTGCAAAAATAAAAAGACTGTTAAACTAATTACGTAATAGACGCAAAATAAGAAATAACAAAAGATTAAAGTATCCCGCGTGGACTACGGACAACAGGGCTCCGCCCTAGTTCGAAATCACGAAAATTCGAAATTTTCGAATTTCAAAAATTGAGCTGGGAAGCGGGCCCGTTGACCGAAGCATTGGGAGGAGTGGGGCTCGCGGACTAAGGCGTTGTGCTGCCCGAGAAGCGATACTCTGCCCGAGGTGGGGGGAGGCGCACGGCTCGAGGAGCCTCGGCCTCCCCCCCGGTGCACGGCCAGGAAGAGGGCGGGGGCTCCGCCGAGGGAGCGAACCGCCACCGACCGCCGGGGATGGGGTGGCGGTCGGAAGGGGGGTTAGGAGGAGGGGGAGACCGGGGAGGGCCCGAGGGCGGGGGCTCCGGCTGATGAGACTGGGGGAAAAGGGCCCGAGGGGGCGGAGGAGCGAGGAAAACGAAAGGGCCGCCGGGGAGGGGGGCGACGGACGTGGAGGGCTGACTTGGCTGTCGACGGAGAGAGGGGGGCGGGCGGCCAAGAAGAGGAGGGGGTCCTACCACCGGGTAGGGGACTGCTCCGGCAGGTGCCAGAGAGAGCGCCGAAGGCCTCCGCTAATGGCGAGACGGGGAGGGGACCGCGCCGACACTGGGAGCGAGAGGTTGGCCATCACCGACGACTGCGCGGCCACGCAAGCCCAGAAAGGAGGGTGAGGGGAGAGCACCACCGCCGACGAGAGAGGGGGTTCCGACGCCAGGGAGAGGGCGGGACCGCCATGGGGGACGATGGCCGAGAGGCGGGGGAACCGGCACTGGGGGGCGGGCCGCCGGGAGAGTCTGCCGGGGGCCTGATGGATGACGAGGCCGAGTTGGGCCAACTCAGGGGGCGGGCGGCCAGAGCCAGGGGGAACGCCACTGCGGAAAGGGACGCAGAGGCCGGCGAAGGAGCCGAGGCGGGGACGACGGCTGAGAGGGAGGAAGGCGTCGCTGGGGAGGATGGGCTGCCGAGGGGGCCGATGACGAGGAGGGGACCACCGCGGGGAGGAGTTGGAAGGCCATCGGAGACGGGACGAAGTCCGACGAGGGGGCCGATGCGGGGGGGAGCGAGAGGGACGCCACCGGCCGGTGTTGGCCCGGCGGCGACAGAAGAGGCTGAGACTCGACGCCTGCGACGGAGACGCCGGGGGCGACGGGGCCGATGCCGCGGGAGGAGAGGGCGGCGGCACTGAGGACAGCAGGAGAGGCTGCCAATGGGCTGCCGGAGGTGGGTGGCCAAGCTGCCTGAAGCGGATGGAAGGGGGAGCAGGCCGGGGAGGAAACCCGGCGCACGCTGCCAGGGGACAGCCCACCACGGCGGCGGCGGCCACCAGGGGGCCGACCACCAAGGGGGACCCCACCCCAATCCGCAGTCTCTCCGAGAAGCATCCATCTTGTATGTATATATATATATATATATATATATATATATATATATATATATATATATATTTTATATATATATATATATATATATATATATATATATATATATATATATATATATATATATATATATATATATATATATATATATATATATATTATATATTACTGTAGCGTAAGTATGTATTTATATACTATATATTGTATATATATATATATATATATATATATATATATATATATATATATATATAATATATATATATATATATATATATATATATATATATATATATATATATATATATATATATACAATATATAGTATAATATATATATATATATATATATATATATATATATATATATATATATATATATATATATAAAATATATATATATATATATATATATATATATATATATATATATATAAAATATATATATATATAAAAAAAATATATATATATATATAAAATATATATATATATATAAATATATATATATATATACAATATATAGTATATAAATACATACTTACGCTACAGTAATATATATATATATATATATATATATATATGTAATGCCTGTGTTCGTATTGCGTATTTTTGGAATACGTATACGTATTTTATCTTGTATTGCTTGATCTCTTGCTTAGTTTTCTTCTTGGCTTGGTCTATTCTTGGGTTGGGTTCGGCTAGGCTTGGTTTTCTTTGGTTTATTATGAACCATGGGTGAACCACCTACCTACCACCACCACTACCATTTATTAATCCCTTCTCCTTTCTCTCTCTTCATTTATCATCTTCTCCACCATTACTTCCTTACCTACCAGAGAGAGGAAGAGAGAGGTCTAGGCAAGTGCAACTTGCTTCATAGAGGAACTCCAATTTTATTGCACCATTCTCTTCTTTACAGCATTTTAACTTACTTTAGAACTTGGAATTTTTACTTTCTATGGCTAGATTCTTGTAGATCTATATTTACATTATTTTCGTATTTCTTGGGTTTTGATCTACTTAATCTTGTCATTTCCAAGTTTTGATGGTTCTATATTGTAGAGCATTTCGTTCTACCCCATTTTGACCTATGGAAGTTCGGATTTAGGCTCCGGATGATAGAGTTATGCAACTTGGAAGCCATGGCTTATGGTGTACTTCTTCTCGGAAATTTGGAGAAGAAGCACAGTCCCGAGCCGCATAGTAGTACTTGACCGCATGAACATTCATGCTGCAAGTCAGTCCCAACCGCATGCACTCTTGCCTTAACTTGACCGCATGGCAATTTATGCGGCAAGTGATCCAGCCGCATGAGACTCGTAGCCGCATAGGCTGAGTCCCATTCTTGGCCGTATGGACTTTTCCCCACTCAGCCGCATGCACCCCCTTGCCCCGTAGCCACATGGGTTGCTTCTTCCTAGCC
>JANAVB010043420.1:5817213-5867213 GCA_029216955.1 Iris pallida | reverse complement strand
TACTGAAATTATATACAAGATGTAAACACCCAAGCCTAACTCTCTCCCTGCCAACACATGAATAAACTAGTCTACATACAAACTCAGATTCTTACCACCACACACATCAAAGACTAAGCAACTAAGACTGATCACAAGGCTAACGCACAAAATCTCTAGGATGGAGATTATCAGTCAAGCAACTTGAACCCTATTCAGTTCTAGCTCGACTCCTCCAACCATCGAACTCTTCTCTCACCAACCGATCCAAACACCCTTCTTCCTGGACACGACAACAACAGCAACAAGCTCTCCAACAGCTACTACACTCGAACCCTTCCCAGGAGAACACAAAATAGACAGGAATACAAACTAGCTCGAGTCTCGGACAATCTGGACACAACACGCGATCGACCCAAAGCAATAATTAAACCACAATTCTCCACACAACATAGCAAGAAAAAGATCGATCAGTACCTGGAAGAAGAATCGAAGGAAAACTCGAGCCTAAGAACTCGAATACTGCTTCTATGCTCCAAAATGCATCATGAATCCCTGTAGTGACATTTTATCAAACAGGTGGTGGTCAGCAACACAAATTCTAACTCTCTTGCTTCCTCTGATTCACCAAACCGAAAAATTTAAATAAACAAAACCTCAAATTTTGTGGATCTCAGAGATCAGCCTAAGAAACTAGAATTTGGTGAATTCACAAAAAGTAGTGAAACCAACTCATTCGAATTCAAAATTAAAGAATAATAAACTGAATCAATTAACTTACCTTGATCAATTCTGACGATTGATTCTGTAAATGATTCGATCACTCCGATCAATCAGTCTAGCCCTAGAATTCAAGCGAAGACACATAAGAAATGAATGAGATCACCCATCAATAAGAAGAGTTCAGTAATAAACTTACTGTAATTTCAAGATTTAAAACAAATCGGGAACGAGTCCAGATCCTATGCTCCGATCAATCAGCAATAGAGTTCTACACAATATTGATCGGAAGGGAAAAATATGAATCCAGAGAACTGAATCGAAGGATCTGACCTTCATCAAGAAGTAGTTCTTTGTGAAATCAAAATTACTTACTGAGATTGGAATGATACTCGAAGATAAGTCGATCCACTCGTGTGAGATGGGGTACGCAGCGTCGTCGTCATCGTCGCCGCCGTCGATCGATCGGAGGTAAAAACATTGTTGTTCCCGTTGGCAAAGTCGGATGCCTAGTCGCCGATGGATCCTTCGATGGCTGCCATTGTCGATGCCTTCGAATTAGGGTTAGGTTCCAGGGATTGATTTGGAGAAGGAGAACGAAAGGAAGAGGTGAAGAAAATTCTAATGGAGAAAGGTGAGATTTATAGTCATTTGGGGTTGAAGTTGGCAGGAAATTCCATGGTGGGTGTTACAGTACCAACGGTTAGGAAAAGTGATAGAAGGAAAGTTGGTTACAGAATTCAAATTTGAACATCCCCATTGATTTAATCAGAGGAAGAGGAAAGGAAATCAATCTATTCTTCAGAACTTAAACTTGGGAAAATTCCAAATAAGGCTATTGGAAACAGCCCAAAGGAAAAGCTGGCCCAGGGAGAAATGGGCCCAAGGAAACTCAACATAGGCCTAAACCGAAAATGAAATTCAATAGCATTATGAAAATAATCTACATATTTTATAAGTAAAGGAAAAGTTAATTTCTAAATTTAATATCAAAACAAAATTTGGTAAAACCTAAATCATAGGAAATCAGAAAGGTGGAGTTACAGAGAGGCATGCCCTATAGGTCCAGAACAACCGACAATCAGCTTGACCCGAAGAAGATGGAGTTGAAGCAAAAAAATCTCCTCATTGGTAAGAATGTGACATTGCTTACCAGAGGTGGGGGGCAAAGACTGGGGCTCAGTCGGAGTAGTCTCAACTCCTCCCGCTGCCTCCACATCTCCTGTAAGTTCAGCAGCGGTGCTCGAACCGCCCACGTCTACCTCCTCAGCCCCTATTGCCCCGGACAGAGACGTAATTATATCGGCACCAATTTGTAGGGACCCCACAGCTCCAGGGTCAGATCCCAGAGAGGGAACCGCATGGGTAGCATCTGGTGACAAAAGGTTTGCTTCCTCCGATGCCTGTAAAGAAGAGCCTTCAGATAATGTTCCAAGAACAACATTGGGGCTTGTCGTGAAAGAACTTACCCCCGTATTGACTTCAGTGTCACTATCCATTTTCTCGATGGTAGGCCCACGAAACATAGCCGCAACTCGCTTCTGGGAACGAGGCCTATCAGTAACATGGGGGTTCAGGCCTGTTTCATTTACGCGGAGGGTTCGGTACAGGGGAAGGCGCGCGCATCGCCAAAGGACTTACAGAGGGCTGGAGATCTTCAGAATTATCCTCCTTCTTCTCCGTGCCGTCAGAGTCAGAGTCGAAAGCTTTCCTCTTCCTCTTTCCCGTCCTCTTGTGGGATTCCCTTTGTTGCTCCTCCAATTTGGTACCAATAATAAAAATGGTATGTGGATCAAAGTCGTTGGGGGGTGCATTCACGGACACATGACGAAAGGATGCCATATACGAGATATGCCCTGAAGTCCCAGCGTCAGGCAGGATGAAGCTGGCCTGGGTGTGGGTCACCGAATAATAGTGCCAGGCCCGAATACCATCTAAGATGCTCCCCTCGAAACCCAGGCAGGGATTAGGGTTATTCAAATATAATTGACTATACCCAAATTACCGAGAGTATCGGCTGGGTAAATATGGCTCCAAGTATAGAATATTGCGGTTGCGGTACACCAAATGTGGGGGCGAATACTCTACAACCAGCGAAACAGATTTTCGGATAGGTCCTGAGGTGCAGCAGTGCTATCGAGGTGAACGCGTCCCATCTCTTCATCAGTAAAAGATGGGATCGACACAAAAACGGATGATCTGTCCACCCGCACAAGAGCGGCTCGGCAGTCGGAAAAGGTGGTATAGTTCCAGGGCATGTCGCGATAGTGATAGATGAAGGCATCATCACTTGTCGCATTACCCTTCGGGCCAGGTCACATCAGAGAGGGGCAATGCATCAGCAGCCACCCCATTAAATAATGGTACGGCAACTCAATTATGTTGAAGGCTTTCATAAATTCACGAGCAATAATTTTTGAGGTGAAAATACGAAGACCCTGATGAATGCTGCATACCACAACTGGAAGCAGAGCCAATTTACCCTCGAAGACCAGCTTCACCGCCGGAAGGATGAGGTTGCGGCTGATCCTCTCAAACGAAACAGAGCCCCCGAGACGACACAAATCCTCAGCCATATCATCAGTTACTCGGCCAGGATGGCCTTAGCAGACAGAGGTTGGGTATCATGATAAAAGTAGCTGAAAGTGTCACTCAGACTCCTAAACCTATCACCAGCAGCCCGGGCCCACTTGGTACTTTGTACCTGAGCACCCATTTTTTTCTGAGACTGGGGACTCCTAACAGCAACCCGACCAGAGATGCTAAGTTCAAAAAGACAACCGATCCAAGCCTTGGTATAAGGAAGGTTCCCTTCTGAGCTTTCATCCTTCTTCTTGGATATTTGTTGACAGGTGCTATGGTGACATAGCACTTCCTGGTATACGGCAAGGAATCCGGGGAACCGCCGCTCCAGTTCCTCAAACTCTTCGTTTGTCGGGGTACACTCCTCATAAGCTTCATCTCCCCAGGGCAATTTGGATACATCATGCATCCCGTGAAGAGTAAGCCCCATCTCTCCCCCGGGAGTAAAGAAGGTCCCAGTCCGATAGTTGTACATCTCGAGCAGTGCTATAAACAACTTCGGGTTCATAAACAAGCCATAGCATGAGCCTCTAACGGCGGAATAGAGGCCGATCTGTCGTAGGATGTCCTCATACTCTGCCAAGATCCAAGAAGTCAGATTACCCCATGGAGGAGAACGGTACAGCCAGTTCAACAGCGACAATCTTCCTGCAGGGTATGACCCTTTGCAAGCAATCTGATTCAAAAAAGTGTCGACCTCGGAGAATTGGATGTTGGGCTTCAGTTCGTTGATGAGACTGCCAGGAGCCAGCCCAATGACATAGTAGCTCATTGTCTCCCTTACTGTAACCACTGACCGCGTAGGATTATTAAAATGGATATAGCCCACGAAGACTCCATGTTGATCCAAAGTTAGGGAACCCGACATCTTTCTCTCAAGATGTACCATATTAAAACCTGATAAGGGGAAGTGGAGCTCCATTAGGGGTATGTGAATCGCTTCCCCCTGAAAATAGAAGTCCCAGCTCTCAGATATCTCTATAATGCTCAATTCTGAAATAGCCAGGGCATCCCCAAACAGAAACATGGGCTTCAGATGAATGCCATTCAGCTGCCCATAGTTTATCATGCTAAGTAAGTAGAAGAAGGATTGGCTTCTGATCTCCCTCAATCTTTCTTTGGGTTGACTTCGGGTGATCTGAGTCGACACATCTTGGACTATATGGTCAAATCTAGCACCCAAGGCAGACTGAGCGTATCCTACCAGAACCTTCCTTGAAGGAGCCGTGGGCAAGGTCACTGTAAAGATCAAAGAAAGAAGACATTCAGAAGAAAACAAAAATGAATGGGTTTTTAGGCAATACACAGAGCCTATGCGGCTCAATTATGAAGGGAGCATATGCGGCTCAAATCAAGTAACACATGCGGCCTAGGCAAGCAGAACATATACGGCCCAAATATGGGAGGATCCATGCGGCTCAGTCATATGACACCTATGCGGCCCAGATACAGACAGGGTACAAGCTGCATGTGCTCTGATACTTATGCGGCTTGGTCCATGCAGCCCAGTCACACAGAGCACATACGGCACATGCCCCATGGAGACCAACTGTGCACTAAAGACATTGAAGCCATGGCACAGCGGTGAAATGTGGTCAGACCCGCGCATAAAATATGCGACATGGCTGTTTAAATTCGAGTGATCATTCTTCCTCCTTACCCTTGATAGGAAGATGAACGTCTGGCTGGAAGGAGGGTGACTTCTCAGAAGCGGGCCTCTTCTCTTTATCGGCGGTGCTAATAGCTTTAGAAGCTTTGGGGGCCATGGCTAGTCGGAGAAGATGAAGAAAATGCAGCAAAGAGAAAGAAATTTGAAAGAGAATAGAAGAAATTCTCTCTCTGTCACACAACTTATATTTATAAGCTAAAACGGATAGGCACCGCTTCGGTTATCGTGCCATTAAAGATAATGATAACCTTTTGGATTTTATTCTTAGTAACCGTCATCTTATCTTGAAAAGGGAGCCCAAATCTAAAAAGAAAATCTGGGTATTAAATGCGGTAGTGACAGCTGGACAGAGTCTCTCTGCGGCTCAAAATTTTCCAACGGCTCGAAGCTTCCCTGCGGCTTAACATTTTATGAATGTCTCCATGCTTCTTATTCAAAGTATTCCAAATTTTCAATTTGAAAACTTTAAAGGGGGTCTTGTAGAAGCATGGAAAAGATAGAGTTTGTGCAGATCATCACTCCATGCGTCCAAGAGAAACCATGCCACAGAGGGAAGGCTCTCGAAGATCCCATGCAGCCAAGTGAAACTAAGCTGCAGAAGGAGTGCTCCTGGAGACCCCATGCGGCTAAGAAAACTCGAGCCGCAGAAGTAAGGCTCTCGAAGACCCCTACGGCTAAGTGGATTCGAGCCGCAGAGGGAAGGCTCTTGAAGATCCCATGCGGTAAAGTAAAACCAAGCCGCAGAAGCAAGGCTCTCGAAGATCCCATGCGGCCAAGTGAAACCAAGCCGCAGAAGCAAGGTTCTCGAAGATCCTATACAGCCAAGCGGAGCCGAGCCGCAGAAAAAAGGCTCCTAAGGTCACTATGTGGCCAAAACGATTCAGGCTCTACTTTGTGGGGGGGACACGTGGCAATTTGACCAAGTCTCAACCATCCAGATTTGCTACAACAAAGAAATCTCAACAACCCCCACCAGCTGGCAGTCCAAGATCGAGTCTTCGTATGCTGTTACAGACACGTGGCCACGTGGCCCTCTATGCGGCCCAAAATCTGCTTTATGTAGGAATCACTATAAATAGTAGGGTACCACACCCATGCTAAAGGTTGGAAATCAAAGGCTGGCAATTTTTTTCAAGAGCAAAAACTGTGTCTGATAGTCCAAGGAGTAAGGCAGAGTTGCTATACTTTCTCGAGCCTCCATCATCACCCTCTAGAATAAAAAATAATTGTACTTAGATTGTTTCCTAGAATTTCTTTCGAGGCTCTCTTTTGTACTTTTAAATTTTGCAATCAAATCAAGTTTCTCTGTAATTCTTATTTTGATATTTAATGGCAAACAATATTCACCTTGCGTCGAACAAGGGTAAGTACGTCGATGCTGGTAAGAAGTCATGAAGCAATACGAGATTGATATTGGTTGCGTGCATGCTTGCTTATGCAAATCAAATAACATGCTTGCTATGATAACATGTTTTACTGCTTTCGAATATGCCATGAACTGATCCTAAGACAAGGATAGAAAGATCACTAAATTGTATGCTACATGATTCAATATATCTACTTAATATCGATTTTGTAAAGTGTCAGTACGCGAGAGGATTAGTACTGATCTCCCACCAGATTTCTTGCCGTTCAGGAAATGATCTTCTCTCGGCGGAGCTTCGCTTGAACACGTTGAGGCATGGAATGTCGTAGCGTATTGACGTGTGCGACTGCATTGACGCTCGGACTTGCAATAGGATGATGGGACCAAGATATAGAAGATATGATATATAGAATAATGAAATCCTTTGTGGGTAAGAGAGAACCTGAGTGTTGTAGCCAATCTGACAAATTCAGTTGGGCTATTGAAAGTCTTTGTAACCTCAGTTCATTTTTTGAATAAAAAGAATTATTTTATATACTCTGTTTCTTTCACTGCTAAATAACAATATCAAAGATAACCATTTGAGAACTTGTTATCTTGCCTTGTATGAGTGCAACTCTAGACTCGTACAGTATTATGCCCGAGCGAGGATGATGATTCAGATAAATCGATGCGAGGACGAGCAATTTTTTGTGTTGGGTCATGACAAATTGGTATCAGAGCTCAAGGTTCAATTTCCTCAGATTACTTGCTTCGTTTCAATTCGAAATGGTTTCCCACCACTAATCAAATCACTCTTGACTCTATTTGATGCTGCACTGGATGTTCCTTATAATAAGTTTAATACAAGTCATATAATTTTGCCACATGTGCTTTGGAAATTACATGATGTTTGCTAAAAAAAAGACATAAAATATTGTTGTTGTAAGTGCAACAAGCCACGAGATGTGAATCAAGATGTTTGTTGTTTAAATACAATAGTCGATATAAGAAATATTGGTTGTATCGATATAATAAAAGTCGTAGGATGTTGCTGCACCAATTGCAATGAGTTGATTGTGAATGATACGATGTAATGAAAATGAAAGTTGATATCGAATGTGTTGAACGGATTCAAGCATTGACTTTGAATATTTGAAATAAAATATTACACAAAATGCAACAGATGGAAGTGAAATAAAATATAGCACAAGATGTAATAGAGGAAACTGAAATAAAATGTTGCACGAGATGCAGCGAATAAAACTGAAATAGAATATAACACGAGATGCAACGGAAGGAACTAAAATCATAAATCGATAGAAACAAATTAGTTCAGTTGCGCACCAAACTTATATTGGCAAATAAAAACATTGGCCAAGTTGTGTTGGATTTTGATTAATCAAAAGTTTCGGTTGTGATCGGCATGATCACTATGGAAATCGTGAGTTAGAATAAATAGTTGGTTCATACCGAGTATGATGCGAGGGAAATGACTTGATTTTCGAGTGGTACATGCCATACCACCTATGCAATGGATGACTCCAATTCTGATTGGTATATACAATACCACTCGTGCGATGGATTGCATCGACTCATTGTGAGAATTATAGAAGGTTTGTCCACAATTGACGGAAGAGTACTGAGATTCGATTGAAAATTTGTATGATGGTATATTGATACAAGTGTTCTTCGATGATCGGCTAAAACTATAAGGTGGGACCTGTATCATTGAATGATACATCAGACGAAAATTTATAAGTCGGTTGAATGACCGGGACTAGCAAAATAGTTTTTGCTTCGAGATAATAATCGAATCGGCGGAATAGGAAACACAATGTTATAATCGAATCGCACGACTTGCGAACTCAATAAAGATGTTGGTCTATGCAAATTTAAAAATCAAATCGCATGACTTGCGAATTCAATGAATATGTTAGTGATACAAATTGTAATCGGGTCGTACGAACTGCGACTTCGATGAAAATATTGGTTGATGCGGATAATTGTGCCTAAGAAAATAGTTTGTTATATTGCGACAAAACTTATTTGAGTACGATTGAAAACACATAAAAATTAGGGGGCTCGATCGTCTAACTCAAGAGTTCGATGTTGGATAATCGGTAACTCGGTTCTGCAATCGAAATTTAGCAGGATGCAGCAAATCGGGAAACAATTTGATATGTATGGAAAAGTTTGTTGAAAACTTGAATGTATGCAATGCGAGCTAAGTCAACATTGATACAGATTCAAAGTTGACCACTTGCGGTATCGAAATTAATAGGACCTATCAAAATTGATACGTGAAAAGTGTAAGTACAATGTGAGAACACAAAATAGAGCGGACCTATGGTATTATAATTTTTTTAAATAGCAATAGGAGAATGTCGAACGGGTTGATCTTAAACTTTGTGATTGATCAAGCGAGACTATAAAGTCATCGACAATTGTTTTGATGCGTATAGCATCTCGGATGTCGACCATAGGTAAATAGACTCAAACTCGATACGAGTAGATGTTTTATAAATTTTGGACTCATCGACGATAGTATATGAATTATTCGGAGGATAGTTGTGCCTCAGTTGCGTAAGTAGAAATTGTTATGTTCGGATTTGGGGTAGTCCCATAGAAATCGTCGGAGCATGATTTGGTTCCAAAATAAGATATAGCATGGTTCGTAGTAACTGTCCTTTGTTAATGACCCACAATTACCGAGCGTAGCTTCGGGGCAGCTGACCCTAGAAAACTTGACCGTCAAATCGAAATGAATGTTGCAGACCCATAAGAGCACCTATACAACGTCGCTTATGGAATTGCATGGTGCAAGTTGATAATAAGTCCAAGCGATTTTGAGAAACGTGCTATGCACGAGAGCGAGCGGTAAGAGAATGACTTATGAGTTATGTCATTAGATTTGGATTCACCTTACAATTGAGCTTGCGTGAATCGAACTTACATTCGATGTTGCGAGACGGACAAGTTTGGGATTTGGCCAGGAATTTCCTACGCAATAGAAATCGAACGTAAGACGCGTCGTAAAGACCTTTGCTTCAGAACGATTGTAGCCTTTGAGCACTGTCGACTTGCATTAAACTTTTGAGTTGGAAAGACCGTTGCCTTTGAGCATGTCAACTCGAACTGAACCTTTGTGTTGGAGATTGTGGCCTTTGTGCAACATCAATTTTAAAGTTGTGTTGGAAGAATTTTAGCCTGATGTCTCAGTAAGTCACCTAGCAGGTGTAGCCCTGAATGTTGATGCTTTTGCAAGTCAACAAAAGAAAAATCGTGTCGAGATGATTGTACGACGAGACTTCGAAAATAGTTGGAGGTGACTTTGAACGCAAGGCGTTACGAAGACTTGTTGCGATCGAATGCGCGACAGCTTGGCGTAACACATAAAATTGTTGGTCCATACAAAACTTACGAAAAAAGAAATACGATTTGAATCGTTTTGCATGCCGTGACCTTTGTTGGATGATCACGTATGTATCGAACATGCATAAGCTATAAATATTGTGAAAACAGTTGCTAGAGATTTAGTTCGATCGAGAGTATGAGATTAAAAGTATTTAAGAATTGAAAATTTTACCTGTTAGCTTTGTTTTAATATCCTACAACTGACCTTGGCTGAAATGCACATATTGGTGGGACGACTAAAATATGTGTATGATCCAAACTAAGTTGTATTATTCAAACATAGTAGAACAAGATCGTGAAAAGATCTAGATAAATACTTGAATTCAGTGTTAGTTTCAGTTCGAGGACGTACCTTGTTTTAAGTGGTATATTAAGTAATGTCCTACTCCGCACGGTGCATTATGTTGAGTCTTTGACTTGAAGAGTTACGTTGACCAAGAGTTATATAGACCCAAGAAATACATTGAGTCAGATCGATGCAAAGAGTTACGTTGACCCGAGGGATGCATCGAGTAAGTTCGATGCAAGTGTTAAGTTGGCCCGAGAGAAAGCATTGAGTTGGTTCGAAGATTCTAAGAAATCGAATCGATGCAACACACAAGTCCAATTCAAAAAAATATTAATCTTAGTTGGTTTCGTGTGCAGGATATACGTATTTGCAATGGTGTCCGCAAAACCAAATTACCACCTCGTAACGGACTGAGGCATAGGCACGGTACACCAAATCGGTCAAATAATTCAATGAAGCACGAAGTGCATAAATTGTTAAGTCGGAAGAGTTGGCCGTGAAATAAAGTTATGAAATCGAGCCGCATCGGCTCGGCAAAACGAGAAGGTGTAACGAGTTAAGGTGGGAGGATTTTAACCCTTCTTTCCTACTCCTTCATGCCTAAGTAAAAAAAATCGGTGTATGCTAAGTTAACCTATCGAGGCCGTAGGCGTGGCTCGATCGAGAGATGAACATAGTACATGTCAAACACTAGATAGAACAATTGAAATGAAACGTACATCAAATGTACAAGTCGCTATTGAATATTGAATATCGCAAAGGCGAGCGCCTTGGTGCGCAAGCCATAAGAATATGGGATAACTATATCGACAAGTGCCTCAGCGCATGAGTTGTTCGTGCCTTCGCGGACGAGTTAGAAGGCTAGCACATTGAAAGACTATTGAGGCAAGTGCCCTAGTGCACGAGCCATGAACATTGAACACTAAGGCATAGAATATGGAAATATGGTATCGAGGCGTGCATCACATACACGACTCAAAAAATAGAGAACAATTGTGTCAAAGCGTGCATACGTGCATGAGAATCATAAAATATGGCTTCGTTGCAAAGAGAACAGTTATGGCATAAATGTAATAAAACTGTCGAATGTGGCTCGGTACCTTGGAAATGTTCGGGATCTTCGGGTCATTCGTTTGACGAAGATTGAGTTAGGGTATGGTGCCATTGAACATTGAAACAAAGAATGAAATCGTACAAAGAATGTAAAAACAAAGAAAGAATGAGAACATTGAAAGAAAGAGAAATGTAAGACGATATGAAGTCTGAGTTTTGGACTCAAGACTATGTTTGGTTGTTTGAGTAAGACGCGTATTGCATGGTCGAATAGACTTGAGATATTGCCCGTGCATGGGTGTGATAATTTCCCTCGAACGAGTTAAATGCCTGGGTACCGGGACCATTCAGCCTAGGAGGGACGGTTAATCTTGAGGACACACATCCGTAATATGACTTATACTAGGTTATCGATGTGTTGAACCGACAAGATGGTAAATTCGGCGCCTTCTGAAATGGACTAGCATCTCATATGGAGAGGGCGTCGGATTATCCAATTTAAGAAGAGAAACATGGTAGAGTTCTATTCTGGCACGGATATGCCAACGACCTTTATATAGTTAAGGAACGGTGGGCCAATAGTGCAGGCACACAAAGATCCCACAAAAGATCACTTATAACATGATAGAAAAAGATGGTAGACGTATTCACCTTGCGTTGGACAAGGGTGAGTGCGTCGATGCTGGTAAGAAGTCATGAAACAACACGAGATTGATATTGGATGCATGCTTGCTTATGCAAATCAAATAACATGCTTGCCATGATAACATGTTTTATTGCTTTCGAATATGCCATAAACTGATCCTAAAGCAAGGATAGAAAGATCACTAAATTGTATGATGCATGATTCAATATATCTACTTAATATCGGTTTAGTAAAGTGGGTCTCTGATCAGTACGTGAGATGATTAGTACTGATCTTCTACCAGATTGCTTGCAGGTTCAGGAAATGATCTGCTCGCGGAGGAGCTTCGCTTGAACGCATTGAGATATAGAATGTCATAGCGTATTAAGGCGTGCGACTGTATTGACACTCGAACTTGCAACAGGATGATGGGACCGAGATATAGAAGACATGATGTATGAAATGGTAAAATCCTTTGTGGGCAATAGACACCTGAGTGTTGTAGCTAATCTGGCAAATTCAGTTGGACTATTGAAAGCCTTTGTAACCTCAGTTTATTTATCGAATAAAGAGAATTATTTCGTATACGCTATTTTTTTGATGCTAAATAACAGTATCAAAGATAAAAATTTGAGAAGTTGCATCTTGTCTTGTACGAATGTAACTCCAGACTCGTACAACATCACGCCCCAACGAGCACGATAATTCGGACAAATCGCTGCGAGGACGAGCAATTTTTCGGGTTGGGGCATGACAGACCAGAGAGTAATCTTGTATTTTGATATTATATTTCCTTACTTCACATCTTCTTTAGCACAATGTAGTTGAAAAATAGTTATACTAGTTATACTTGTAATATTTAGATGATTAATATTAAGGTCTAGACATCATATTACCGTCGATGCTATAGCATAGGCTAGACTTGCCCACATACTCGCTTTCCAAAAAGCTGGAGCGGGTCATCACATCATTGTGATCGAACATTGCGTGTTGATTGGAATAGCCAAAGAGGCTACAAGACCTGCTAGAGCGTCTGCTTTGGAGTTTCGTAATTGAGGCACATGGTCAATGTAGAATCCGGAGAAGGAAGAAGCCAAGTATACACTACCAAAATTTATCGTTTTAGCGATGGCCACATCCGTTGCTAAGACGACGGTAATTACTATTAGCGACCGATTGCAGACGGATATTGGCCAAAAAAATCCGTCGGCAATCAGCTCGTCGCTAATAACCTTCCGTCGCTAAGTTGTCGTCACATGACGGAATAGCGACGGATATTCGACGTCACAATACGAAGCATTAGCGACGCATTTCCGATGGACTGTCGTCCACTTCAGCTTTTAAGTACTGAACTGTGTAGACAATAGCGACAAAAATTTCTGTCGATAACCCGTCGTAAAAGCGTATCAGATCGTATCATTCCGTCGCTAATCCGTCGACAGCTTCGGTATCAAGTGACGGATTAGCGACGGTTTTCTGACGGAAAAGCCGTCGACCAGCTTCTGGAAATTCATGTCATTTCTAGCAATTTGGCAACGGATAAGTCGTCGCTTTGCCGTCGAAAGATATCGACCGAATAGCGACGGATTAACCGTCGACCTTGTTCTGGAAATTCTTGTTATTTCCAGAACACGGGCAACGGATAGGTCGTCGCTATTCCGTCGAACAATATATCATGCCGACGGATAGTCCGTCGACCATCCGTCGCTACCTGGGAAAAATTTTCAAATATCCAGTTAGCGACGGAATAACCGTCGAAAAGTAGTCGGCAACTGGTGATGACCGTCGCAAAACGGTCACAAGTCCGTCGCAAACTGAGAATATTTTGAAAAAAAAATTACAGCATTTTAGCTGTTCGCAAAAATTTGCATAAACCAAACCAATATATAATGCACACCAATTATCCAACAATCACATAGACCAAATATGCACATACGAATTTAATGCACACCAATTATCCAAGAATCATATACACCAAACCAAATTAATATAAAATAGACATCAATTATCCGGAAGAGTAACCTAATATCCATCGTTATAATCTGATCATTGCACAAATATTCCAAATTTTTCATAAATATTCCAAAGCACATAGGAAAGAGTTGGCCAGTTACAGTAACCTAATATCCAATCCTGACGACCGATCATAGCACAAATATTCCAAAATTTTCACAAATATTCCAAAACACATAGAAAAATCAACTTTGGCCTCAATAAAGACCACAAGTCAGACGATGAATCCTCACAGCCAGGGATGATAGTTGTGTTGAGGCATGTACCATTCTATCAGCCACTTTGCATACGAAGGCTCAATCTGGTTGAGGTCTTCTGTAGGGATAGGAGGGTCGGTCCCGATGCTACTACTTTCTGACGGTGGCTCCTCCTTAGCTTCAAGCTTGGGAGCAATCCCTTTCCTGATGGTCATCGGTTCTTCATTGACCTCGACCTTTGGTAACACCTTCTCCTTAACAGTCACCGGCTCTTATTTGACGACGGAGACTTCCTCCGTGTCGACCTCCAAGGGTTTCTTGCCTCGACCCCTTCCTCGACTAGCAGTACCACCTCGACGAGTCCTAGGAGCCATCTTTCTGACAACAAAAATTTTTATATAGGGTAAAGAAATTTACTCAAGTTATAAAAGTTGTGACGTTGGTTTTTTGCGTTCATCATCATTAGAGGGAGCAGCACTAGAAAAGTTGTGACGTTGGTAGCATGAGAGAGTAAAAATCTGTATCACAAGACTAACAGAATTACTATGTAATCATGTACTCACCAATAACCGGATGTAACTGGAGTCGTTGGGCCTATCGTGCAGTAATTTGTGGATCCGCTGGTATAGGCCAGATGTACTTAGTATCTAGTGTATCAGATTAGTATAGGTCTATCGGTTTGGTATAGGACGTATCATATTGGTATTGGCCTTAACAAATTGGTATCGTCCTATATCCGATATGTACATGTATCGGCCGAATAGCTAGGATTCATATTGGTCTTATCGATTTGGTAGCGGTCATATCCGATAGGTATCGGCCGTGTTGGATTAGTATAGACTATTTCGGATTAGTATCGTGGAAGGTTTAGTAACAACTGTACTTGGATTTTTCTCTTCTCGAGCTAGAATACCATTGCAAGAGAATCACCAGATCGTGATTGGCCAGTTACAGTAACATACATACTTCCTTTTCTATCAGGAAAAGCGAGATTGAAAAGGAAGTATGTATGTTCTGTAACTGGCCATCTACGCTCTCGTGACTCTCTTGCAATGGTAATCTAGCTCTAGAAGAGAGAAATTCAAGTACAGTTGTTACTAAACCTTCCATTATACTAATCCGAAATGGTATATAATAATCCAACACGGCCGATACCTATCGGATATGACCGATACCAAATCGATAAGGCCAATATGACTTAATGGCTATACGGCCGATACATATCGGATAGGACGATACTAATTCGCTAAGACCAATACAAACCGATACGGTCCATACCAAAACGATAGATCGATACTAATCCGACACGGTCAATACTTAAAAGTACCTACGGTCCAGGAGGTTGATCCGCTAGTACATCCATGTATGAACAACGAAGTAACGATCCATTTCAATTTGGATGTGAAAATCTGTATCGTAAGATAAACTAAACATAATCAGTTCTATTTCACATGCTTAATTGCCAAGTATGGGAACGAATGGCTCAAAACACAACCCAAAATTCATTCTAGCATACATTAGTGTGAATCATCTACGTTCTGTACATATAGTGTAGTATATGTTCTTATCGTATCTAGTATCTGAAGGATGTAACAGAATCAAGATGAACTCACATAATGTTTACAGTCTTGGTCTCAACTGTCTTCGATTCTATGATCCCATGTCTTAGGTTAAATAAATCACTAACCTCATCACGGTGAGTCTTGGTGTAGCACTCAAATGTGGGGCACCCGTAAATTTGCCGAGGTTTTAAATCATCGACATTGAGTTTTAAACCCTCACGTAGCCATTCTGCTTCACTTCTAGGGTCGAGCAGCATCTTCTTGCAAGCTTCGGTCTCCAGATACTTAGTGTCAAGATTCTGGACGCTTTCGTAGAGCATGTCAACGCATCCTAGCGTCAATTTCTTCGGTAGGAAATTGACGCTAGGATGCGTTGACATGCTCTACGAAAGCGTCCAGAATTTTGACACTAAGTATCTGGAGACCGAAGCTTGCAAGAAGATCCTGCTCGAACCTAGAAGTGAAGCAGAAAGGCTACGTGAGGGTTTAAAACTCAATGTCGATGATTTAAAACCTCGGCAAATTTACGGGTGCCCCACATTTGAGTGCTACACCAAGACTCACCGTCTGTATAGTTCGGTTATTGGCGCTCGATGTCCCTGTGGTAAGGCAATGGATGAGGATATTGCGTGGGAGGGGGTTGCAGATGGAGGCAACAAGGATGGCATGTTTGTGAAAGGAGAGAAAAGATACATAATCACAGACGATTTGCATGTAAGGCCATTCTATTCCATGGAGTCTGCGTTGTCTATTTTTCGAAAGCATGGGATCATAGCATCGAAGACAGTTGAGACCAAGACTGTAAACATTGGCCGCAATGAGGTTAGTGATTTATGTAACCTAATGTAGTAATCTTGTAATTTAAAGTTGGAAGAACATGCAAGTAGCCTTATAGTTGCTGCCTCACCAGTCGAATGACTTAATTCCCAAGTATCGGAACGAGTGGCTCAGAACACAACCCAAGATTCATTCTAGCATACATTAGTGAGTTTATCTTGATTCTGTTACGTCCTTCAGATACTATATACGATAAGAACATAGATGATTCACACTAATGTATGCTAGAATGAATCTTGGCTTGTGTTCTGAGCCATCCGTTCTGATCAAACATCTTCCTTCTCCTCTCCTCCACCATGGCTCTGAACCAATCTGCTCCTCCCTACTTCCCTTCTTTTTATTTGACTCTCTCAGCCACATATGACATCCAGCTCAAGTGTGAGTCGGGGGAGAAGAAGTGGGCAGGAAGAGGAGGGGGAAGAAGCACAGCCGGAGGCATGACCCGGAGGAAGTACATAGGTTTTCTTCATAGTTCTCCTATACACACCCTCAGGGTCATACCGTCGACTGTGCTGCTTCCCCCTCCTCTTCCTGCCCACTTCTTCTCCCCCGACTCTACACTTGAGCTGGATGTCATATGTGGCTGAGAGAGTCAAATAAAAAGAAGGAAAGTAGGGAGGAGCAGATTGGTTCAGAGCCATGGTGGAGGAGAGGAGAAGGAAGATGCTTGATCAGAACGGATGGCTCAGAACACAAGCCAAGATTTATTCTAGCATACATTAGTGTGAATCATCTTTGTTCTGTATATATGGTGTAGTATATGTTCTTATCGTATCTAGTATCTGAAGAACGTAACAGAATCAAGATGAACTCACTAATGTAATACTAAGACATCATCTACTACTATATAAGATATAGTGATAGGTTGTCGTATCATCATTGCCGAGGAATGAGGGTCGGAGGACATGCAACTTTATCTACGGCTACATAGTTTCTGCCTCGCCAGTCGAATGGCTGCAGGGACTATGTCCTGATCACCATATCGTACCGTAGATTAATGCAAATAGAGCTGGAAATATCCGTCGCTAACCGGTAACGGAGAATTTTTTTGAAAAAAAAATGCAGCACTTTCCCTGTTCACAAAAATATGCATAAACCAAACCAATATATAATGCACACCAATTATCCAACAATCACATAGACCAAATATGTACATACGAATTTAATGTACGCCAATTATCCGAGAATCATATAGACCAAACCAAATTAATATAAAATAGACATCAATTATCCTGAAGAGTAGCCTAATATCCGTCATTATAATTCGATTTATCTTCAAGTGTGAGAACGGATGGCTAAGAACACAAGCCAAGATTCATTCTAGCATACATTAGTGTGAATCATCTATGTTCTGTACATATGGTGTAGTATATGTTCTTATCGTATCTAGTATCTGAAGAACGTAACAGAATCAAGATGAACTCACATAATGTAATACTAAGACATCATCTACTACTATATAAGATATAGTGATAGGTTGTCGTATCATCATTGCCGAGGGATAAGGGTCGGAAGACAGTCAACTTTATCTACAGCTACATAGTTTCTGCCTCGCCAGTCGAATGGCTGCAGAGACTATGTCCTGATCACCATGTCGTACCGTAGATTAATACAAATGGAGCTGGAGCCAAAATACAGAAACCAAAATATAGAATCAAATCCCTGGGATGGATGGCTCAGAACACAACCAACCGGAGAGGATACTCTGAGAGATCCATCTGAGTAGGACGTATACTCTGAGAGATCACCTTTACAAGAATGATATCAGTAGTGGGATTGAGTGCTGGAGGGAATATTATCAGAGTATACGTCCTACTCAGATGGGTCTCTCACCGTTACTATTTTTTTCTGACAGCATGGTGGATGTGCTCCGTCAACAGAATCTGGCTCCGAGCTAAAACTTTGCCCCGGAGCTCAAGTGGACATCCTTCGTGTAGAGCTCGAGTGAGAGGTTCCTGACAGCATGGTGGTCTCCTTTGTCAAAGTATCCGTGCTCGTCCCACAACCAATGTGGGATGAGCACGGATACTTTGACAAATGAGACCACCATGCTGTCATGAACCTCTCACTCGAGCTCTACACGAAGGATGTCTACTTGAGCTCCGAGACAAAGTTTTGGCTCGGAGCAAGAATCTGTTGACGGAGCACATCTACTATGCTGTCAGAAAAAATTAGTAACGGTGGGAGACCCATCTGAGTAGGACGTATACTCTGATAATATCTCCTCCAGCACTCAATCCCACTACTGATATCATTCTTGTAATTGTGATCTATCAGAGTATACGTCATACTGAGATGGATCTAGTATTCTCTCTTGTTGGTTGTCGTATCATCATTACCGAGGGATGAGGGTCGGAGGACAGTACAAATAGTCTAATACAAAAACAACTCAATATGTAGTCCAATACAAATAGTCTAATACAAAAACAACCCAATACAAATAGTCCAATACAAATAAGTACTAATAGCTAATGAGAACCACGCTGCTCACGCAAACGCTCAGTGATACGTTCACACAACCACCTCGAAAAAGCGAGATTTTTGGCGCGAGGAGAGCTGTCGTCCATTGCAAGGATTGCATGAAGAGTCCTCTCGGTCTCACTAGCTACCGGTGCTGGATGAATAGAACTCCCGGTCTCACTAGCAACCGGTGCCACTTCCTCCTTAACTGTAGGAGGAGCCACCTCAGCATTCACTGTTTTCCTCAAACGACGTGTCGCTCCTCGGGTCATGGGTGCCATCTGGTAAGATCGATAGTCACAAATAATATAATTGTAACAGAAGCAAGCTAACTAAAGAAACCATCATGTAATTTGAGTACATTTTCGAAAGCCGATAAAGTATAAAAAATTCGATTTTTTGCCAAGTGTGAGAACGGATGGCTCAAAAGACAACCCAAAATTCATTCAAGCATACATTAGTGTGAATCATCTATGTTCTGTACATATGGTGTAGTATATGTTCTTATCGTATCTAGTATCTGAAGGACGTACGTAACAGAATCAAGATGAACTCACATAATGTAATACTAAGACATCATCTACTACTATATAAGATATAGTGATAGGTTGTCGTATCATCATTGCCGAGGGATGAGGGTCGGAAGACAGTCAACTTTATCTACGGCTACATAGTTTCTGCCTCGCCAGTCGAATGGCTGCAGGTACTATGTCCTGATCACCATGTGGTACCGTAGATCAAATGGAGCTGGAACTGGAGCCAAAATACAGTACTACTTCACCATGTCGTACCATTTTACTTTCTCTCTCTCCTCCCCCCCTCCGGCGCTCTCACTCTCTCCGGCGCTCTTACACTACTAATTCCTATGTGTTTTAAGTGTGAGAACGGATGGCTCAGAACACAACCCAAGATTCATTCTAGTATACATTAGTGTGAATAATCTATATTCTGTATACATATCGTGTAGTATATGTTAACCTTATCGTATCTAGTATCTGAAGGACGTACATAACAGAATCAAGATGAACTCACTAATGTAATACTAAGACATCATCTACTACTATATAAGATATAGTGATAGGTTGTCGTATCATCATTGCCGAGGGATGAGGGTCGGAAGACAGTCAACTTTATCTACGGCTACATAGTTTCTGCCTCGCCAGTCGAATGGCTGCAGGTACTATGTCCTGATCACCATGTGGTACCGTAGATCAAATGGAGCTGGAACTGGAGCCAAAATACAGTACAACTTCACCATGTCGTACCATTTTACTTTCTCTCTCTCCTCCACCCCTCCAGCGCTCTCACTCTCTCCGGCGCTCTTACACTACTAATTCCTATGTGTTTTAAGTGTGAGAACGGATGGCTCAGAACACAACCCAAGATTCATTCTAGTATACATTAGTGTGAATAATCTATATTCTGTATACATATCGTGTAGTATATGTTAACCTTATCGTATCTAGTATCTGAAGGACGTACATAACAGAATCAAGATGAACTCACTAATGTAATACTAAGACATCATCTACTACTATATAAGATATAGTGATAGGTTGTCGTATCATCATTGCCGAGGGATGAGGGTCGGAGGACAGGCACCTTTATCTACGGCAACATAGTTTCTGCCTCGCCAGTCGAATGGCTGCAGGGAATATCCGTCACCATGTCGTACCGTAGATTAATACAATTAATGGAGCTGGAAATATCCGTCGCTAACCGGTAACTAGTCCGTCGCTAACTGAGATTGTCACATACACATATGTATATCACAGCTAGATGTATAGATATATACATCTATACAAAAGTACACAACTGATAGAACTCGTACTGTCCTTGAGACAGTGAACATATACACCATGAATCCAAACCTCATATATATTCACATTTACTAATCCAAACACCACCAAACTAATGGAACACCCAATATGGATAACACATTATTTAGCCAATATATAAACTCAGATGAATTTGAGAAGCAAAGCCACCCGCCGCCCCCGACCAAAGCCCGTCGCCCCAAGCCCGCCGCCCAGTTGTTCGGTTGCATATATATATGAAGAGTGCTTATGGGTGTGCGTCGGTTGCAAATAGCCCCGACGCATCCGCCCCAAGCCAGCCGCCGAGCCCCCGATGCCACCGCCCCAAGCCCACCGCCCAGCCTCCGCCCCAAGCCAGCCGCCCAGCCCTCGACGCCCCCGCCCCAAGCCAGCCGCCCAACCCCCGACGCCGCCGCCCCAAGCCCACCGCCTAGCCCCCGACCCAAGCCAGCCGCCCAGCCCCCGACGCCCCAACCCCAAGCCCGCCTTCCAGACCCTGACGCCCCCGCCCCAAGCCCACCGCCCAGACCCAGACCCAAGCAAGCCGCCCAGCCCCCGACGCCCCAACCCCAAGCCCGCCTCCCAGACCCCGACGCCCCCGCCCCAAGCCCACCGCCCAGACCCCGACCCAAGCCAGCCGCCCAGCCCCCGACGCCCCAACCCCAAGCCCGCCTCCCAGACCCCGACGCCCCCGCCCAGCCCCCGACGCCCCAACCCCAAGCCCGCCTCCCAGACCCCGACGCCCCCGCCCCAAGCCCACCGCCCAGACCCCGACCCAAGCCAGCCGCCCATCCCCCGACGCCCCAGTCCCAAGCCCGCCGCCCAGCCCCCGACGCCCCCGCCCCAAGCCCACCGCCCAGCCCCCGACCCAAGCCAGCCGCCAAGCCCCGGACGGCCTAGCCCCAAGCGCGCCGCCCAGCCCCTATACGACACTACGAGAGAGAGAGAGGAGAGAGAGGAGAGAGAGAGAGAGAGAGAAAGAGGGGGTTACCTTCGGGAGAGAGAGATGAGAGGACGCCGACACCGACGCCGATCACCGAAGCCGACACCGACGAGAGAGAGAGAGAGAGGAGAGAGAGTGAATTTAGGAGGAAAGCGAAAAGTTCCCCCGCCGTTTCATTTAAAGTCTGGAACGTTTATATAGCGACGGACGAGCGACTGGTAAAAAACCGTCACCCAGCAGTCGCCTTTTTTGATAAATGCCGACTGAATTTCTGTCGCTAAGTCATCGCAAATATGTCCCGCCAATTTCCTACACAATTCCAGCCAAATAATCGACTGTGTAGCGACGACGGTAAATCCGTTGCTATAACACCGACAGTCTAGCGACGGATGTGCGACCTTTTCTCTCCCTAAAATTAAAATAAAAATAGCAAAGGCTTGTAGTCGGAAATCAGTCGCTGAGCGGCCACGAAACCGTCGCTAATACCGACGGAAAAAGTCCGTCGCTAAAAAATCGTCGCTAAATAAGTTTATTTTGGTAGTGATAGTCCGACTTGATGATAAGGGATGAGATCTTCATGGCGAACCTCATATTCCCCTCTAACTTGACTAACTATCAGCTTGGAGTTACCGTAAGCTTCTAGATAATCTACCCATATTTGATGTGCTCGTGGAGTCCACTAAGCAAAGCATTGTTCTCTACTACATTATTTGAGCATGGTTCCACCAGAGAATAAGCACATTGGATCACAAGATTATCTGGGGACACATGCACTACCTCTATACCTACAACGATGTTACCCTTGGGTCTCGTTCTTGCAGCATTATCGAAGAACATTCGCCAAACATATTCTTCGATCATTATATTGGACTCCAATACTTCGTCTAGGATATCCCCGTAGAGTTTGGTTATTTCTAACACCGGATGGGCTACTAGAAAATTGGTCAATTCTTTACCTTAACTGCCTTCTGAGGAATGAACGTAATATCTTTTGGAGACGGTAGCATTGCCCATGTAGTTATGTGGAAGCTAAGTATGCTTGCTTAGTCATTAGGACTCTGAGTGGGTTGACCCTCGAGATGACATGGATAGTCTGTCCAATCATATAGTGGCACATTTTTTGGGTCATAAACACTAAGATGAGGCACTCCTTTTCCATAGGATTGTACATGTGCTCTGTGTCGATCATTATTCGTCTAAAATAGTAGACGACTAGTTCATGGCCCATATCTTTTGTCTAAGCTAACAGTGTGCCGAGAGAATGATCCATAGCACGGACATACAAGAAGAAGGTTTCCCACCACTAGAGCCACCAACACTGAAGGACTCGTAAGATACTTTTTAATGTCATTGAATGCATGCTGGCATTCTTCTATCCAGACGAAAGAGACTCCTTTCTTCATTATCTCGGTACCGGTTGGCACCGTCCGGAGAGGTTAGATATAAACCTCCTAATATGCGTCAGTCGGCCTTGAAGGGGGTCAAGATGGATACCCTTTGAGGTTATAACGAACCCAAAAAACTTGATGTCGGAGACTCCCAGGAAAAATTTAGTTGGGTTCATCTGGAGCTAGTTGTTGAGCATAAGATCAAACACCGTTCTTAGATCTTGAATGTGGTCGCCCTTGGAGAGACTTTTGGCTAACATGTCATCTATATAGCACTCCACTATTTTGCATAAATATTTTTAAAATAATATGCTCATAGCTCGTTGGTATGTCGCACCTGCATTTTTCAAGCTAAAGGGCATCACCGTATAACAATATACCCCAATGGTATTCAGAATAATTTGTGCTTCTCATCAATCAAAAAAATCTTGATATGGTTCTAGCTGGAGAACTCATCCACAAAGGACATTCGCTCATACCCACAAGTGTTTTGACCATGACATCAGCGACTGGGAGAGGAAATTTGTCCTTTGGACAAGCCAAATTTAGACCGTAAAAGTCTATGCAGACTCAGATCTTCCCGTTCTTCTTTATAACTGGGACTATATTAGCCACCTAGTCGAGATATTGTTCTTAACGAATGAAGTCACTTGCTATCAGCCTTTAACTTCGTCTTTTATAGCTTCCATGACGTCTGATCAGAATTGTCATTGTTGTTGGTTCACTGGCTTAGCATTTGGGAGTATTTTTAGCATGTGCATGGCTATTTGGGGATCCAGACCTAGCATGTCTTTGTAACTCTAGGCGAAGACATCTATGTGCTCTCTTATAAGCTACATATGAGAGCTTTTGCCTTATTCAGGAAGACTTTTGCGTATGAAGATGGACTTGGAAGCAGACTCATATCCTAAGACAATTTAGATGACTTCATCCTCGGTTGGGGGGTTCCTGCTGTTCGAATATCATCTTCAACCTAGACTCTATACTTTGTGCCCTTGGTTCGACTTCAAAAGGTTCGAGTAATCGATTATCTTTCTCGACTTGGTCCATCTACACCATGTTAATAGACAATGCTTGCATGGATAGGTCCCCAATACTATGATGGAAATCCTAAGCGAAACATTTAGAAGAGTGAAAATGTGTCTCAACTTCGTCTTCTGAAGACTCGGGAGTAGTAGTGGGGTGATATAACCCAGGCCACTACGTAGTAGGTCTCGAGCTTGTCCTTCGGAGCAAAGTGACCTATCGGAAAGTGTCATCCTTTACTGAAGTTTAGATCTTTACCACTTTTCAGGTCAAAACCATCTTCTGGATGAGGTTTTGGTTTGTTGGTTGTAATGATAAAACTGCATTTTACCTTTATCTTGCTCGAAATCTTTCGTAAAAAATTCTTACAGCCTTCCGTTCTTCTAAAGATGATTGCTTTGTCTCCCTTCTTCCTCGTCAGAACTTCAAATTAGGATCCCTCGTGTAGAGACAAGATGCCCTTGTCAGGTTGGTGGCTGATACCGGCCTGTACAAATGCGGGCCTATGCCATATTCTAAGAAGTATAGAGTCTCCATGTAATATGTAAAGGAATGGTAGTCATCGAGGTAATTCACAAAACCCGTTACTCAAAAAATACAATATTTCCTTCTCGGGGATGACATTATCAAGGAGGTGTAACCGCCTGTTTTCAAAATTAAGGGTAAATTTGTCATTTTTCATATTCTAATATTTTTTTGAATATTTATTTATTAATATTGTATTTTGGGGATTAGTTTAGCCGGGTTTGAGTTTCGTCTCGTTTTGACTTGTGTTAGTGACCCGGGTAGTTTAGACTCTACTCGGAACCCAAAGATTAGTTAGACATGGCCCACAAACTCATCTCATTAGGCTACTGCATTTAGACTAAACCTACATGACAAGTTTAGTCATTTAGAGATTAGAAACTTGACCCTTTTGACCCCAAACCTTTGCATGACTTAAGTTGACCAAAGGGAGACTAGATGAGGGCATCCTAGACATTTTACAAACCCAATTAGGGCTCCTATAGTAGCCGGCCATGAGGGGGAGAGGTTCTCCATTGTTTCATTTCATTTGTAGCCTCTTTTCTTCATTTTGAGTTCTCCCCCAAACTTGAGAGCCTTCCTTTGGATTTCATCTCCCAAATCAAGTCTTTCTCCCTCCATTCCACTCAATCTACCAAGAAGGAGGTACAAGCTTGGAGTGGGGAGCAAAAAGAGGAGTCCATTTTCAAGGAATTTACGTGTCGGAACCGTGTCCTTGGATTAAATCATTGGGATCCAACTCCTAATAGGTAAAACCTTCTCTTTAATTCATGTTACCTTGTATTTTTGATAGATTGGAACCCATAGGAATCACCCCCACGCATGAACCACCATTAGGAATGTTTTAGAGGCTCTTTTGAGTCCTCTTTAGGAGTTTGGGATAGGTTTAGTGTCCCCCATAGAAAGATTCCAAAGGAGGCACACCATGTATTTGTGTTTATGCCCCATAGGCTTATTTGTCTTTTAGTTTCAGTTTTGGATGTGTTAGAGAGTAGATTAGCCATGGTTAGGATGTCCTATAGAGTTTTCATATGAATACCTATGTATATATCTATGTATTTTGACCCACAAATCATATTTTTATGTAGAGATATCAAAATTGGTATATATTATATATAGTGGACTGATTTTGGGCGTCTTTATATATATATATATATATATTTTTTCTTTATATATATATATATATATATATATATATATATATATATATATATATAAAATATATATATATATATATATATATATATATATATATATATATATATATGTATGTATGTATGTATGTATGTATGTATGTATTATATGTGTGTTGTGGGTAGGTTAGTGTGCTAGATGTATTTGTGTTTGTGTGTTAGTGAGTATAAGAGAAGGGAAAATGAGAGGAGATGTGGACGTGTGTGTGTTAGTGTTGGTTAGAGTTAGAAGTTAGTAAGTTAGATGTTAGTTAGTTTAATGTCAGAGTTGATAGTTTGTATATCTTAGTCTATGCAGCAGATTTAACAAGCAGCAGCAGCAGCAGCAGCAGATTTAATAAACAGCAGCATCAGCAGATTTAATAAGCCGCAGCAGATTTCATAAGCAGTAGCAGCCCCCTTTGTGCCTCATTGCATCCCATTGCCATTTCCCTTTACCCCATTTGTCCCATTGCAATGTGTGAGTGAGTGAGTATGTTTTGGTATCTTAGTTTAGGAGTTAGATATTAGTATGGTTAGAAATTAGTTAGCTAGTTATGTTAGATAGATGTTATTTTGTATGTTAGATAGTAGATAGTTAGTATTAGTTAGTTCTATGTTAGAAAGTTAATGAGTTAGTCTATGTTGGTTGTAATATTAGATAGAAGATATATTAGAGATGGTTAGATAAGTTTAAAAAAAAAAAAAAAAAAGTAGCGATGGTTAGATAAGTTAGTGTCTAGGATATTATGTTAGTATCTTAGGATTTAGATAGTTGGTATCTTGAGATACCTAAGTGGTATCTTAGAATATCTTGAGTTTTACCTTATCTTAAGGTAGTGGATTTACCTACTAGCAAAGATATGAGTGGGTTACCTAGATGGTAAGGTAATGGGTATGATGTTAAGGTAGATGAGATCATGAACATGTCTATGTGTTGAGAGGGTAAGGGTTTGATATGGTTATAGGTGTGTTTATATATATGAGTTGTGAGTTTGTGAGAGGGATATGAGAATGTGTTGTGCTAGATTTGAGAGTGTGTGTGTTTGTGTAGTGTTTGGAGTGTGATGAGATGAGAAGTATATGTGTTTGTGGGGAGGAGATGAGAGGAGGTGAGATGAGGGATGTATTTGTATGTGTGTTTGTAGAGAGGGGTAGAATTGATATGTATTTGTATGTGTGTTTGTGGAGAGGAGATGATGTATTGGTGAGATAGATAGTGAGTTGTGTATGTATTTGTGATAGAGGAGAATTTGGGATTATGGGTGTGAGATAGATAGATAGATAGATAGATAGATAGATAGATAGATAGATAGATAGATAGATAGATAGATAGATAGATAGATAGATAGAGAAGTAGAGAGGAGATGGGGGAGGGGACTGCTGCCCCAATAGCAGTAGCAGCAGTGGCAGCATGCTGCCCCACTTAACCTAGCAGCAGCAGCAGCAGCATGAAGGCTGCAGTAGGCAGCCTTCCATTCCCTCCTTTGTGTGCTAGTGTGTCACGAACCGCACCCGGATATACGGATACGAATACGTGGGCCACGCCCAACCTACGCCGCTGTATCGACGGTAGAACGCTGTCTACTACCCAATAAATATACACTACATCTAGAAGGTCCATGAACTACAAATGTACTCAATCACAACCCAACATCTAAAGAAGATAAGACAAGAAAGATAACTAAGGCACAAGAACAACTAGAAACTACTAGAAGGAATCATAAGACAGGGAAATAAAGAAGGAAAAATAAGACAAACAAAGAACAACTACCAGGCAACTCATATAGAAGAATAGTGAGATCCACCTCAGCTAGCAACATCATGAAGTCCACTAATGGTATAACAACTCCTAAAATATTATCAACGGTATCCTGTCAGGAAAATGAGCAAGTACAAACACTAACAGCAGTTCCATATGAATTGACAAATTCTATAAGAGACAGTATAATGAAATACAAGACAAAGATATAGGAAGACTTGGGAACCGTTTGGAAGCTGAGTTACAACCCTTAAACCAAACAAGGACCGGGGTTGTAACCCTTCTCCCGAGCAGAACTTAGTCTCCAATCAAGGTACAACATAAAGGCATGTAGAACATGTGAGTAACTGTATATCATAGCATGGTGAGAAGTATTGTTTGTAGAACAGAGCAGGATATATGATAAGATAAAGTAAATATAAAATGTGCCTTGAATTATTAGAGCGTTATGTGATCGATAAGGGAATCATGGTAGGGTTATCCACTTGGCCCGACAATCTGCGGTGACCTCAACGGAAAGTCATGCCGGCCAACCTGGATAACATGGACATGGAGGTATCTGCTACACCCTACTTGAGGTGAGAGTGGCGCAAGCAAAATAGTGACATGGGGCTTTGATCACATAACCCCTAATAATTCCCCATCCTCGAGTAGTATAATGGACCTGGACAAGACACGTCATGACACGGGATTCCCTAAGAGGATAGCTACTCCCTCTCAGGAATCGGTGTCTATACAAGTACAGGGAACAAGACAGAAAATGTACATATACCAAAAAAATCCAGGAACAACATCTCATGTCATGATCCAACGTATACTAGTCCGTGAACTATCGTGACTGGAAATCAAGTAAGACACTACAACTGAATCGGATATAGCAGATATCAAGACAATGAAAACTATCAGTGAATGTACTCGCCTGCGGTCCTGAGCTATCAAATGGTGTCGATGCTCAGAGTGATGCCACGGACCTAAAGATAAGATATATATAAGCTAATTAGGGTTCAACAGTGTTAGGCTTGATTCTATAGTGTAAACTATGTAATCTAGGTCAATCTCAGTCCAACTAAGTCAAACTAGGTCGCATTGAGTCACACTAGGTCAAACTAGGTCACAGGAAGTCAAACCATGTCAAATTAGGTCGAACTAGGTCAAAGGTTGACTTACAATTGACTTTTGGTCAACTGGTCAACTTCTAGACATTCCTAGGCCAAGTGTTGACTGATAGTTGACTTTTGGTCAAAGCAGTCAAACTTGGTCAACCGAGGTCAAAACTAGCCTAAGCATTTATTCCTAAACATTACCAACCAAGATACCATATATCTTGGTCAAATAGGGTTAACTCTAATCTAAGAATTAAAATATCAAGTTGTACCTCGTTATTTGTACATCGAAACCTACGACACGTAAATTGAGATAAGATAATCAACGTTAAGGTTAATCATCTTATCACAATGATCCACATGATCATCTCGCTAATTTCAGCGATGTGAGATCACTGGAATCGACTGATCTCAGTTTCGTTGTACTAATTCCGAAATACGAACTAAATAAGAATTAATTATAATAAAAGGAAATACACAGAGAAATAAAATATCTATAAACATTGTCAGATGATGAAACAAACATCACCAACGTGTCCAGAATGGTCAAATCAGCTAGGATAGCCTATCCATAAGTCCAATTTGGACACAGGGGCAAAAAGGCAATTTCGGGTCAAAATGGTGTCCGTGTCGGACCCACTTTGTACTGAAAAACGTGCAAGAAAATTAGTCTACCAAACCTAACAAATTATATGTCCACGAATCCAGAATGACGATACGAACCTAACGGTATATCCAGAATTGGATTCCGTTGACCCGATCTCAAATTGGTCCGTTGACCAGGACATTAAAATTTCGATTTGCACGAAAAAGCGTGTCGGAGCTAATATCCTCAAAACTCAGCGAATTATATGTCAACGAGTCCAGAATGACGATACGAACTCAACGGTATATCCGAAATTGGATTCCAATGAGCCGATCTCAAAATGACCCGTTGACCCGGATATTGGTATCCGACTTGCACCGAAATGCGTGCCAAAACCAATGTCCACTAAAACCTAGCAAATTATATGTCAACGAGTCCAGAATGACGATACGAACTCAACGGTATATCCGGAATTGGATTCCGATGAGCCGACATCAAAAAGTCCCGTTGATCCGGACTGTGGGGCCCACTTTGCACCGAAATGCGTGCCAGGTCCTACGTCCTCCAAATCTAACAAACTTTATATGAAAATATGCCAGAACGATATCATGAGTCTACTGGTGGTGTCAAAAATTGAATTCGGAGTCCCGAATTCAAAACTAGAATTTAACAAGTTGGAAATTATGAAATCGGACGGCCAACTTTGGCGTCGAATTCAACCAATCAAATGTGCTAACAATAAAACGAAATTGAAATGGCAGGAAGAGGGTTATACCAGCTACTCACAGGAACTGGTGGCACGCCAGACGGAGCTGCGACGGCGGAGTTACAAGCTGACGAAATCGGCTCTATGAAACTGTCCAAAAATAGTTCACATTAAAACGTCAACATGGTGGCCGGTTTTGATGTATCAAACGACGAAATTAACGGACAAAAATTGAGGGGAGTGAAGAGCTATATACCAAAATTGTGACGGAGCAAAGAAATCGCCGATCCAACGGTCGGATTTTTCAAAAATCATGCACGAAGTCGCTGCAACAAAACGTCATTTCAACTCCTTTTTCGAGCTCGTCACGACGGAAACCCGTGCCAAACGCACGAATCGGGTGCGTGGCACATCGGGGAAGGAGGCGCTATCCCCCGGGGGCTCACCGGAGCTGCGAACGGCTAGGGGGGCTCACCGACGGCGGCGGCGGCGGCACACGGAGGCTGGCAGCGGCTGCTGCCGCGCGTACTGTGCTGCGCACTGCTGCTGCGCTGCGCACTGCTGCCTCGCTGCTGCTGCTATGGTGGCGCACGGTACGGCGTCGGCGGTGCCCGGCGGTGGTGCTCGGGGTAGTGGTGAGCTTGAAGAGTCGTGGTGGTTGAATGGTGGAGGAGGTGGTGTTGATTCATGGTGATGGAGATGAAGATGATGATGATGATGATGATGATGATGTAGAATGGAGCGGGGTGGAGTTCTCGGCCATGGGCTGGTGGAGTCGACTGTGGGGGAGCTGGGCTCGGAAGGAGCTCAGCATGGGGGACCTCTCGGCCACATGGGGAAGGGATGGTGTGGTATGTGTGTGAGTTAGAGAAGAGAGAGAGGGATATAGTATATATTATATAGAAAAGAGAGAGAGAGAGAATGAGAGATATTTAATAAGAGAGAGAGAGAAAGTAGAGAGAGGGTGGGGGGGTGTTCGTGTATAGCAAGGGGGGTTAGCTGTAATGTGTGGGGAGAGAGAGTGAAAGAGATATTAATATATATATATATGTATATATATATAAGATAAGAAAAAATATATATATATATATATAAGATAAGGAAAATGGGATATTTATATATATAGAGATATTTTGAGTAGAGGAAAATGAGGAAAATATCAGTGGGGTGTATGGGCAGTCACGAGAGGGCAACTTGGAGCTTGGGTTCGGGTTCGGTCGAGCCGGGTCGGGTCAAAATCGAACATGGTGCAATATTTGAATTAAAATAGGTATTTATGATCATGGGAAAATAAGTAGCATATGGGGACTCAAATAAGTGGGACAGAAGCGTCATGCGGGTAGTAGGCTTCGTGTGGGCCATGTCCATATTTTGGGTCGACTAGGTTGGATCGATGTCGGGTCCCAAAATTAAATTAGAAGCCAAGTCACAAATTACGGTGGATAATTAATTGGCCTAAATTGACCCAAAAGTTGTACGAAGAAATGAAGCACAAGATGGTGTGTCTGAGTGGGACACGAAGGTCATGGGTGAAGAGTGTCTCGAGTAGATCATGCATGAGAAGTTGGTTTCAAGGAAAAGACTAGTCTGGTGCTCCTAAATTAAAAGTCATGGTAACGTGCATATGATGATCAAGAAAAAGAGTGGGAATTCAATTAATAATTAAATGGTCTAATTGACCCGAACTTGCGCAAAGCAAAAAAGAGTACAAGGGAACAAGTTCGAGTGGGACACAAAATATCAATGTGAAGATAATCTCGTCTACTACAAACTTCAAGAAGGAAGTTTCCAGAGACTGGCATCCCTGATGCTCTAGAATTCCATGTCACGGTAAAGAGCATTTAAAGATCAAAATTAATTAAATAAAATGAATTATCGAGAATAAATTATTTAGAAATTTTGAAAATAAATCCAAAAAATTCAGGGGGCTTACATCCTACCTACCTTATAAAAATTTTGTCCTCGAAATTAAAGGTTGGTAGTGGGGTTTAAAATATGATAGAAGATTTAAGCAATATTTTAGGCACGATCCAAGAATGACGAGTTTTGCACGATCAAGAAAATCAATTCAAAATTGTTCAGGCACGATGAGGGATTTGGCACGATAGAATCATGATATGAACAAAATCATATGTGCATGATTTCAGAAATAGTCAAGTCATTGGGGCACGATTTTAGAGACGATTAGAAGAATCTTAGATATACATGAAGTTCAAGTATGGGGTGATCCATAGGACTTAGGTTGATGGAAATCAACCCGAAAGTTGCACAGGCCCGATCAAGATGAAAAGCTAACCATGACCAAAATAAGGTTTGGCATGGTTGAGATAAAATTTCAGACACAATAAAATCAAAGTCAAGGTCTTATAGGCACGAACAAAGATTAAGGAGTATGATTAATAAAATCATGAAATACGATCCAAGTTCGAACGTGATTAAAATTGGAAATAGTCTAAGTTCACTTGGTACGATAAACAAGACGACCAAAATTGATTGGTCATGGACAGAAGGGAATCAAATCTTAACAGTATCGAAATTTAAGAAACAATTTAGATATGAAAATTTCAACAAATTTAGAGTTTTCAAGTGTAGATGACAGATGTAGATACGAGATAGGTGATTGGTGTAATCAGGACATAATTAATCAGGATGGATGAAGTAATGACAAGATGAGGAAATCATCATATGATGAGAAAAAGAAATGACAAAACAAAGAATAATGGTAGGAACTGTCCTTGAGCAATAGGTCAAAAGAAGTGAATTAATTTAAGGTATGACCTGATAACCATACACGTCTATCTAGAATCATGTTACCAGAATTTTTGCCACGCCAGTAAACATAGCTGCAATAAACGATAGAGTCCATAACTAGGGTATACACCCTAAAATCATGTCATCTTGATTCCTTACCACGCCAACCGATATGGCTGCAAGAGAATCTAAATGCCATAACCAGGATAGTATATCCAAAATCATGCTCCATGCCCTTGTCAGGCTAGCTAATATGACTGCGATAAATTCTAAACTCCATAAATAAAGTAGACATTTATCGTTCTCATCGTCCTCATCAAATATGTTTATCAGAATATCTTAACTCAATCCAGAGAAACTTATCTTCAAACAAAATCAAAATCGAAGTCAACAACGAACATCAAGAATTCAAAATTTTTAACAACGAATCAAGGATAAGTAGATGGAAACTAGCGGAAATAGATCCTGAGGTAGAGTTTAGATGAAAATTCTTAGGAGATGTCCAAAGGTACTATCTAGGTCAAGATAAAAGGAAATCATTGGAATATAATCTAAAATAATCTCAACCTGATATGAGACTGGCAAATCATATTCTCGTCTCAACCCAGAAGATATATAAGTCCAACTTATACCTTCTCTCTGGGGTCCACAAACTCATTCCAAGAAAGAATAAGTTGATAACGGACAGTTGTTTCAGAAATCAGGACGGACAAGAACAAATGGGAAAAGTTTCGAAAGTTCGAAATAAGATTCCCAGGGGTCATCCATAAAATCTACCAAGAGTTTCCTAATGTGTGACTGAGTACCAATTTTCTAAAATATTCTATGACTCAACCTTAATCCTAGGGCAGGCTCGCAGTAGTACAGAAAAGCTCAAGTACTACCACGACTTCGCATTAATTGCAAAGACTGTCCTGCATGGGCCACCACTAAAAATATGTCACGACCCACACCCGGATATACGGATACGAATACGTGGGCCACGCCCAGCCTACGCCGTAGTATCGGTGGTAGAACGCTGTCTAGTACCCAATAAATATACACTACATCTAGAAGGTCCATGAACTACAAATGTACTCAATCACAACCCAACATCTAAAGAAGATAAGACAAAAAAGATAACTAAGGCTCAAGAACAACTAGAAACTACTAGAAGGAATCATAAGACAGGGAAATAAAGAAGAAACAATAATACAAACAAAGAACAACTACTAGCACTACACCATAATAGGCGATTACCCACGGTTATTACCGTTACAATTATTTTTCGTCACGGTAATAACCGTTACTAGTGGGGCGTGGTTAATATTTAGTCACGGTAATAACCGTAACAAATATTTGTTTTTGGTCACGGTTATAACCGTGACAAATATTTGTTTTGGTCACGGTTATAACCGTGACAAATATTTATTTTGGTCACGGTTATAACCGTGACAAATATTTTTGGTAGTAACGGTTATAACCGTGAGAGAAGTCCATTAATTGTCACAGTTATAACCATTACAATTTGACTATTTAAATTAAAAAAAAACTACATTCAACTGGTAACTAAACAATAAACAACACATATCCAATTTCATAATATTTCACTTTCATAATAATTCAACCATTCCAAACCAATAACTAAACCACGAAATTTTCAATAACAATTCCGAGCAAGTAACTAAACCACATAATTTGCAATAACAATTCAACCATTCCAAACTAGAAACAAAACCACATAATTTCGAATAACAATTCAACCATTCAAATTAGTAATTAAACCACATAATATTTGATTAATAAGCAACTAAACCACAGGATGTTCAATAGCATCCATACATTAATATTTTAATAAGGAAACATTCCATGGTATAGTGATCATCAAATGCCATGTCTTCAGCTGCTCTTAGAATATCATGCTCATTCTCTAGTTTCTGAACTTCCATCCTCTTGGCATGGTTTTGCTCCATTAACATCTTTTCTTGATCTTGTAAGTTGTCAACTTCATCTTTTCCCTACAAGTAACCAAAAGATGAGACAACTTCATCAAGAAAACTCTTCATAAGTCACATAACGAGTATGCAACCGTGCATAATAAAACACAACTTTAATTTAAATAACTCCCAACAAGTTCAACAAGACAGTTAAATCATTGTTTATGTCTTATATAGATTAAAATAAATGGGATCCTTCTACTCTTTGGATGTGAAAACCTTTCTACCTTGTCTGTACCTGAGATGTTGGTATGCCATTTACGAACTCTGTCAATAGAAAAGAAGATTTGTAGTATGAAATTGCGGAAAGAAAAAGATGGTTAGTTATAGAATAATCTACTGTTGCATGTTAAAAAGCTTACATTCTTGACTTCTAAAATATACAACAGAATATTACACGAATAACCACTATGTTCAAAGCAAAGGATCTAACAGGTAGATAATGCATTCTCCAAATCGATAAAGTAGACGAAGTCGCATATAGTTCAAATAAAGAACCCTCAACTTTGCTTGTAGAAGTAATCTTCACCTAGATGTCAATTATAGATGATATATTGCTGCTACTCATACAGATATTATTTGTTGCATAAATCTGAAATTATCCACAAATATTTGGACAAGGGTTTGAATACTAAATGTCAATTATACTTCAGTCCAGCAATCTTAGAAACTTTGGTGGTTCTTTGGCCAATTTTGATTGCTTTGGTTTTCTTTGCACTAAACACTTTTTTGTTTTGTTTTATTAATGCCTGTAGTATGACAAAAATGAAAGGAAACAAAATAAAATAAAATTATGGAACTGTATTTTCTTAGATGAGCCATTGGTTAGGAATCTAAAATAGTTCAGCTCCCACTCCACTTGCTAGCGGTTTCTCTTACACCTATTCTTACAGTATTTCACCAAAAGAGCCAACTCACCAAAATATCAATTTAACATATTTCAATATAGGATATGGTATGGAAAAACCACAAATAGAAAAAATATTTCATATTTTGAGCAGTTATTGGGAGAATACATTTTTACACTGATGATGTGAAGTTTGGTTCTATTGTTTTTCTTCCATTTCATTTTGCAATATGCAAAGAAGTATTTGGCAGGTAAAATAGGTTTTAAACAAATATATAACATGCTTAAGTACCTCAATCCTGTCAGATGTTCAACCTCAAATTGGTTAGGAGTCAGCATAGAAGCCACTGGAACAACCTAAAGAGTAAAGGTGTTGTTATAGATGTGTAGAACAGTATAAAAAAGTTAAAACCAACAAGATTACAAGTCCACACGCGGTTGAGATTAATATTTTAAAGAAGGAAAATCACATAAAAATTTAATGAATTGGTCACTAACTTCATAATTGAACTGACTATTAAACATGTCAAAGGACCGTCCAGTGGGCAAGAGAGTCACCTGCCCCTGGCCAATGGGAAACCCTCCGCCTCCGTCTCAGCAACCAGCACAATGGGAAAAGGAGTCTGAAAAGGGAAACTCTCCCCTTTTCAATCTGAAAAGGAGTCTTATTGAGCAAACTGATATGCAAACAATCTGAAAAGGAGAGAGTTTGCCCCTGGCCAAAGACTATTAAAAACAATCTGAAAAGGAGTCTTATTGAGCAAACTGATATGCAAACATAATTAAAAACAATCTGAAAAGGGAAGAGTTATCCCAACTAGTGATCCAAGATAAAATACTGCAATGTTCAAGAAGAAAGTGTGTCAAATCAATTTTTTATATGCATAAAGAGCAAGTTCGTAAAACATATTACGATATTATAAAACCCAACAAATAAGAGACATGATAGCATAACAAGCATTTCTACACAGAAAAGCTTACTTTTGGATTCTTCACTGTCTCATCCACACTCAGAATAAGACAAGCAGCTTCAGTAGCAGCATTTATTGCATTAATCTGCAGTTTATGTTCCCAGTCTCAGTCGCCAGTTTACAATCAAACAAGGCTACAAAAAATCAAGGCAATTGTATAGGTATACCTTAACAACTGAAGGCTCCCATACAAAGTTCGCGAAGGAATCTGCAATTCCACCAGTGTTGATATCTACACCATAATTTGCACCTTCACCTGTGTGCATAGTAGTGGATGTCAGTATAGATGGATTTTCTGCAGATACACTTAGATCGGCAAATTGCTCACCAGATGCATGTTTCTGTCTGAGCTTGTTCAAAACATCAGTTGCATCAAATCCAGCATTGTCACAAAGTTGCCGGGGAATAATCTGCATAATGATGAAACTAGGTAAATGATAATAGCATGACAGACTATATATACAATCCCTAAGCTATAAAAGTAGGAGAGATCTCACTGCCTCATTTAATCGATAGTTTAGCTTGTCTCTTGAAAAAAAAACTATATATACAATCCCTAAGCTATAAATAAGTGGAAAAGATATTGTTAGATCTTATACTAGAAATTGATAAACGAAATTATCTCAATTTTCCTGTTCACTGGAATGATACTTCTCGTATCACTTAAATTAGACCAACCAACTTCCAAGAACAAAGCTGAATTTGTGGAAACTCCTAGAGTACTCAAGGCTTGATGCTACATGCTTACAGTAATCTGAAATGTACAAGTATCCTAGGTATGTATACATTTAATATTTGGAGAGGACATTACAAGATGTATTTGTGCTATAGTTTAATTGCTTTAGAGGTTGCATAGACAGTATGTATATTCAGCAGTAAAGGATAATAAATATATTATTAACATTGAAAAGAAAATGATGCCTCAAAGGGGTGGTGGTAAAATTTCAGAGACAATCTAGTCATTCATGTGAATCAGCAATTCAGCCAAGGAGATGTTTGATCAAGGCATGGGCAATCCAGGAACTTCAATAGAGATATTCAGAAGGCTTCGACCTTCAAAGAGGTATGTAGTCATCTTGTATTGTCACACTTAAGATGAGATATTAATAGTTATAACTTTCTTGCTATTAACATTTAACCATTACCTTCATAGAGTTGTTTCCTTTAAAACATTTATATATTACTCTCCAACAATGGATCAAATAACACGTTCTGAACATGCAAGTACCTTGATGCATCAATTAAGGCAAGATAAGCACAAAACTACTTCTAGAAGATATATTTTTGTACCTTCGCTCAAATGAAAGTAATGTTTCATGACAAGAGCCAATGCTTCCAACATTGAATATCAGAAATACATAGTTTCTGCTATAATATTCACATATAATAGTAATATGATTGATAAGACCCTAGCTAGATAATAGCACATACCATGGACTGCATCAAGAGAATTACATACTTAAGATTGCAATTAGCATAAGGTATCCCAACTGTATCATCTACTACTACTGATTAAGAAAATTCTAGACTGTACAAAATTCGACAACCAAGAAAATAAAATTATGAAAAGTATAAAGGTCACAACAAGAAAATTGGCAGAAATAGCAATTCTTGAAACAGTTGCACAGGCAGTATTACTGACATTCAGTCGAACATTTGAATATAATATAAAGGGTACGCATATCAACCTCAAGAGCCTTGGCATATGAGTTTATGAATAGTTGCGACTTCCCAGCAATTGTCCGTGCATGTTGTCTCAGGTATCTACTTAAAAGGGAAACTCCTTTTCCCAGCACAATGGGAAAAGGAGTCTGAAAAGGGAAACTCTCCCCTTTTCCCAGCACAATGGGAAAAGGAGTCTGAAAAGGGAAACCCTCCGCCTCCTTTTCAGTTTGCTCAATGGGAAACTCTCCCCTTTTCAGATTGTTTTTAACCAAACAATAGATATTTTACCTCATTGAAAATATTGTGTCCTGATTGCTTTACCTTCTTTTCTCGTTCTTCAATAAGACTCCTTGTAAGACCGTTCGATATGATCACTCAGTTTGGTCTTTGGGTAAGTCCTATGTCCTAAGAACTGCATTCCCAGATAGGGGTCTGCGTACTCCACTCTTCATCTCTTGTAATAAGAATGTTGGGCATGTATATCTAGCCTTATCGTCATCGTTCTTTTTGTCACTGAAAAGGGAACACATTTGGTGCTCCAATCTCCACACTTGCCGCAATACGCACACTAGAGAATGGACCGATAGTAGGAAGAGTAAGAAATTTTCAGAATGGATATCATGAGACACAAGAACAACTGAAATATTGATCCAGTAATAATCAACAATGATAACACTCACCTTGCAACTTTTTCGGGAGTGACATACAACAACTTGTATTTACAGACACTGGACATTAGTTCTCTGAAAATCTTCTGCTGTTCAACCCACTCCATATTGGCACTCAAATAAGTAGCAGAAATATTTGCCTGCTTGGAATACATAATTGAGCATAAAATAATATAGATCATGTGTTAACTATACAGATAAAGAATGCATAATACCTGCAATAAATGCATTATTTGGTCCTGAATGAGTGAAACAAGAGGAGAAACAACCAATGTTACTCCTGGGCAAATTAGAGCAGGGAGCTGCATCACAAATAAATAATGTTATAACAAGAAATCTGAAAAGATAAATTAGAGAAGGAAGCAGCATGACAAGTACATTAAAGGTGCAGGAAAAATAAAGAAGGCTGGTTAATCTAAGGGGTGTAAGAAAACCACAATTGTCATAGTCGTCGTCATGATCCAAGCCTTCCCCATCAGAATGGGGTCGGCTATGGAGCACAAAAAAGCCCCATGAAGATACAAAGTTTTATGATCAGTTGTCGATCTGATGTCAATCGTCTAAGCTTGTACCAAATTACTAGTCAGGGTAACTATGAGCATGAGAGAACCATGCCATAAATCCTAGGTTGTCAGTTGGCATGTAGGTATATCAAGTTTCTAAATCTATTTTTCTGTTAAAACGTAATGAATGGATTAGAACACATCATTTGTAATTGGGTATGCATGTACACGAAGTGACATGGAAGCCCTTTTAATTGTCGTAACTAAATTACTATTCTAGACAAGAAGAAAGAAAAACATTTGCTATAAGTAATCATAATTTTCTTAGGCATAAATGTGTCAACCAGTAAAGGGTTATGGAATACATAAGAGTATATACAAGGAACCTAAAGATAACAACCAGCGCTAACAACTGAAACAAGTCCACTATTTATATTCTATTTTCATTTTTGAGAAAATTGAAACAAGTCTACTTTAAGATGAGAACAAGGATAAATTACAAAAAAAAAATCGAAACGGAATGGAATCCATGACAAAGTTGTTGATGTCAGTACCTATGTCCTATATTGTATAAGCAATTAATCAAGCAACTCTGAGCAATATATCTTCTTATTTTATCAGATATTTGAAAGAAACTGTTTTCATTCCAATCAAGCAAATTCATGGGGCCAGCCTCTTTATACCATAGAAGAAAGAGCAAAAGAAACAAAACAAAAACTTATTCCACTTCCACAATGCAACAAGCAGATAGCTCCAAAAGACACTTTTGGAAAATAGAAATCTATTTCCAGTGGATACTAGTGGATCAAAACATCAGTATTATCATCGTCCAAGACATTCTCCATCAAAACTGTATGGTTTATTGGGAACATATCTATGTCAAGAAGGTGCATGGAAGGATTGACCAAAGTCATGCCAGCTGATGTCCACCGGGCACCAATTCTTAACAGGCAAAAGACAGGCTCACCAAGAAACTTAGACGGTAGTTGTCACAAAACATCCTACCTATCACTAATTTAGTTTTGTGATTCTGGAGCTAGCATCTGCCCTCTTGCTAGATTTTGAATGTTTCTGTAGTATTTATAATCTACATGGAACTGCTCTATAGATGTATGCTTAAGACAAAACACCCTTAACAGAGAAGAAAATATCAAGAAACATGTAATAACATCAAATTGTCCACAGCCAATTGATGGTCAAATCCACATGACACCCCTTTACATCTCTGTGACAGGAAAACATGCCAACATTTTCCTTCTGGAACACTTACAATAGAGATCCTTAAGTACATTATCACAGTAAAGATACACATAATGTTGCAACTTGCAAGTTCATAAGTTTTAATAGGCTATCTCATTTCAGATACCATGATTATATTTTGTTCTGCGTATGAATCAACTTTACTTACAGTTAACTAAATTCAACTATTATCCTCTCTCTCTCACACACACACACACACACACTAGATGCCATACCGGTCTAAGTAGGAGACCTTATTGGAATCGTGCTAACCCGTATTTTATCAGGCATCGCTAACCTCAAGGTGTAGTGGGGACTGAACGTGGTTAGGTAAGTGCTATACGCTCCCCCTCTCCCCAATCAAAAAGAATCTCTAAACCAGGACCAGGTTAAATCAAAAGGAACAACTATACCCTATGCCATATGTGCCTATGTAAGTATAAGTAGTATTGTTTCATCTTGAACATTTATAGGCCAACAAGAAGTATATTATTTATAAAGCTGCATTGGTTTGTTAGAATATATTGAGACTGTCATATCAAAAAACAATAGTATATTATTTATATATATAAGGTGTTGATGTCGGTACCTATATCCTATCTTATACAAGCAACTTAGAAATATATCTTATCATTTGTCAGAACATTAAAGAGAATGTTTTCATTCCAATCAAGCAATTTTATGGGGCCAGACTCTTTGTATACCATGGAATAAAGGAAGAGCAGCATGTGAACCACTATAGCCTGTGCCTCCTGCTACTAAGACAAGTTCCATTAAAAACAGGGGATTGCTAGAATGAGTATGCATATAACAAAAATAGATCACAACATCAAAACTAAAAAAAGGATTATGAAAGATTCGTAAATTGATTAAGAATCTCAGACCTACACTGCAGGAAATACGAGGATCCTTCAAAATCCACTTCAAAGCAATTTATCACAAACCTACAAACTTCAAAAAACAACAAGACAACGTTTTGATCATCGAAACCATAGAAATCGATTGAATCGACCAAGGAAAACAAAATCGAGGAGAAAAAAGGGATTTTGTATGATTTGAGAGGGTACCACGTCCGACTGCTTCTTCCTCCATAGCTTTGACACTGTAGGCCCCTGAGAATGTTCAAAACAAGCATACACAAATAAAAACCCTAATCCTAATTTTTAAAATAAAATGAGGAGAAGTGAAACCCTAGCTAGCTAGCTTAGCTCACCCATGAATCTCTCGGGTGTTCCTCCTCTGCCTAGGTTTTATGCAGAGCGGAGGTAGCTTGATGGTGGAGAAGTCGGCTGATAAACTAAGAGGAGTCGGCTTGATGGGGAACGATGGTGGTGTAGCAGTTGTGACGGCAGCGGAGGCCTGGCTTAGGATGAACGCGAGATGAGAGGTTGGTGGTGGGAGTGGAAAAAGAGCAGCTCGGGATGGGTAGCTTCTCTGGCTCGGGATGAAGAGAGTTGGTAACACTTTTTTGTTAAAGAAGGGGGAAACAATGGAGGGATCTGAAATTTACGGAGGGAAAGTGAAAATTTTGTAACATATTTTTTCTGTTTTGTCACGGTTATGACCATTATAAACAATAAACTAAATAAGAAAAACAATAATATTATTTTAGTAACGGTTATTTAATTATTGTCACGATAATTACTGTTACAAACTTGTAACAATAATAACCGTTACAAATGGAGAAAAAAAAGTGTTGCAAAATGACTATAATGGTGTAGTATAGGCAACTCACATAGAAGAATAGTGAGATCCACCTCAGCTAGCAACATCATGAAGTCCACTAATGGTATAACAACTCCTAAAATATTATCAACGGTATCCTGTCAGGAAAACGAGCAAGTACAAACACTAACAGCAGTTCCATATGAATTGATAAATTCTATAAGAGACAGTATAATGAAATACAAGACAAAGATATAGGAAGACTTGGGAACCGTTCGGAAGCTGAGTTACAACCCTTAAATCAAACAAGGACCGGGGTTGTAACCCTTCTTCCGAGCAGAACTTAATCTCCAATCAAGGTACAACATAAAGGCATGTAGAACATATGAGTAACTGTATATCATAGCATGGTGAGAAGTACTGTATGTAGAACAGAGCAGGATACATGATAAGATAAAGTAAATATAAAATGTGCCTTGAATTATTAGAGCGTTATGTGATCGGCAAGGGAATCATGGTAGGGTTATCCACTTGGCCCGACAATCCGCGGTGACCTCAACGGAAAGTCATGCCGGCCAACCTGGATAACATGGACATGGAGGTATCTGCTACACCCTACGTGAGGTGAGAGTGGCGCAAGCAAAATAGTGACATGGGACTTTGATCACATAACCCCTAATAATTCCCCATCCCCGAGTAGTATAATGGACCTGGACATGACACGTCATGACACAGAATTCCCTAAGAGGATAGCTACTCCCTCTCAGGAATCGGTGTCTATACAAGTACAGGGAATAAGACAGAAAATGTACATATATACCAAGAAAATCTTGGAACAACATCTCATGTCATGATCCAACATATACTAGTCCGTGAACTATCGTGACTGGAAATCAAGTAAGACACTACAACTGAATCGGATATAGCAGATATCAAGACAATGAAAACTATCAGGAAATATACTCGCATGCAATCCTGAGCTATCAAATGGTTTCGATGCGCAGAGTGATGCCACGGACCTAAAGATAAGATATATATAAGCTAATTAGGGTTCAACAGTGTTAGACTTGATTCTATAGTATAAACTATGTAATCTAGGTCAATCTCAGTCCAACTAAGTCAAACTAGGTCATATTGAGTCACACTAGGTCAAACTAGGTTACAGGAAGTCAAACCACGTCAAATTAGGTCGAACTAGGTCAAAGGTTGACTTACAATTGACTTTTGGTCAACTGGTCAACTTCTAGACATTCCTAGGCCAAGTATTGACTGATAGTTGACTTTTGGTCAAAGCAGTCAAACTTGGTCAACTGAGGTCAAAACTAGCCTAAGCATACTATTCCTAAATATTACCAACCAAGATACCATATATCTTGGTCAAACAGGGTCAACTCAAATCTAAGAATTAAAATATCAAGTTGTACCTCGTTATTCGTACATCGAAACCTACGATACGTAAATCGAGATAAGATAATCAACGTTAAGGTTAATCATCTTATCACAATGATCCACATGATCATCTCGCCAATTTCAGCGATGTGAGATCACTGGAATCGACTGATCTCAGTTTCGTTGTACTAATTTCGAAATACGAACTAAATAAGAATTAATTATAATAAAAGGAAATACACAGAGAAATATCTACAAGTATTGTCGGATGATGAAACAAACATCACCAACGTGTCCAGAATGGTCAAATCAGCTAGGATAACCTATTCATAAGTCCAATTTAGACACAGGGGCAAAAAGATAATTTTGGGTCAAAATGGTGTCCGTATCGGACCCAGTTTGTACCAAAAACATACAAAAAAATTAGTCTACCAAACCTAACAAATTATATGTCCACGAATCCAGAATGACGATACGAACCCAACGGTATATCCAGAATTAGATTCCGTTGACCCGATCTCAAATTGGTCCGTTGACCAGGACATTAAAATTCCGATTTACACGAAAAAGCGTGTCGGAGCCAATATCCTCAAAACTCAGTAAATTATATGTCAATGAGTCCAGAATGACGATACGAACTCAACGGTATATCCGGAATTGGATTCCGATGAGCCGATCTCAAAATGACCCGTTGACCCGGATATTGGTATCTGACTTGCACCGAAATGCGTGTCGGAACCAATATCCACTAAAACCTAGCAAATTATATGTCAGCGAGTCCATAATGACGATACAAACTCAACGGTATATCCGGAATTGGATTCCGATGAGCCGACGTCAAAAAGTCCCGTTGACCCGGACTGTAGGGCCCACTTTGCATCGAAATACGTGCCAGGGCCCACGTCCTCCAAATCTAATAAACTTTATATGAAAATATGTCAAAACGACGCCACGAGTCTACTGGTGGTGTCAAAAATTGAATTTGGAGTCCCGAGTTAAAAAATAGAATTTAACAAGTTGGAAATTACGAATTCGGACGGCCAACTATGGCGTCGAATTCAACCAATCAAACTTGCTCATAATAAAACAAAATTGAAATGGCAGGAAGAGGGTTATACCAGCTACGCACAGGAAATAGTGGCATGCCAGACGGAGCTACGACGGCGGAGTTACGAGCTGACGAAGTCGGCTCCACGAAACTGTCCAAAAATAGTTCAAATTAAAACGTCAATTTGGTAGCAGGTTTTGATGTATCAAACGACGAAATTAACGGACGAAAATTGAGGGGAGTGAAGATCTATATACCAAGATTATGATGGAGCAAAGAAATCGCCGATCCAACGGTCAAATTTCTCGAAAATCGTGCGCGAAGTTGCTGTGACAAAACGTCATTTCAACTCCGTTTTCGAGCTCGTCAAGACGGGAACCCGTGCCAAACGCACGAATCGGGTACGTGGCACATCGGAGAAGGAGGCGCTAGCCCCCGGGGGGTCACTGGAGCTGCGCACGGCTAGGGGTAGCTCGCTGGCGGCGTACGGCGACTGGCTGCGGCTGCTGCCGCGTGCACTGTGCTGCGCACTGCTGCTGCACTGCGCACTGCTGCCTCGCTGCTGCTGCTGCACTGGCACGCGGTGCGACGACGGCGGTGCCCGGCGGTGGCACTCGGGAGTGGTGGTGAGCTTGAAGAGTGGTGGTGGTTGAATGGTGGAGGTGGTAGTGTTGATTCATGGTGATGGAGATAAAGATGATGATGATGATGATGATGATGATGATGTAGAATGGAGCGGGGTAGAGTTATCGGCCATGGGCTGGTGGAGTTGACTGTGGGGGAGCTGGGCTCGGGAAGAGCTCGGCATGGGGGACCTCTCGGCCACATGGGGAAGGGATGGTGTGGTGTGTGTGTGAGTTAGAGAAGAGGGAGAGGGATATAGTAAATATTATATAGAAAAGAGAGAGAGAGAGAGAGAGAGAGAGAATGAGAGATATTTAATGAGAGAGAGAGAGAAAGTAGAGAGAGGGTGGGGGGGTGTTCATGTACAGCAAGGGGGGTTTGCTGTAATGTGTGGAGAGAGAGAGTGAGAGAGATATTAATATATATATATATATATATATATATATATATATATATATATATATATATATATATATATATATATATATATATATATATATAAGATAAGGAAAATGGGATATTTATATATAGAGAGATATTTTGAGTAGAGGAAAAAGAGGAAAATATCAGTGGGGTGTATGGGCAGTCACGAGAGGGCAACATAGAGCTTGGGTTCGGGTTCGGTAGAACCGGGTCGGGTCAAAATCGAACATGATGCAATATTTGAATTAAAATAGGTATTTATGATCATTGGAAAATAAGTTGCATATGGGGACTCAAATAAGTGGGACAGAAGCATCATGCGGGTAGTAGGCTTCGTGTGGGCCTTATCCATATTTTGGGTCAACTAGGTTGGATCGATGTCGGGTCCCGAAATTAAATTGGAAGTCAGGTCACAAATTACGGTGGATAATTAATTGGCCTAAATTGACCCAAAAGTTGTGCGAAGAAATGAAGCACAAGATGGTGTGTCTGAGTGGGACACGAAGGTCATGGGTGAAGAGTGTCTCGAGTAGATCATGCATGAGAAGTTGGTTTCAAGGAAAAGACTAGTCTGGTGCTCCTAAATTAAAAGTCATGGTAACGTGCATATGATGATCAAGGAAAAGAGTGGGAATTCAATTAATAATTAAATGGTCTAAATTGACCCGAACTTGCGCAAAGCAAAAAAGAGTACAAGGGAACAAGTTCAAGTGGGACACGAAATATCAATGTGAAGATAATCTCGTCTACTATAAACTTCAAGAAGGAAGTTTCCAGAGACTGACATCCCTGATGCTCTAGAATTCCAAGTCACGGTAAAGAGCATTTAAAGATCAAAATTAATTAAATAAAATAAATTATCGAGAATAAATTATTTAGAAAATTCGAAAATAAATCCCAAAAATTTAGGGGGCTTACATAGTATGTGTGTGTGTGTGTGTGTGTGTGTGTGTGTGTGTGTGTGTGTGTGTGTGTGTGTGTGTGTGTGTTCATAGCTAGTGTGTGTGTGTGTGTGTTAGTGTCCTAGTTTAGTATCTTAAAGGTTAGTTAGTTAGTTACATATGTTTGTGTTAGTTAGAAAATATATGTTGGTATCATAATACTAGTTAGTATCTTGGGATAAGGATACTAGAAGTATAAGATAGTTGGTTAGATGGTTAGTAATAATTTAGTGTCTAGAGTGAGGTTCATGGATATATGTTAGATAGTTTATATCTTAGATAAGTGTATGTATTTTTGATATGATAGCTTAGAGTTTAGATAGATATATATTGGATATGTATAGTATCTTAGTTTTAGAGATTAAGTTAGATATTCATATGTTAGAGTTAAGGTACTTGGTATCTTGAGATACCAAGTGGTATATTGAGATATCTTGGGATGTCTTAGGATACCATAGATATTAGATATTAGGATATGTTGTGTTAGTTAGATATTGTGTTAGAGTGTTTAGACATGTTAGTTATCTTAGATGTTAGTCTATGTTAGTTTCTAAGTTAGATAATGGTTAGTTTATAGATAGATAGTATCTTGGGATATTAGGAATTTGTATCTTATGATTCTAATGTTGGTAGCTTAGGATATTGGTTTTACCTTCACCAAGGTATAGTGGTTTACCCTATTGTAGGCTAAGATATTAGGATTATCTCCAAGGTAATGAGTTTAACCTATGTTAAGGCAAGATATTGGGTTTACCTTATTAGGGTAAGGTATTGGGTTATCATTAAGGTATTGGGTTTTCCTAGGATACCAAGGTTAGATATCTAAGTTATTGGTTAGCTAGTGGCTTGGGGGTATATAGATAGTTACTAGATATCTACGATTGGGTATTAGGTATTAAGGTATGTTTACCTAGACTAAGGTATTGGACTTCCACCCAAGGTATTGGTATTGGAATACCAATATGGATAGGATATTAGGATATCTTGGTAGGTAATGGTTAGAAACGGGTTATCTTGGTTGGTAATAATTAGAAGTGGGTTATCTTGGTAGGTAATAGTTAGACTTGGGTTATCTTGGTAGATAATTGTTAGGAGTGGGATACTTGACTTAGATTTGATTCTGTTTGACCAAGGTTAACTGTTTTGACTCAAAGTCAACTACAAGTCAACATTGGACCTAGATTGGACTAGGAGTTGACCAGAGTTGACCAGATGACCAAAAGTCAACTGTAGGTCAACCCTTGATCTAGTATGATCTAGATTGACTTGGTTTGACCTTGTTTGATCTAGTTTGACTTTGTTTGACTTAGCTTGACCTAGTTTGACTTTGTTTGACTTAGCTTGACCTAGTTTCACTTTGTTTGACTTAGCTTGACCTAGTTTCACTTTGTTTGACTTAGCTTGACCTGTTTGACTTTGTTTGACCTACCTTGACTTAGTATGACTTAGGTTTACTTAGATTGACTTAGCATAACCTAGTTTGGTAGTTTGACTTTGTTAGACCTAGTATGACTTAGTTTGATTTAGTTTGACATAGTATGACTTGGTGTGACTTAGTTTGACTGTATTTGACCTAGATTTGTACAGCATACACTAGAAATTATGCCATACACTGTTAAATCCTATTTAACTCATGTATATCTCATCTTTAGGTCTGTGACTTCACTCTGAGCCTCGATACACTGTTGATATATTTTTACCGGATCTCAGGCGAGTACATTTTTTGATAATATTTCTATTTTATGATATCGTCTTTGTTTCTTGCATTTAGTGTAGATATTATTGTTCGCTTGATAAATTGTTCACACGGATTAGTATTTGTCTGGACTCCGTCATGAGATGTTATTCCTTATATTACTTGGTATACATTGTGGTAGTCTTCCTTATTTATTGTGCACTGATACGATTCCTGCGAGGAGCTCACAACCTTCTCAAAGATTCCAGGTCATAACGTGTCATAGTTGGATCCACTGAATGAGTCGAGGGCGAGGAGTATTAGTGTAGATATGTGGTCAATTCCCTATTGTGCAACTATTGTGATTGTGAGTGTTGATCATACACCCTACGTACGATTAACCATGCCATGAAGCTATTGTACAAGTACCCAAGCCGGCCACATATCGTAGCTAGTATTCACTCACGTAGATGGTATGATTCTCGGCTCTTGTACAAGATACGGCCACATGTCATAGATTTAACCTTGCCATTGCTCTATCTATAGTAGACCTAGACAGCATTCTACGTCATTTCTGTGACGTAGGCTGGGACGCTATCATGCACTCGTGCCGTCACTCTGGGTGCGGGTCGTGACACATTTTTAGTGGTAGCCCATACAGGTCAGAAGTCGTAGGTAGTGTGATATCATGGTGGTGCTCGACTTAGAGTGATGCTACGAGCCTGCTATAGGTTTAGAAGATATAGATTATAGGACAAGGATACTTAATCACAGTTAGGACTTCTTAAAAAGATTCCAGGGACGACCCTTGAGAATCTCATAATAAATTATCTCAAAATTTGATTCCAACTGTTTCTGTCTGTTCTTCCTTGTCCGTGGTTAAATTTGATTCTTGGTGTTCATTGATTTTTTACCAGGATAAATCTTTGGACTTATTTGCCTCGATTATGGAATCTAGAGCCTTTCACAGCCATATTAGCAGGCATGGCGAAGATATAGGATCTGATTTTGGATGTATTTCTCAGGTTATAGGAATTTAAGATTTTCGCGGCCAAGCATGCAGCAATGTGAAAATGTTAGATACCACGATCTTAGAGGTATGTACCTTAGTTATGGACCCTATAGTTTATTGCAGCCATACTTACTAGCATGACGAGGATTCTGATAACATGATTCTGGGTAGATGGATATGGTTATCATATTACAGAGTAGACACCCTATAAAGGTTACTCTAGTATAATAGAGTAGGTATCAGTAGAGATGTTGCTTTGGTATCTTGGAGAAGAGAGTGGGAGCTAGGCCACCTGTGGCGCAGGATTATGTTCCTCACCAGCAGCGGGATATACCCCACCAGGGCAGGGCTTTTGAGATGACGGTCGAGGAGACCCACACTGCAGGTGATGGATTAAGAGGTTAGGTCTTGTTCTTTCCTTCTTCCTGTTTCTTTCCACCCATTGATTGTTTGATTGTTTTCTTAGTACCCTTAGCTTGCATATGTGATGATCATGCTAGATTAATAGAAAACTCCAATGGAGACTGCAATAATATGATATTGTAGAGACTAAAACCATGCAAGTTTGTTCCCCTTTCCATAGAATTGTATGTTGTATAATTTTGGATAGAATTTTGTAGACTTTGATTGTTGGGGGCTTGACATAGAGAAGAGAACAACCATTTCGAATTTGAGAACAAAATTTTCTAAGGGGATAGGATTGTAACTGCATGTTTTCAAAATTGAGGGTAAATTTGTTATTTTCTATATTCTAATATTTTTGTGAATATTTATTTATTAATATTGTATTTTTGGGATTAGTTTAGTCGGGTTTGAGTTTTGTCTA